>JAHXMU010025119.1:11900-71305 GCA_019455685.1 Philornis downsi
TTTCGCCTATTAAAGCGGTACAAAGTAATAGTTTCAGGTTGTTTTCCCGATTTATCGTGAACGATTTTACCTCCTTAATTTCACATTTTTCCGATTGATGATTTCGCCTATTAAAGTGGTACAAAGTAATGGTTTCAGGTTATTTTTTCAATTTTTTGTAATTTGTTTAAATTCTGGGATTCTCTCTTTGTATGCTTTCAATCGAAGAAATGAGGAAAATGTGACATCCAGGATGAAGCGTTTGACTAAATACATTCTAAGATGAATGTATTGAAAACTTGAAATCCAATTTTTATCATTGGGCGATATCCAACCAAATATACAGCATACGCGTACGCCACAGCACGTAGTGAAGAAAAAATAACAGCTCTAGGTGAGATTTTAGCTGATGAAACTGGTAAGGCTATCAGCTGTTAAATACATGTCATCTGACGTGTTATTTATTTAGGGAAAGGTATGCCATTTCTGAATATAGATCGTTTAGTAACTGAAGAACGCGAAAAAATAGTTAAAACTTACTACAAAAGTGGTGATTCAAACGTGAGCTTTCAATCGAACAAAATTTTCTTCAGCGATAAAGCTAATTTTTCACTCCTTGGCTACATCAACAATCAAACTTGTCACATATGGGGCAAGAAAGAACCCAGAAGTGTTTGTGGAAAAGCCATTGCATTCAGGAAAACTGACAGTTTGGTGCGCAGTATGGTCTGGAGGTGGAACCAATTCAAAGCGCTATGGCCGTATTATAACCGACTTTTTTTTTGGCCTGAAATTAAACTTTTCTTCGGCGATGAAGCTAATTTCTCACTCGTTGGCTACGTCAATAAGCAAACTTGTCACATATGGGGCTCGAAGAACCCAATAGTGATTGTGGGAAAGCTATTGCATCCAGGAAAAGTGACTGTTTGGTGCGCAGTATGGTCTGGAGTTGGACCCAATTCAAAGCTCGTTGACCGTATTAAAGGGTGTCCCAACAAGAACTTAAGATTTAAATGACTGATGCAGCAATTGAATTGTTTCTCTGGCTATATAACATGTGTCGCCGTCTTGTTGAAACCACATGCCCTCCACATTCATTTTTTCAATTCTAGGCACGAAAAAACTGGTTATCGTTTCACGATACCGAACACCATTGACTGTTTGCGCTTGACATGCCTCATTTTCATAAAAAAAAGGTCCAATAATTCCTCCAGCCCAAAATCCACACCACACAGTGACACGTTCAGGATGCATTTGCTTCTCGTGAATCACTCGAGGATTTCCCTCACTCCAAATGCGACAATTCTGCCTATTGACGAAGCCATCAAGATCGAAATGGGAGTCGTCATTGAAGATGATTTTATCGGCAAAATCAGCATTTTCATGATGTCTCTCCAATACCCAATTAACGAACTCCCTTCGGCATCCAGTTCGGTGACTTCAGTTCATGATTCAATTGAACTTTGCATGAATGAAGATGCAGATCCCACTTTTTCCAGCATTTCGGCCAGTATTCCACGAATAACGAGTGTTATGTTATCCTGTAAGGCTTCAATAGTGTTCGGCTTGTTCACATAGACTAACGACTTGACATAACCCCACAAGAAATAATCAAGAGGCGTTAAATCGCAAGATCTTGCGGGCAAACTCAAAGGGCCAAATCGAGAGATAAGCTGCTCGCACTCTACGCATGCAAGTCGATGGTTTTATGTCCAACAAAGTAAATTTGGCGCGAAATTTGGAGATAACAGCATGAATTGTTTGATTCAGTAGGTCAATTATGACGACCATAAAATGGTCGTATCAAATGACGCACATTTGTCACAGAGCACCAATTTTGATAATAGATTTCAACGATTTGCAATCGTTGCTCGCTTGTTAGTCTTTCCATGATAAAATGACAGAGTATACTGTACACTTTGCACTTTAACAGATGACGTTTGGACGCCATTACCAACCATTGCAGCCAACCTGAAAAACTTAAATCTTAAAAATTCGTCGTATATTATGTGCGCAACTAATATCCTCGCTGTTTTTTTTTTACAGGAATGCAATTTTATTATTAAAACATGTTTACAAATGATTCATTGAAAGTATTGCCCATCGCTAGCTACCCATGCCGCGCAGTGCTCGGCTCAATCGCAATAATTGAAGTCGATACTGATCACCAATGATGGTTTCGCTTGGTTTCAACAGGTCGTAATAAATAACACCGACCTGGTCCCACCAAATACAGAGCATAACCTTCGCAGTGTAAGTACTCAGCCGAGGCGACGACGTAGAAGAGTGACCGGCCAGCTACCATGACTTTCTTTTCTTAGGATTGCTGTAATGAATCCATTTTTCATCGCCCGTTATAATACGATGAAGAAACCTCTTCCTTTTTTACCCCTGAAGCAGTTGTTTACAGGCGAAAAAACGACGATTAACGTCCTTTGGTTTTAAATCAATAGGAACCCAAGATCCTTGCTTTTGAATCATACCCAACGCATGCAATCGCTTGGAAATGGCTTGGCAAGCTCTACCTGCGTTTGACACGGATCTCTATCAAGCAATGCCGTCAATTCAGTGTCTTCGAAGGTTTTTCGTCTTCTTTCACGCGAACGGTCGTCAACATCAAAATCATCGTCTTTAAAGCGACATAACCATTCTTGATGCGTTGTTTCACTTAAAGCAGCATCTCCGTAAACGTTTTGAAGCTCTCGATGAGCTTCAGCCGCCGTTTTCTTAGATTGAAAGAAGAAAATCAATACTTCCCGCAAATGACGATTATTTGGCACAAAATCATACATATTCACACAACCAAAAGAATATGACGTCAAAAGAAAATCACTATTGTATCGAGGCGATATGTGTACCATATGCCTTAGTTTGACTCATGACGTTTAGGTTATGACAGGATCGGCTACCACGTACAGCCGGCGCCATCTATTGACAAACAGCGGGAACTTAATTGCTCACCTGATATTTTATAAAGTTTCATTTAATTTGTAAAAAGCGTCATTTAATAAGGAAAAGTTGTTATTTTATTTGGGAAAGATTTCATTTAATCTAAAAATGCTGTATACGATGTGCGGTAAAAAAAACGGTTTTTCCCCAAATTTCGTGAGTTACGTATGTTCGATTTTCGCTTTTTTCTGTTATGTTGGTACACATGTCTGTTATATATGTTGACAATATCAGCCATTTTGGATTGTCAGTTTGTTTTTGGCAGACGAAAAGGTTAGTCATATTTTGGTGTGCTCTTCGATTTTTTTACTATTCGAAAAAATGGATCAAAGAAACTGTATTAAGTTTTGTGTAAAAATTAAATTAAATGTGCAAGGGTATTTGAAATGCTGACTGTGGCGTTTGACGAGTCTACTATGAGCAGAACACAAGTTCAATTGTGGTATAACCGGTTTAAGGAAGGCCGAGAATATGTCAATGACGATGCTCCTGCTCCTGATCGCCCGAGCGCGTCAACAACCGATGAAAACATTGAAGCGGTGAAGAGAATGATTTTGAGAGGTTGCTAATGATGTTGGTACATCGTTCGGCTCATGCCAAGCAAACGTGCGGCAGCGAAGATTGTTCCAAAATTGCTAAATTTTGAGCAAAAACAACGTCGCATGGACATCGCTCAGGAGCTGTTGAAAGTCGTCAACGACGATCCAGACTTCCTCAAAAAGGTCATAACTGGTGACGAATCGTAAGTGTATGGCTATGACATTGAAACCAAAGCCCAATCATCCCAATGGAAGCGTCCAGAAGAGCCAAGACCGAAAAAACACGTCAAGTTCGGTCAAATGTGAAGGTTTTTCTCACTGTTTCCTTTGATTGCAATGGCGTGGTGCATCATGAATTCTTATTACAAGGTCGTACGGTCAATTTGGAATACCTTGAAGTTATGCGCCGTTTCCACAGAATTATGGAAAAACCAATTATGGATTTTGCACCATGATAACGCACTAGTTAATGCGTATCGATGCTTGTGCATGATTTTTTGGCCAAAAACAAAACCGCAATCATGCCTCAACCACCGTATTCACCGGACTTGGCCCCCGATGACTTTTTCCTCTTCCCAAAGTTGAATGCACCGATGAAAGGAAAGCATTTTGCTACGATTGAGGAGATAAAAGAAAAATCGAAATAAGATTTGTTGGCGATACCAAAAAACGCGTTTTAGAAGTGTTTCGAGGATTAGAAGAAACGCTGGCCCAAGTGTATTATATCTGGGGGCGGCTACTTTAAAGGAAATACAATAGAAATTGATGAATAATAAATACTTTTTGAAAAAAATTTAAAATAACGGTTATTTCATCGCAATTGATTCATTAACAAATTATAATTTAGTCTTAAGAGCATTTGGCTCGTAATTCGGTGCGACATTTGTTGGTTAAATAAGCAAATTCAGCACAGTTATATACCTAACTTAATAAACAGATGTTTGCAATGGTCGCAGATTTTATATCTTTAGTCTTGACTTGTTTCCCCGTTCACGATTCCAGCTTTTAGTCTGTCCATATTTGAAAATTTATGATAATATTTATTTGCGTGTATCAATCACCTTAATATTCAAGTTAATTGCCGTGTTTGATTTATTAATTGCCAATATTTCAAAACTTTAACTTTTGAAATATGAAGCAAATTCTGCCCCAGCGATGATGGAATATTATGTACATAAAATCTTTGCATTTTTTTGCTTATAACAAATTACTACCACTCTTAATTAACAATTTACTTCATAATTTCATATTAAGTTTTATGATACTAGTTGCTATCCATTAGCTTGATTATTTTCATTCTCTTAGGATCTTGGGATCTTGGCTTGCATTTCTAGTGTAAAATGCAATAGCATTCCGACTCTGTTTATCTACTCGCCATTATGAGATCTAAGTCTATTTTTCAAAGTTTTGTTTGATTACTCAGTGAAAAAAAAATAGTGTAAATAAATAATGCATTAAGTAAATAGTACGTAAGTTTAATTAGTACTGGTAGCTTCAGCAACAAATATTGCGTTTTTACAATAAAATCGCTAAGCCAATTATTTGAACTTCGCCTCAGCATATTTATAAACATTATATCATTAACAACGAGGTCATTGGTCTCTATGAATTTAAAATTTATTGCAAACAATAAAAAGGCTATATTTTTCATTAGACATTCTATTTATGCTGATATTCTGCTGATGATTACTGATTAGATAGTATTTAAATCGTGTGATTGTTGATTCTACTCATAAGCAACACCTAAAGAAAGAATTACAATTATTTAGGTCTTATGCTTTTTTTTTCTAATTCGTTGCAGCTGCGAACGGATTTTTGGTTACCCTAATCTGCGGCCATGACCCAGCCAATAAACTGCTACAGGGTTGCCCATATTCGACGGACCCATCTGGCAACGCCATAACTTTTGACAGAGATGTCAGATCGCTTAATGACATACCGCGTTTGAAGCGTCAGTCCAAGCAGATTTTTACCATGGAACAATACACGCCACGCGAGCGCTCTGAAATAGTTGAAATTTACATTCAACAGAAGAAGTCAATTGTGAAAACTCAACGTGCTTTTAAAATATTAAAAAATGTGAGAAGTGCGCCTTCTAAGAACACCATTAAGCGTTTATACGAAAAATTTTCGACTGGTGAGGCTCTTTCTAATCCGAAGAGGCCAAATAAAAGTCGACCAAGGCGATCGGCCGAGAATATCGCTGCCGTACGAGCCAGTGTTGAGAGGTCCCCAAGAACATCCCAAAAACGCCGTTCTCAGCAGTTGGGCATGGCTCGGTCCACTTTACAACGGATTATTCGCGTTGATTTGCATTTGTTCCCGTACAAAATTCAATTGACGCAAAGATTGTTGCCTGCGGACAAGCCTCGTCGATTGGAATGGGCCCAACGAGTCATCGAAATGGCCGATGATGACGAGCAATTTTGGAACAAAATTATCATGTCCGATGAAGCCCATTTCACATTGAATGGGACCGTAAATAAGCAAAATTGCCGTATTTACGCCACTGAAAATCCTCAGGAGATTCAAGAATTGCCTCTTCATGACGAAAAAGTCACAGTTTGGTGCGGCGTTAGTGCGAAAACGGTCATTGGGCCGTTTTTCTTCCAAAACGAAAATGGCCATGCTGTTACCATCAACCAGGAGCGTTATCGCGACATGATGACCAATTTTGTGATGCCAATTATTCGTCGAAAGCGTATGAGGCAGTTCTGGTTTCAACAAGACGGCGCTCCACCGCACACAAGTCGCATAACAATCGATTTTCTGAAGAATTTGTTTCCGGGCCGTTTGATGTCGAAAAGTGGTGATTTGGACTGGCCACCGCGTTCGCCCGATTTGACGCCCGCTGACTTCTTCTTGTGGGGACATTTGAAGTCAAAGGTTTACGTTAACAAGCCAAGGACCGTAGAAGAGCTCAAGGACAACATTCGTGAAGAAATAGCCGCTATTCCGGCCGAAATGTTGGCGAAAACGATGGAAAATGCTGCAAAAAGGGCACAATACGCCATCAACGCCAGAGGCGGCCATTTGAGAGATATCATATTCAAAAATTGATGTAAACAAATCTACTTGGAACAAATTAAATGAATAAGATTGCCAACCGCCAAATTTTTATTTTTTTCTTTGATTTTTTTGTAAAAAACATGGGTCCGTCGAATATGGGCAACCCTGTATATTCCAATAGGCTTAGTTCAAAATCCATACGAAGCCGATTCCGTCCCTCAGCGTCTTATATAGCTGGAATTGTGGCTACCTATGGATTAAGTCTGGAGCATGCGGGGTAAGAGTACTCTTTTCTTCACCATGTGCGAATGTTTTTTTATTAATTTCGTTTACCGAATGATCAAAAAGTATAATACAATATTTGCTATTCACTGTTCCTTCCTTTCGATATAATTGATAAACAGAATACCGCGCCATTCTCAAAATTTGGAGGTCATCATAATAACGGCCGACTGTTACGCGTTTGGTTACTTTGCACGGCTTTCACCACGTTATTTGCAGCCATATTCCCTCCATTATTACTTAGCGCATGAAAAAATCCGTTTTTAAATTACAGCGCCCAAATCCAGCAATACATTGATGTTGTTCCACTGCGATACCTATTTGAAACATATTGCTCTCGTATCGAAATCTTTATGCAAATGCTAATTATACCTTCGCTTTTCGATAATGGAAAATAAGTTGATAGCACAGTAAAAGAAAAAGCATTATTTGTCCAACAGATGGCTTCAGTAATCTGTATCTTGCTTTATATAAGTGCTATCTGGCCATACGGTGTTAGAAAGGTAAGTATCAAAGATGGACATCACTAAATAGAAAATACGCCTCGCGGCTAAAATTGTATGAATAGTATTTATGAATAGTATTTATGGCTGTGATACTGTAATAGTCAACCATGCGCAATTTCGGTTTTGCCAATTCCATTCCAGTAATTTTAACGTCAAAATGGATTAGCCCTAGAAGGCCAATAGTCGAAAATATCGATAAAATTATGGAAATCGTCAAATTCGACCGTTATGTAAACACTGCTCCGCTTGCCCAGGAGCCAAGGAACCACTTGAATAAGGCTGGATACAAAAAAAGCTCGATGCATGGCTGCCACAAGAGTTAATGCAAAAAAACCTCATGAATCGAATGCTTATCTATGAATCGTTGCTGCAACGCAACAGAATCGATCCGTTTCTGAAGTGGATGATGAAAACTGGGTCATTCACGACAGCGTCAAGCGAAAACAGTCCTAGTCTTCATTGAAGCGGGGCGAATCGGGATAAACGGTGTCGGTGAGAAAGGTTTTGCTGTGTATTTGGTGGGATCGGCAAGGAATCATCTACTATGAGCTGCTTCCCTCTGAAAATATCATAATTTGGATCTGTACTGTGGAAACGGCCAGCTTTGGCTAATAGAAGAGAAATTTATTTACATCAGGACAACGTGATTCGCCAGGAGCTCCGGGAGTTTTTATGCATTCACTTTTTAGTCCTGACCTGGCATTAAGTGATTATCAACTGCTGATGTCTATGGTAACTGAAGCTTGTGAAAATCGGCTGTCACAGTTTTTTGGCTATACTGACGAGGGGAGGAATCTATTAGGGATTTCAAAAATTGATATCAAAATTACTGGAATGCAATCGATGAAACCAAAATTGCATAAACACCATTCACATTTTCAGCAGACTTTCTTGTGCTTTCGTTTTTATCGAAGAAATACTGTAAAATATGACGTATTTTCTCTTAGCTGGTGTTTATATTTGACTCGCCCTCAAACAATGCCCTGGGAGCTACGTCTACTTGACCACCCACATCTACCGGACCATCCATGTCTATGATCCATGGTCTATGCTCTATGGCTTATGGTCTATGAAATTAACTTCAAAATGGCAACAAGTTATGGAACAAAACGCTTCTCATTTGACCTAAATAGGATCATTCTTGTTAAGCTAAATAAACCCTTCAATGGCATGCAAACATAATGAATTTCTTTTTACTACACATTATGTGCATCGTGCTCAAAGATCAATTTCAACTGTTAACCTGCGAGATATTTCCTAATATTGCACACTTAGTCATAAGACAAGTATGCGAGTTGCGAAATCCACTTGAAGTCTATTTATCGAGACAATATTGAAGTATTTACTTCATGGAAATTAATGATTTCTAATATTTGCTAATGTTCACCCATCGATCTTTTCGATACTGAAACGGATGATGCCGATTGAGGTGTAAATACGAGGAGTTTTGTTGAATGTTAATGCATACCTTCTAGTAAAAATAACGCATAGGTAATTCATGAGAATATCTTTTATGAGCAAATAGACATTTACACGAAATTTTATTTGAATTTTTGGGTTGAATATTATACAAAGTACCAATTTTCTTATACCTTTACCCGAGAGAATGAAAATTATATAGTTTGATACGGTACAAATGAACCACCCAGAAGGGTATCTTGGTCTTTCGACCAAATGTTTTAAAGTCAATTGAACAATGTCCGTCTATCTGACTGCCCTGCTGGTAGACTCCGTAAATGCCGTAAATCTTAATAGAACTTATTACAACTTGGCGCAGCCTACTATTTTGCCAATTGTAGCCGGATTGTAAATGGTACCTTCTGGCACTTACCACACAATTTGGCCGATTTTCTGGAATTCAGTTTTTTTCATGTAACTCCTAAGTCGTAGACTGCATCGATCTGAATTTTGTCCATTTATTTTGAGCCATAATTTTTGGCAAAATCAGAAAGAAATTATAGATTAAACAGCCCTTTCTGGTACCTCCTACAAAAATGACCAATTTAACCTGCACATTCTTAGGTTTATATCTTTTATCCGAATGCACTAAATTTAGTGAAGTTCAATACACGTTAAGGATTTGTTAATGTAAGGTCCGAAATCAAATTTTTGTTCATTATTTTGCTCCACAATTGTAGATAACATTTAAGAAGATCCTCTCTCTTTCAATACCTATCTTAGCTTAATGGTTGATTTAACGTATATATTCTTTGGTTTCTATCCTCTGGAATTTTCCAAATTTCAATGTTTTTTTTTAACTCCTACCTCGCGGACGCAACCTAAATTTTTATTCGATGTATTGCTCTATAGTAATCAAGTACCAAAGTCCCTTCTGGTATCTCACACACATCGTAACCCATATATTCTCAGTTTTATATCTTTCAAGAAGTTCCATTGAATGGTACTTCCCGTACAAATTGACCAATTTAATATTTCCGTATTGAGTGGGTAACGCCTTAGATTAGATGTGGATTTAGGATTAGATGTGGTGATTCAACAAGCCAGTGATTTTAAACACAAATTATCGTGAAAATACTATAAATGAAGAAATAAAACTTGTTTGTTATTTGTTCTTGTGTTTTCATGTTGACAACTCCCCGGTATGCATATGGAATGCTGAGACTTCACGGAGAAGGTGCCTACTCCCGACTAGCGATTGTCTTTGACAAACATACATAACTGTCATCCAGGAAAACTGCAAAATTTACCTCAGGTATCATATAGATAAGAATATGGAAATAAGTATCTATAAATTCACATGTTGGCATTAATATGCATGGAACGTATAAAAAGATGAGGAATGCTATTTCCATGTAGTTGCCAAGGTATTATGACTCTGTACAGAAAATTCAAATTAAAATACTTATTAAATATAAATTTGAACCACATAAATATATAATAATATGTTCCATTCAAATGGAAATAAATAACCGCTTACAAACACAGGAATCTTTTGATTCGATAACTTATGTTTCCAACACTGGAAATGTGACATTTCAATATTGTGTTTCTCGCACATGTTTGATTTTCTGTTATGACAGTTCGTTACACCGGAACCAATAGCAAAACATAAACAAAGCAGAGTTCTGCTAGAAAATTTCTAAGCTATTCTTTACTTCTCAACAATTTTTAAAGTTCCTCTAGAAATGTCCGACGGGGAGGAAAGAAAAGGCAAGAAATGGACCGAACAAGAACGGTTGGAGTTGGCTGCCAAACTGGATGCTGATTTGGATGAGTTCATTAATAACTTGGAAAAGAAACGTTATGAAGAAGGATGGCCAGAGGACAAATGGCAAGAGGTTTGGAGCATATTGCAATGCTTCCCGAAGTAGCTGCTAAAAAAAAACATTTGTTTGTTTAGGAAATGGATAAACATCCCTTTTTCATGAAACGTGCGCCCCAACCAGGCGACGAGGTTCATCCCATGTTTGAGGGCTTGCAAAAGCTTAAATATGATCCGGAAGAAAACACTCGTGAAGAGTTGGCCTTGAATTACAAGGAAGATGGTAATTTCTATATGAAACACAAGAAGTTTCGCATGGCTGTCTACAGTTTCACCGAGGGTCTGAAGGCAAAATGTGACAATCCTGAAGTTCAGTCTGTTTTGTACAATAATCGATCGGCGGCCCACTTCTTCCTGAAGAATTACAGGTAAAGGGTTTGTATGAAATATATTATAACAAGAAAGAAAACAGCATTCAACATAGTCTATTGTGGCCAAAAACTTCGAAATTAATAAAATAGATATTTTGCGAACTATATTTAATCTTGGTGAAGTGTAAGTTTATGCGGAAGAACTTATTCCAACATCGGCTTAAGTAGAGTTCCCAGCTGACCATATAAGTGTTTTCATATACAAGTTTTATGCAGAAAGACGTTGCAGTTGCAGAAGCAGTTGAATTATCGCTGAGCAGTCAGCAAAGATCACATTAGATTCAAATATTTGGGCATCATTTATATCTATAAACTATTGCGCAGGCAGACTTATATATATAAGCGCTCTCCCAATCATATTAATCCCATTTTCGAATTCAGTCCATCAATTTTATTACATTTTCTTTCTTTACAGATCATCTTTATGTGATGCCCAGAAGGCTCTTGAATTTAAACCTGACTATGCGAAAGCACGCTGGCGTGCAGCTCAGTGCGCTTTCCAATTAGACAGATTTGATGTATGCGCCGAACTTTGTGAAGAAATTTTAGAAAATGACGTTGATAACAAAGAATCAAGGGATTTGCTAAAGAAAAACAAGATGAAGAAACTGGATATAGAACGAAATCAGCGAAAAGAAGCAGCGGAACAAAAGAAAAAGCTACAGCGTTATCAACGTCTATTAACTGCGTTGGAAGATCGAAAAATCAAATTTGACGATATAAAACCGGGAGAGCCAGTAAATGAAGAACTATTAAAACCAAAATTTTTGCCACTAGAAGATTTTCCCGTGCATTTGGATGAAGATAATAAAACATTAATATGGCCGGCTGCATTTTCATATCCGGAATTTTTATATAGTGATTTCCAGCAACAATTATCGGAGGAAGCAACGTAAATGTTTATATCACTGATACGCAATTAGTATATAATATTAATTTTTCCTTCTGCAGAATCTCAGATGTTTTAAATTCATTATTCGCTGAACCTTTGCCTATGGATAGAAATGGTTTGTATGGTGTGGATAAAGTCAATGTTTACTATGAAAATCGTAAAGTTGGTTGTGTGCACAAAGTGAGTGAACATAAGACAATCAAGAAAATACTGCAGGAGAAGAGGTAAGTACTAAAAAGGATATTATTTAGAATTCTACTATATTCTTTGTCGTTCTGTTGTAGTTTCTTTGTATCTGGTGGATCGTTATTGTTTTATATAGTTCCTAAAGATTCCCGTATTGAACAGGAATTTATACATGCAGAAAGAAGATGTTTCTTAAAATAAGTTATGTGGACGATAGTATAATTTTTGTATAAAACTGATGTATATAAGATATGTATCTTTCAATAAAGATGTAATGACTTTTTGCTGAAAAGTCCATATTTTGGAAAACCAACGTTCAATTTTTCATATCTTACGATTGTTTTATTGTAGTGATACAATGTGTGCAGAGCTCTCTATAACAAATTACAGATGGAAATGAGGGATGGAACGATAGAAATTTAATTTGGCTCACAGGCTGTGATTCACTTGGGAAGAACCACCATTTCCCAAGCAGCTCATGACGTTCGACATTCGGGCACGTATTCCCTGATAATGCTATCGGATATCCGTTTGTGGTACCTAAAGTGTGGTACGTCACGCAAGTAACGTAAATGGTAGGCTTATATCTATGCGCAAATAGGTAACTTCTATTACTGAAACTTACCTTTCACACCAGAATATCGTTATCGTTGACAGACAATAGAGTTGGATGTTAGGACATCTCCATTCATCTTCAATAAAATTTATTATGACAAAACGAAACAAAAGTACGAAACGAAAACTTCAAAATGTTGATAACATTATCGAATTTAGGGATATGTACCTGTGTTCAAACCTGGTACGCAAATAGTGGGGAGAAAGGACTGTTCAGAAAGCAAAAATTGTATGTGGCCATGGCCAAATTTAGTATTCCTGCGAAAATTATATGTCTTTGGGGGAATCGACACTGACCGATACATAGTGAGCACCAAGCGAGACTTTAGGCAAAAATAACAATAATTTGCCAATTGGCTTATAATAAAATTGTATAAAATGATAAATTTAATAGAATACTATAATAAAGAAAAAGTTTACTTACAAAAGATTGAAGAAATAAACCAAATTTTTATTAAGCATTTGAACGAGTGTAAAAAAAAGAACAAATTCCCCTGCGCCCGTGTATAAGTTTGGGAGAGCTTCTCAAATTCAGTAAGCTTACAGGTATTCTATTTCTAGGCTTGTTGAACAGTGTAACAGAGTTCCAAACCACGATCATATACATAATATTCGCGCTTTTTAACATCATGTATATTCTGAAGTCGGAACCATTTTACGTGATGACTTCATTTTTTAAAATTCGCAATAATAAAGTAGTTTGGTGATGAACCAGCCAAACAAATTTACTCTCGCGTGTGCTAAAAAAATTGACGTTTTAACGGCGAATATTACAATAACTTAGAACAATTTGCACTTAGAAAAATGTCTTCTTATTAAGCTAAATTTTGTCCACATTTCGATAAATTGTCATAGAAATGTGGACAAAATTTCGAAGTATTTGATGTTAAATTTCCATAATTCGAAAGTAAAAATGCCGTATTTTCTTGTTACAAAAATTTCAAAGCATTTTAATTATATGTTTATCAAAATTATTTTGTCATATATAATATTTATTTACTTATTTATTTTGGTTTATTTATTACTTTTTTTTTTGAGCGGTGTATTCTTTTGTATTTCACTTCTTGATGTATGCTGTTTGGATTCAATCGTGAATACTCTTTCACAACTGTACAGTAATCAGTTGTTTTAATATCACCATTCCCGTATTATATTTTAATATTTGTACAACAACTAAGCAATCAATTTTGCAATATTTCTTAAAAAGCGTCTTTTTTTAAATATCTATGCATGTATATAAAATATTCATATGTTTTAATACAATTTGTCATAAATTTGGTGGTATTTGTTTAACTAATAATTTCTTGTTAAGAACTGGAGCAATTTCTTTAAGTCTTATAGTTTTTTGTTTTTATATTTTTAAAAGAACTTTAAAAATTTTTCCAAAAAGGATATCGCCTTGTGATACATATATCAAAGCATTATTTGTATAATTGTATGTATATGTTAAGCCTAATAGTTTATATATCGAACTCGCTAACAGATTTGATATGTTTTTTTTTTTATTTGTATAAAAAGCGTTTTCAAATTTAGAATTTTGCAACGAAATTAATAATAAATGTTTACAACAAGCATTTATAGATAAAATAGTCAACAATGTTTTTGATTTTCTTAATACCATTATAATTATATGAATTTGTATTTTTTAATTGAGCGTTAGTTTCTTGGCTAAAATGGCCGACAATGTAATATTTTTTTAGAGATTACGGGCATAAAACTAGCGGTACTTAATAATTTGTATACTATATAGAGTATAACAACCAACATTGAACGCGTACGTTTTTGAACACAACTTAGTCAGGATTTACTCCTTCTGCATAATGCTTATCTTAGAATTAAATCATAGGTTATTAGCTATATATGTATTAAAAGCATTTTTCAAGCAGGACTGATTAATGTGGATATGTTTCTGTGAGTATACACACATAATACTGTTTGAACGCTGAGAAAAAATAGCTCAGCTATAAGTAAGGGAAGTGCTATAATTGTTATAATCATGATTCAATTCGGAGTGAGCTTAGTTTGGTACTTATGAATAGCCTATTCGCAATAAAATGTGGCAATTGTTTTAACTCTTCGGGGGAAAATTATCTACCAATTAGTTTTTTTTTTATTGTTTTAATTTTCTAAATAATAAATTATTTTATGAATCATTTTATATAGAATGGTGCATTTGCTATAAGACAAATGACAACAAGGCATATTACGCATACTCGTATAACCATTATATAACATATAACTATTTCTAAAACAAATTTGAATTGTAAAATTCGCCCTCTCATATCTACAATAGAGAAGGTATTCTATTCTACCAGTAAACTTGTTTGGGAGATTAAAATGTAGTCCGGTAAAAAAATTCGCCTAAAGAGAAATTTACATGAATAAACTGTACGAGTTGTCTGCCAATACGGACGAAAGTTTCTATGAGAAAGGTATAATGGAATTACCTTCAAGGTGGCCACAAGTTATCGAATGAAACGATGCATATTTAATTTAAATTGGATCATTCTAAATGTGCTAAATAAAGCGTACAATGTCATGTCAATGTCAAAAATGATGGATTACTACACCTTATAGGTCATTTTTTAAAATGAACTGCCTGACATTTCAAATTTATGTCATAGAATTGAATTGTCATTAAACAAATATTCCTAACACTAGATATTTCTGTTTAAAGTGGCTTTCGTTACATTTTTTATACAAAAAGCGGCTTACAGAATGTTTTTATGAGAAGTATGAATTTTCTATAAGAAAAGTGAGTTCTCTTTACAAAATGTGAACTTTCTGTACGAAATGTGCCAGCTGTCTTCAAATCTTTTTATCTGTACTTACAAGGAAGAACGACATAACTTGGAATTTACCATTTCGAGGTATTGTGCGGTTTTGAAATAATCGTGGAAATGGAATATTGTGAAAATCTGTCATGACATTCGAAATATACACAATTTTGAAGTAGGGCTTAGGCAACACGTATCTTAAGAACGATAATAGAAATGAACAAAAACATTTTCTTATTTATAACCAATATATTGAAATATTATGTTTCTTTTTTAAAAAATCGCTGTTTTAAAAAATTGCTATAACTTGTAAATATGAGTCAAAATAAATGCAATAATAGTAATGAATCCCAACTTCATAGTAATGAATCCACACTTATACTGTAAGCACAGATATGAAGTAATGTGGATTCCTTTATTTGTTTTCCTAACAATTCTATACAAAAGGAAAGCAGAAACTTTTCCTAGAAGAAAAGGAGCTTCCGAAACTTTTCTGTAATAAACATAATTTATTGCAATGTTTTACCTACAAAAAGATTGTTCTGTTTATATTTCCTGTAAAATAAAAACCTTACTATAAATCAAACTTTCATTGTAAAACGTTCTTCAAATCTTCAATAAATTATTATATATAGGATCATCATTTCTATGACGACAGTGTCTTTAAGTTAACTATAATTTTTCTAATAATAATACCCAAACTTTTTTAATTGACTTCAAATGACATGAAAAATAAACGAAGCATAAACAAGAAATTATTTTTATTATAAATAAGAAAATTAATGAGATAAATAAAATAATGTGAATAAAAAGAATTTGGAAAGGAACTTTGAAAAAAAAAAATCTATATAAAAATGTTACAAAATCCACAACCACAACACCATGAAATGGATGGTATAATTCCTAAATATGTATAAAATTCAAACAAACATAGCTTTAAAATGAAAAATAGGGCTTTAGTAAATAAATAAAAAAGTTGTAAACCTACTTTCTCACTTTCCAACTGCACTTATTTTGAAATCAGTCAACAATCGGGCTGCTGATTCCTCTGTAATACATTGTTGATTTTCAACTTCAATGGAGAGAAATCGATCTTCTTAAATCTTGGCAAAGATGCGAACTTCTTAGAACCTACAGCTGCGGTCGACGAAGGCGTCATCAGATCATTGCCACTACTACTCACTGGTGATTCGAGTTTTGTGGACTGCGTCATTAGATCCTTCATATTGGACATTTGATTGATTTGTAAATGATGTTGCAACTGCTGTTTAATACGCATCGATTGTATAGGCGCTAAAGTGGCATATTTGTGCAGCAATCTGGTGGCATCTTTGGTGGCTCGGTAACAATTCTCATATTCCAATTCAGCTTCTTCCAATCTGCGTATGCCACTTTCTCTTGGTGCTTCAGTCGTTGCCTTTGGCAACGGCGATTCTTTCTCATTTGTCGCAAGGGAATTGGTCTGGGATGGCAAATCCGTCGCATCATCAAATTTAAAATCAATATTTTGTAATAAAGCTAGTTGTAATAACTCCGTGTGAAGTTTCTCTTTCACATGGGCGGAATCAGTTGTATCTTTGTACGACGATTTCTCCGTGTTATTGTAATTATTATTGAGTAGTAGTGAGGATGACTTCTTATTACTTAAATTAACTGTATAGACATTTTCGGCAATCTTTAGAGCGTTTTGCGATTTACGGGATTTTGAGGAGTCTGCCGGAATCGTATCTCCGGTTGTCATTGCCATTGATTTCTTACGTTGCTCTAAAATTTTCTGTGGGGATGATATGTAGAGATTTTCCTTACGCTCTCGTTTCATTTTTATGTTGACTAAATGTTTAAGCCCAAGAATATTGGATGATTTCTGGAAAGACAAAGTATTAAGGAAAGATACATTTAATACGAATGTTCAAAATTAAATTCGCCTTCCTCACATTGCAACTTGCTGAATAAAATTTAAAAAAAAAAATTATATTACATATTTATTTTATATAAATTAAAAATTGGCCAAAATTGGCTTTGTATTATGATAAATAAAATTGAAAAATTTCATCAGAATCACCAACCAACTTGTTGATGAACTTTTTATAAAATTGGACACAAATATTTGTTATTAAGGGCTAGTTAATGTGTTCTCTTATTGTAATTCACAAAAACAATGTTTCAACATTTAAAGGGTTAAATCATATACTCGTATATTTGCAAGGTGATGATTTAGAGTAACTTTTTGACTATTAAACAACTGTACGTAAAACTTAAAACGATTACCGTGATAAATTATCAAACTGTATTTAAAAGCTTCATAACAGACAATTTTTTTTGCATAAGTCTAAGCGAAGAAACATAGAAACGTCTCAAACGCTTGAATTAAAATTTACATACTTTTTCAGAAATAAAAAATCATTCACCTTCATAAAAATATCCACTCTTTACTTTAGAGATTATTTCTTTCAATACCCTCTTTTATATGAATGTAATGACAGCTCTTGAGCTTCTTCGGATTGATCTTCAGCCAAAAAAAAAAAAAAAAAAAAATAGAAATGCTTATCTTCACTTAGCACAATTTTGTTCAAAAATAATGAATAAGAACCAAAATGATGATGGCGATTCGGAAAGTCGGCCTGCATTAATTTTTTCCCAAATTTAATTTTGTATGCATTTAAACCAAGAATCGTATGTAAAATACGTAAATTTGCAACATATGAAAGCTATGCTGAATCGATCCACTACGGTCGTCGCCCACATTCTCAACTCTTATGGATTGAGATCCACAGTGTCGAGGACGAGACACTGATTCGTCATCAGACAAGTAAACATGTCCCTAATTTATATATCGCTCGATCGATTTTCCTCTAAAATCTCGATTTTTTTAGAATTACTCAATAACCACACCCACTTTCTACTTCTACTTTCTACTGAATCAATTTGTCCCAGCTGTGGTGGACTCATCAGACAAATCAAAAGCGGCCTATTCTCCTACATAATTTTCCAGTGAAGACATGCATTTTTTTACGTTAGAACGGTCATTAAAGAATTTATGAGCTGAGATTACCCTTTCCGCCATCTACTAATTATCACATTACCTATATATACCATTTAAGTAATGAGTAAACAGTAAAATTGTTTAAAACAAACTGAAAAATAACATTATTCTAGAACTGGATTCAATTTTTGTTGTATGGGTCTTTCCTTTGCATGGATTTTGTGCCAATTTGTGCCACCAGAGGCCTATTCTCATATAAGTAGGAGTGTCCGAAAAATACATGTGTTTTCTAAACATTTCCCAATAGCCACGCACGTATTAAGTCGGTAGCTTACAAATACTGTATAAGAGACTGTTCTTTGCAGTGCCTTTACAGTACTGTCGTATATTGCATTTGTTAACGAATAGATGGTTAATGTCTATATATAAATGCGTTTTACGGGGTCGCTGATGAATATTCCTGGTTGCTAAAAACAGAATGACAAAACAAATACACTCCACAAAAAAAAAAAAAAAAAATACATGCGTTGCCCTACGGGGAAGAGTCCGAGAGTGAAACTGACCGCAACGCCACAAATCCCGGGTACAAACCTGGATACCAACCAAAGAAGAGACAAGTCTTCAAAATCATTAAATAATCGCAAGAAAATCGGATTACAGAATTACCCTTAAACAAAGTATCTGCCTAAAGAATTATCGACCTCAATGCCTAAAGAATTATCAAGCCACATCCAATTAATGTGATCAAAATTGATCACAAGATAACAATTTAATGGGAAAAAATTTGCGTTTTCAAATTTCTTAGCCTCCTAACTTTCTATTCTCAAGTGTGGAAAATTACTGCTCTTTCAAAATTCCAGTACATTTTACCAAATTTCTATGGGATGGCAAATCAAATATCAATAAATATCGAAACGTCAAACAAATCATAAAAATAAAACACAGGAATCCCTAAGGTAACAATATGATCATACAATATGATCATACAATAATGTAATTTCAATTGCAGTTATTTGGTGGGTAGAATGCAGTGTAGAGACTCGTACAGATCACGATGTTACAAGCACTTGTATAACATTATTAATGTATAAGCTGCTTCTTTCCCATTTTACAAAGATATGCGGCAACTTATTGCATACATCAGGTTAACCAAACAATAAATTATAATATTTTCCAAGCAGATTCTACTATCTTATTTTTTTTTTTTTTTCAATACTAATATTAATAAATTACCTCCTTCTCCCCGCATCCTTTATTTGTGATCTTTGGCGTTATCTGTTTAGAGGGACTTATTGAACCACGTTTTGCTTTTATCGTATCACAACTATTTGGATAATACGAAGGAACTTTATCATCAACACTAATAATTGATTTTCTTGGTGTTTGATAGTAGTTTTCCTGTTCTTCTGGTGACAAATTTGCTGCAGAATCGTTTTCGCCTATTGAATCAGTGGGCGTGCTGGTACATAAATTAGCCGGAAGAGACTGTTCCAATTCTTGGGCTGCCTTAATTGTCAACAAGTTCTCATATAGATTACCAGAAAAGTCCTTATTCAAAGGTGGTGTATTGTCGTGCCTTAAATTAACGCTGACGTTTATTGGAGATCCAGCCGATTGCATATTTTCATAGATATTGCTATCATTCAGTTCCTTAATAGGTATGGGTTTTTTTCGTAATGGTACTAAATCATAATCACTCTCAACGGATAAAGATTTCAATGCCTTTGGCTTTTGTATATCTTGACTGAGCTCTTTGTTTAGTTCAGATGAGTTTGTGTTGGATGAAGAGGTTGATGTTGTTGAACAATAAGATCCAGTGGAATATCCAGATGAGGTGGATGAAGTGGTGGAAGAAGTAGTAGTTGTGGCCGTTTCTCGGCTATCAGTCTTTTTATCCACTATGGGTGCCATTATGCAGTAACCCGTCAAGTCATCTTCTATGACAATTTTATTACATTTTATTTTTCGTATAGTTGGCACAGCACCGCTAGATCCCACGAGATTTATGGATGAGGTATTGCAAGCGGAAAAATTAAAGTTTTGCGACAACTTTTCGGACATATTAAGACTCTCCATAGAACCAGCTTTAACTTTCATATCACGAACGCATTTTAAAGCACATATTGACGCCGAAGCCCCCATGGTTGAGTTATCCAGACTTATAGAACTGAAATTATGTTCCTCTCTGTCCACTAGCGCCATTTCTCCTAAATCGTCATCGTGATCAACTAAATCATCATTAGAGTTGTGCATCATTAACAAAGCAGCAATCTTTTCTTCATCGAAAGTGTCCAAGAAGTTAATTTTAGACAAGTCCGGACTTGAGAAACTATTGCGCTTGTTGCAGCGAACATCGACGGGATCTGGTCGTCTGAGTATATCATTTGCGTAGTCAGGATAATCCTCAATGCGTGACTTACTCTCCCCTCCACTAATAATATCTTCCATGGTGCATGTTTGAGATTCACTAACACTTTCGGAACGCTTCGAACGAACTGTGCCAAAAATGTTATCTAACACATTTTTATATTTTTTCTTTTTAATTGATTCCGATTCGGGGTTAGTATTGGAGCGTGGAATTTCACTCAATAAATTATTCGAACTATCTCCCTCATATGTGTTCACACGTTTCCGATGCGGCGGTAACGGTGGCGGTGCTGGTGGACAATCCAAACGCTCTTCTAATATGGCGTTGATGACACTTTGAGAGCAAGGTCGCATTTCTTCGTAAATACCAGAAGCTATGGAGGATCGTGAGAGACGACGCGAAAGACGTGGTGGTATATTACCTTCGAAGATTTCCTCATAGATATCGGAAGCACGAGAAACACGTCGCGACCAATTAAGACTGGAATTGGTAACAGGGATTTGAGGCAGCGGGCCCAGAATTGAAAGGGCATCTTTGACGGCTCTGCAAAGAGAGAAGTAAAATTGAGTAAGGAAAACAGTGTAAGCGGTATGTTTTTCTTATAGTTTTAAAATATTTTATAGTTCTCCACAGCGACCTGCGAAAAAATATTGAACGGAAATCAAAACCCATGGACAGTTTCCAGTTTAACTGTACAATTTAATGATTGCGATAGTATCCCGCCCTATTGTACTGTGTAAAGATCTTAATATTATGAAGGTTAAAAACGTCTACAGTATATTTAATCATAAATCAAAACTGTGTACCTATATTCGGCAAACGAAAATAACTATACAACCGCAAGAAAGCAAATATACCAAGTAACAAAGAATGAAGAGCATGATTCACATCCAAACGAAATGTTCTTCCTATAATTTTAATAAAGTGTTATTAAAAAATAAAAATAAATTATAAGATGAATAAACACGGGGATGCTATAAAAACAAACAATGAGGAAAGACAGCCCACTCACAACTTAACTCCTATATGGAGCAGCGTACAAACGCCACTAAATGGAAACACATGTTCAAAAGCCGGGATTGCATATCATCTATAAAACCATCTACTTGTTACAGTTTGCCTTTGCTCTGCTACGGAAGACATGTTCGAACATTATCAATTTTACAAATTGGGAGACTCGATCCAAGTTTTTTAAGAGCTCTAGAATTAATATTACATTCAATAATCGGTACTGCGCCAATACTCTTCAACGCCTTATAGCGACACCAAATATTATCAATACATCCACCTATTTTTCTTTAAGCAACAATCATTTCAATGCATTTATGAACATTTTGAGTGGTTAAGCAATCGACAAGCCTAGCAAGAGCTTCTCGAGCTGACGTTCTAAATAGTTATTTATCGATAGATCAGTGAATCTAAAAACGGAATGAGTGCAAACTCACTAGATGTATGAAGCTTTCCCATAACTCATTCATGGGACGCAAGACGCTTTGCTATTTATTAGAAAATAATTGTACATGCAGCCAATTGAAACACGAACTATCAGATGAGGTGAGAGAGAACTACACGTTGAAAGGGAAAAAATATAACCTAAGGGCACGGGGGATTGAAAAAATACCGTTACTTAAATCTAAAACAAATAATGCCTCATTCACATTGTCATTTTTTTTGTTTTTTTTTTTTTTGATTTCGTACAAATGTTGTAAGCAAAATTTGTCTGATATTTATGTTTGTTTAAGTTAGCAGCTGGTTTTATGCTGGACAAATACCAGATAAATTTTTGCTTTTCCACCAGTTTTACGCTTCCTTATCTAACTGAATAAGGTCATTATCAGTTCATTAATTTCTATTGAAAAATACTGCCTAATAAAACAAAGGACACATCTTTAAAAAAAATTACAAACAAAAAATCAATCAAATAAAACTATTTGGTAGTCTTTTTACAAAAGAGTATAACAATAAAGTTTTTATATCTATCAATGTTGTCGAAAACAAAACTGTTATATTCGTCCGCAAATTTATTCCTAAACATTATAGAATTAATTTCTATATCCTTTTCCCTCAAATTGTGTTCCGAAATTATTCACATGGATCTGGAATACTTAATATTGATTAGTTCCTGCCTATAATTGAATGATTCATCACATCCACCCGAAGCAACGGAGATACGTCAATACCATAGAATAACACAAGAGAATTGATACCAGCCCCAGATTTTGATAAAATATATAATATAATAATATATATGTAATAAAATAGTGCACATATAATAACAATATAATACAATATAACTTGAATAAGAATATAACTTTTCCGATTTGTTTAACGCAATGTCCCAAAAACAAAAACTGTTCCTGTCTAAAGATTGCTATAACTTGAACGTTTCGTCTAGAGCATCACCTTTGGATGCGTTATTCAATGGAAACTTAGCTTAATCGTTTCTTAGTTTATTTGTTAATTTTTGGTGGCTCTGTAATTGCTGATACTATATTATTTGCCAAAAAATTTTCCTTCAGTTTCATGCAAATGTAATTGCATTAAGCTTATTATTGACCTATTCTATTTTGTTCCTTCTTTTTTAATATATGATGGAAAACTGTGTGTTAGATAACTTAGATATTTTCGAACGAAATTCGTTACAATGATTGCAATGATTGGCGTTATTGATCCTAACAAAAATTTAGCAGCAACATAATCCCAAACCTGTCATGATCTGAGATTAAAATTCCTACAATACGATTCATTTTGAATTGGTAATCCGAATTAAAATAAAATTTGGTTAGTCTTAAATTCGAACCATCTCTTCTGCCTCAAAATCTAAAGTACTGTTTTTATCATAACTCCTTAAATTTCTATATAAATTCTCGAAAACTTTGCATGCTGTTATGTTTTCCTGGACTCTACTTTTAAGCCCTTGCTGAACCTTCCACACAAATTAACAAAAAATCACTTTGTTTACAATTTACGAAACAAAGCTCGATTAAGAAGATAAACTTAGGTCAGCCTTAACATTTTGTGGGGCATAACAGAACTGCGGCACTCGGAGCGTTAACAATTAAAATGTGCTACAATTTGTCAATTTAGATTTTGTTTTGTATAATATATGTTAAAATCATTTCATATTATAAGAAAAATATGTTATTCTCCTAGTCTGTCCGTGTCTTCACACCTGACGTTATTTTGTTCCATTCTCGGCGAAAAGCAGTCTTTAGGGCGTTGACCGTCTCACATTTTTTAGCTGAAATTTTGGCCTCCAGAATGAACCAGTGGTTCCCATAGAATTCTTTACATTTCAAAACATCAAAGCATCATTTAAAATCCTTTCACTGTAGATTTGTCGATTTACATTTGCCCTTTGTTTAATGAAAAGCAGTGTGGGGGTTCTATAGCAGTTACCACTGCCAAAATTCGTTGGTCTAAATTCTCTTTTGATCTGATCTCTAACTATACACTATCGATCTGTGGATTTACATATTGCTGAGTTTCATTAGGAAACGCCAAATTTTAGAGTTCGCCAAAATGCACGTGTTTTAATATCAATGATTTTGCTAAGCTAACTACGTTTTGTGCAGTGTTAAATCTTGCACTTTTATGTGGATCAGGACCAATTCTGTCAAATTTTACTTTAGGTAAAACTGATTTGACCTTGGTTAACTCTTTCGCCAATAATAAATATGTCAGAATACGCAGCAATTCATCTATTAGATTTAGATTAGTGATCACATTGCAACCATGGTGAAGAAAGCATATGGTGTGCTAGTTGATTCTAGAATTCTCCTATCCTTATATGACGAAACAACAAAATACGTCATTGGATAGACCTATGGCTCCGCTTTGTGGGATGCACACTATCGATACTACAGAAGCCGGCCAAAATACAGTTCTTACTTTCCTGATTGAGGGTTTGCATTGGAATCGTTTTTATACAGTCCTTTTGGTCAAGTCTCTTTATTAGAATTGCTTTTCGGCCATCTAGATTTTGCCAGCCTTGCAAATTGATTTCGTAGAATGACTGCTGATTCCAAAGCTTTGTATTATCCAATTGATCTCCCAACAGGAATTCACAAAATTAAATGTGCTATTATTCCACATTTGCATTGTTCAGATAATTAATAATGTGAATGCTAATTACACATTTACATTTATCAATCATTCCAAATTCTGTAACACAAACATTAACAAAAACTGTTACACCGCTCTAGAAGAGTTATTTACCCACACTACATTTTTAGTGTCATCGGTAAATTGCTTTGCTTACACAACATTTTTTGCACCATCGCCAATTTATATCTAAATTTTAAAAAATAGGATACCGCTCCGTTACGCCAGTACAGACTGTAGTCTTACATCAGCTTTGAATCGCTAATATTATTCTAGCTAACTAGTTTTGAGTTGCTTTGGAAAAATTGAAGGAAAGTGTCCTTGTAAGAGGTTCCTTGTACATACATTTTTCAGAGTGTAAATTACAATTCCAGCAAATAAAAGAACGTTTTCAAACCGATAACGTGTGGATAGTGTGTTTCCCTCAAGTCTTTGCATAATGTGTGACTGAAATTGTCAATTAAAGGGAAGTATAATTCAGGAAAAAAATTGACGAATGACTTGATTCATAGTTCTGTATAACGCCTATTTTCAATCGTATATTGCCATCTCATTTTACTCACCTCAATTGCTTCTGTTTATCATCCATTAAATCACCGCGACCTCCCAATGCAATTGCAGTAGGCCCACGACTGTTTCTTCTCTGCTCCAAGAAAACTTGCCTGTACACTTCCAGATTCTTAACAGACTTCTTAATCCATTTCATGTGTTTGCGACAGCTAACATCCGTATCAGAAGCAAAGTAAATAAAGCAATCACGTCGATTGTGGGCCCAAAATAACCCGTATGAATACTGCTTGGTGCGGGAGGTGGCTAAACTTATCGTAACTCCGGGAACGTTTATCGATACACACAGCTGGGATGGTTCATCCTGCTGTTCAGTTTGTGAATGCTCCTGTGATTGGATTGTGATGCGCAGGAAACAGGGCAAACATTTGATGGCTTCAATTTTCACCTGACATCTTGTCCACGTTTTGAATTTCAATGAATCAGGGCGTTTGTTATAGATGTCCAATTTGACATCCATACACATGGATATTTCATTGCATTCCATGATGTTAAAGCAAAAAATTTCTATCTAAACGCTTTACTGTAATAACTTTTCAAACAACAACCGGTATTTTAAATTAAATTAAACTAAACAACTAACATATCTTGTAACAAAAAAATAAAAAACGAACTATATTCCACAACTTGTAATCACTTATTGCCAAGTTTCTTTCGGCCCAAAATTTTCGTTTCATGTTGCTATACTTTTTTGTGTGTGTACAACAACAATTGTCAAAGGATTCCCGTTCCTTGAAAGGGAGAAAGAGAGAGAGAGAAACGAAAACCAAGCTGCAGGGAAATCAGAAGAGCGCCGTTTACAAAAGTTAACGGCGGCTGTATTTTCTTCCAATAAGAGCACTGATTGCTTTTCACTTCGTGTATTTCTCATTTTTTTCTATATTTGTTCCCAAATATGGGCAGCGGAAATCTCCAAAAAAGTTTCAGTTTTTTAATCGTGGCTCAAATAATTATAGCTTTCGTACTGCCATATTATAATTAATATTCGGTTATTTTGCGATATAAGCAACAAGTTAGAATGCCGTTCAATTTCCGACCACTTCCGACAATCAGCTGTTCACTAATTTGCCGCCAAATTTTGTAAACAAATTTACAATCATCAGGCATTTTTGTTTATGTTTAGGTTCATATTATAATTCCAATAAAAATGGGAGGTTCTTATATGGAAGTTGAGGAGGAGCAGGAAGCATTGTGAGTTCATTATATGAGCAATATTTACACATAAACGTTTTGTTTGTACTTGTCCTAGATACGTTCGAAGTTTGGAAGATGTTAAAGGCATTATAAAACATGCAAAATTGGACGAAAGAAATTTGACCCAAGTGACACAGGTATGAATAAAGAAGAACAGCTGAAATAGTTGGTATTTAAGTATTTTTTTGCTAATACATTCATTCAAGAGTATCCAAGTACAAGAATGTTTACAGACACACGACTTCGACTTTACGACTGTTTATACCTTCGCCTGAATGAATAAACGTTCGTATCATTTGGTATGGCAAAAATGTACCCTTTTGAATTGCTAGATTTTCTTATTCGATTGAGTGATGTCCGTATATCTGACTGGCTGGAAAATGCTGCAAAGTCCAGCATGTAATGTTTTTCATTCGCGGTACTAAATACCAGATGACACCTCAATTGTACTGAATACTCGTATAGTGCAATAGAATGCATGATGTGATTCTAGGAATACATAAGTTGGGTAGGGTAAATTGTATTGGATGTACCAGTCGATTCCGTCGATTTTTTTACTTCTTACACCGTATTATAACACAATGTAATTGACGAGAGGTTAAGTCTACGGATTAGGGATTACAGTGGAAAATAAAATTTTGATAAATCGGTCAATTTGTATGGGAGGTACTATAATGGGCATGACAACGTCCAAAGGCATGATATATGGCAAATTTGTTCGAATTTGGTATAACCGAATGGAAGATATGAATATATGGCTTAAATGAGTAATTCTATGGGTTGTACCAAAAGGATCGCGGCAAAATAATAAATTGTTCTTCGATGTCGTATAGAATGGCAAAACAATGTAATGGATAAAAAAATATATGTATAGACCGGTACAGCCGACTAATTACAAATCACAGATAATTGATTGAATTTCGGAAAATCGGGCAATTTGTATAGGAGGTCTCAAAATGGACATGGTAATTTCATTCTAAAACTTTACTTTGACAAAATCTGAACGTGTGCCAAATTTAACAAATTTTTTATATTCTACCAGGAACTTTGAAACAATACATTGGCTTGCTACGCTTTATGGATGAGGAGTTACCGGAAGGTATTTGCCGAGATAACCCATTTACGATCCCCATAACAATTAGGCTGTGAAAAGTTTTAAAAAATTCTATTCCCATTTTTCTATCAGCTTAACATTTCATCGATATACCTGATGAACGGAAAAATTCGACTTTACGTTATAATTATTCGATTGTACTTCCTTTACATCAACTTTTGTGCAGTGGTATTCGAATAGTCAATGCAATAGCATATGTTCAAAAGTATTGGAAAACGATTGATTTCATCCGATACACTATTCTACACATTTTGCGCAAATTTTTAATTTAGAAGGGATTATTCTTAATATAGCTTACTTTACATCACATTATTATCATTTATGTATAATAATTTTGCATGCCCCCTAATTGATTTTTAATTCTTATTGGATATTTGTCCACAAATTTAGGAATGGGGATTGTAAAACAGTGTTAACAAATGTCTTGCTGTCCCTTGGGAAATCATTCTAACCAGTTGATTGGCCTGTGAGGTTTCAATTTCCTCAAGAGAAAATATTAACAATGATATACTATATGTTTCAGGCCATTTATTACCCCTCGGCGGATATTGTCAGCGATAACCTTAAGTTACTTGAGCTGGATAATCACATGCTTGAACAAATCAAAGAGGGCCAAGTTCTGCAGTTCAAAGGTGGTCATAATGAAAAAGTCGTTTTGTGCACCGAAGAAAAGACCTACGACATGAAGACTGCTGAAATCTCTAACAGTCTTTTGCTTATACCCGATTTAAAATTTGGAGCCGCTACCAGCACTTCGCCACTGAAGAGTCCACGTACAGCAAATAATACTTCATTGGAGAGAAGTTTGAACGATAGTGCTGATGATGATATACTCATGGAACGGTTACTCGAACAAAAGCAGATAATAAAAATATTTCATGAGTACTTTGAATGCCGTGAAATACGACCGAAGTTTCGCAAATTGGGGGACCTTTTACAATTGACTCGTTATTCCGGGCCCGAAAATGAAGAATGCATCGATCGTAAATTATTGTTTACATTCGATCAACTATTGGACACCATTCAATGCAGTCGTAAGCAATTTGTGGAAGGCTTGAAGCAATATCGGGCCATAGAATTTGAAGGATGGATGCGTATGCTGGAATATGAATATGAATATAGAATTGTTAATTTAATGGTGGGACTGATATCGGAAAACTCTTGGGCTCTGGATGAGGTACAAAAGGAAGAGACTATAAATGCATTAGAAGGCATAGCACCGAAACAAATTGTAACGGGACTATTCGATATCTATACCACAGCCACGGAAGGGAAGGAGCAACGTTACACCTACAAAGAGGAATTGGTGGCTAGAATAGTGGCCCAGAATATCCTGCAGCCTGGGTTAAAATTCCGAGTAGATGAGTTCTTGAGCACTTGGCAGGAGGCTGTACCCGAAGGAATGAAATGTGATGTAAATTGTTTTTTATAAACACCAATGATTTTTTTTTAAATTACGTTTTTCATTTAGGAAAAATATCTGCGCGGCTTGGGTATATTCGATAAGGAAGGTGCTGTACCTTGCATACGCTCCCTGGCGGAAGATAATTTGCCATTGAACATTCATGAGCGTATGCGATTATTGTTTAAAACGAAATCAAGATGGACGCTAGATGAAATGGAACCTTATATAGAGTGAGTTTGTTGAAGACTCATGGTCAAGTTTTTTTTTTATTAATTTGTATTCTTATTCTCCAGGTGCTTTACAACACCTGTTTTATCCGTTTCTGTTCTTTTGGCCAAGCATGCGCGGTCTTTAATGGAAAACGGTGTTCGCTATTACGTAACTAAACATTAAAGTGACTGTTATATTGATATAAAACAAAATACACAATTTTATATTCACGTAAATCAAAGTAAATGGGAAATGCGATTAATCATTACTTCTTCCTTTTATTACGCATTTTCTTAGCATTTTTCATATCTTCAATAGCTTTTTGCATTGCTTTTACAGCACTATTGGATTCTTCATTGTTCGCAACCACTGCAGGGGCAGATATTTCTGGCATTTGTAAACCACCGGTGGCCGTAGGATATCTGAAATACAATAAATTTTTTTGGTAAATATATATGAAGTAAACCAAATGTCTCTTTTTGATTACTTGAAACTAAATCCCCGTGGAAATATTTGTTTGGCTAACAAAGCTTTAAGCTCATGTCTAATGCTATCCAAATGTACACGATTACGGCGTCTCTCTATGATGAAAGCGTCCTCATCCTGATCACTGCCACTGGAAAGGGAAATATAAATTAAAGTGAGCCATTATTCTGAAGAGCGGCCACAACTTACGATTCGTCGTTATAGCCTTCTATAACCATATCCATTTCTTCGGCATGTTTTTTCATCCAGCCCAATTCGCTTTGCGTGCGTTTCAATTTCAATTCTTGTACATCCACTTCACGAGCCAAATTAACTCTTTCTTTGACGGCGGATAAATAAACTTCTGATACGGGGAATAAAGGTAAATCCTCGGCTGAATAAAAATTAAGATGAATATTATATCTTTATTCTGCAATTCGATTCGCTCAAAAGTCGTACTTCTGTTCAGTGTTCTATATAGTTTGACATAACTTTTTACTTCGCCTGGCTCCATAAACATTACCGTAATACCGTCTTTATTCGCTCGAGCAGTTCTTCCTGATCTATGAACATAGTTCTCGCTGGTACGCGGCACCTAATAGGTAATTAACAATCATGCGTTAATTCAAGTCTTATTCCCAATAAATTTTAACAAACCTGATAATGTATAACATGGTCTACATTGGGTATATCCAAACCTCTGGCCGCAACATCTGTAGCTATCAGAAAACCACAGGGATTATCACGAAATCTTTCGAGGTTTTTCAAACGTTGTTTTTGTATCATGTTGGCATGCAGCGGCAGCGGGTTGCATTGCAATAAGCCGAAGAGAGTAGACAAACGTTTGACACAATCAATAGAATTGCAAAAGACAATTGTGCGTCCTGGATGGCGTTGCAAAAAGTAGTATAAATAATAATCTTTGTGGTCTATGGGACAAATTAAACGGCATTCTGTAAGATTTTGGGCAGTCTCTGAAAAAGGAAACATGGAACAGTGTAAAAACGCCTGCATGTCTAAGTTGTGTTTGAAAACTCACGCTGTGATCTTGTTATATCCACAATTTTTGGTTGTGATATTCCCAATTCATCGATCAGGTTTTGCAACTTCGTCTCTGAAGTTTGCTTAACAAATTTTGGTCTTTTGCCGTAATTACGTTCTTAAAAAAATGAAAGTTAGTTTATATGATGTTGGAAATTCTTTAGTTTCACTTACTTTGCAAGTACTCCGGCAAATCGTGCACTAAAGTCAATGTGGCGGAGAACACAAAATTTTGCCTTGACTGCTTTTTCTGTTCGTTCTCATTTAACAGCTTTAGTATACTTCTCAATTCTTCAAAATGTCCCTTTTCTACCATACGATCTGTTTCGTCTATGACCAGAAAACTAATATTTTCCAAATTTCTTAAATGCTTATTATCTTGTTGATATAATTCCCAAAATCGTCCAGGAGTTGCTACCACAATTTCGGGATGTTTACTCAACACTCGCTCCTGTTTGGCGACAGCCAAGCCACCAAATATTGCGGCAACCTTAATACCTAAAATGATTTAAAATAAGCAATACGGTATCCAAAGGGACTATATATCTTATATCTGATTGAGATTACCTGTATATTTTGCTGCTGCCACCAAATGGTCCTTAACCTGTACGGCTAATTCCCTTGTGGGTGTCAATACCAAAGCATACAAAGGTTCTTTAGTGTCCTCATTATCACTTTCATTATCACAATCTGAGTCGTTTGGGGGAAACTCATCATTGCATTCCATGGACACATCTTCAATTTTATTTTTTCCTTTAGTTTTAGCCAACGGTTTTCTAATGCCAGCTTTGACATTCTTTGTTTTCAATTCCATGATACCCGCGAGTAAGGGAATACCGAATGCCAAAGTCTTACCACTTCCTGTTTCGGCGGCGCCCAAAATATCCTTTTTGCCCAATATAGCTGCGGGAAGGGTTCTCGATTGTATTTCTGTAGGGGATTTGAAGCCTTTTTCAGCCAAAGCTTTGAGAATAGCTTGAGGAACTCCTAAACCATTCCAACCCTGAAAAAAAAATGAAAATCAAAAATTAGTGGTAATCAAAAATGTATAAATTAGGCTGTTTGGTTGGTTTTAAAGATAAATTCAAAACTGCTACGATTATTTAAAAGCAATTTCAAATGTTATCGACTGCACTTAACTACTTATTTCCGCAGTGATTTTTATTTAAAAATTTTATGGAGCCAGGGATTTCATGTTGATCAATGTCATTTTGCAAAAACTTATTAAAGATATATTATAATAAGACACCAAACACCATAGCTTCAAAGAAAAAAAAACCCCAAAATAATCACTTAACAACACTTAATAATTCGAACATGCCTTGTGTACTTCGCGCATGAGGAGTCATGTGATCATGCTACATTTTAGGCAATATTATAGTTTATGTACGAGTATGTGGCGTATCTTTGGGTAAACAGACGAAAGCTTTTCTGAATTTGCAGAAAAAAAATACAGAAACCATATTCACTAAATTTGTATTGAAGGTTCATAAACCAAATTTTCATAGTATAAACATTCGTGTAATGGTTAGTGCACGGGACTGTCGTTCAGACGCCTATCATTATTTGAACGGTGATCACCTCGATGTGTCTGGCGAACACTTTGGAGTTTAGTTTAGTTTAGTTTAATAATCGACAAGTCTTGCTTCTGCAAATGTCAAACGCAAACTGTAACGTTCGGAAATGTCATTAAACTGTAGCTTCCATTTGAATATATCTAAAAACAGGATTTACACGCTTTCTGTTGGAGAAACTCTCCCATGTCTCATTCATGAGATGCTAAGGTACTCGTTCTTTTCTAATTCTATGCAGATCGGATTAGAGTTAAAAAAATTCCGAAAAAAAAAAAAATTGAAACTGAAGCACCTTACTTAGGTTCCCTAGGACCACAACTTATTTCACAATTTTTTTAAAGAGATAGTTCAAACTCGCTTTAAACACCTTTTTGATACACAACTTTAACATTCAATTCTTGCTTGCACCTTGCACCATTAATGAAATTTCTCACCTCTAAATCATCTACGGTAATAGCTCTGTTATCTACCAATTCTGGAGTTTCATTTTCATCGGCGTCTTCCTGTTCATGCTGCATAATTTCCCCATCATCTTCCTTTGGTGGTCTCAAAAACTGAAAGCGGTCTTCACTATATTCCTCCGGCTCCAACTTATGCTTTTGCTGTTTCTTAGATTCCTTGCCTTGTTCTTTAGAGTCTGTTTTATTTCCCCCGCCGCCTTGTTTCTTTGCCTCTTTGCGTTCCCGTTTCCTACGTTCTCTTTTCTCACGTCTCCGTTCCAATTTCAAGGCAATGCGGTTTTTAAAAGCTTCTTTCTTGCTTTTCTTTTGTTTGCAATTGCTGTCGCCCCCATCATCACTGTTGCTATCATCATCGGATGCGCAATCATTTTCCTCATTGTCCGAATTAAGATTTGTTGAATCTGTTGTAGCATCTTTCCCACTTTTAAGTTTTTTGGCTTCTTTCTTGCGTTCTACGCGTTTTTGTTTACGACTGGATTTGGGCTGAAGAAGGGAGTTAATTTGTAAAAATTCTTCGGAGGTTTTATTACTATTTGGTTACCTTTCCTGTCTCCACCAGGTGGGGATCATATGTCTCCAGGACTTCCAATCCTATCAAACCCTCCAGACCTACACCGTCTTCGGAGATAACACTACCCTTTATTTTCACTTTTTCCCAAGTGCCGTTTTTGGACTTAGGTAGTTTTTTCTTAGTTTTGGTAATAGGAACGTTGCCTTTAATATTTTTCTGCTTATTTTGCACCATTATTTACTATTTTATTCCAGTTATAATGACCGAACCGATTTTTTGCGGTAAAAACACGACTCTTGCACGTGTTTTTGTTTTGTTATGGGTTTGCTTTAAATTCTCATTCTTCCATTTGTCATAGGCAGAAAAACAGAGACGTAATATCAAGTCCAGAGTTGCATTTACTTAGTTAAATCGATTGATGTAAAGCAATGCAAATGAACGTTTATTTGAAACAAGGGGCACCTCGAATTACAGTTAGAACTACACCAAAAAAATTACATATTTGATACCTGCTTATATTTCAACTGCATCGTAGCTGATATAATGCGTAATCTATGTGATCTGATGTTAACCTATTGTACACAAAATATGCAATTTAACTACGAGCGTAATCGATGTTGTCAATCCAATGGTAGATGGTGTAAAACAACCGTTTGGTAGTGACTAATAACTAATTCAATTCTATTAAGTTGTTCGGAAAGTTCGTTCGGTTGATTAGTTAGTTCACAATACAATACTTCGCATGACTTAGAGTTGCTTCAAACAGTATCATAATTTCCCCCCACCTCTTCTCTAAACTGTTCATAATTGCTTATTTGTGTTCTCGTTCTGGACGTGAGTGTTTATAGCGTTTAAAAAAAGGTCTAAAAAGTGGAAAAAAGCGAAAAAGAGCATTTTAGGCATATTGTGCTGTATTATTTTCGAAACGGAAAACGGCCGTTGAAGCTAGCCGAAAAATAAAGTCTGTTTATGAAGAAAACGAACCAGTTGAAAGAACTTGCCAGAAATGGTTTAAAAGATTTTATACGGGCGACTTCTCCGTAACGGACGCTCCCAGATCAGGACTACCAAGAGAAATTGTTTCCGAGGAGGTGAGACATTTAATTACAGTTAATCCCCGTGCAACAGTTAGGGAAATAGATGGAAATGAAAAAATCAGTCTCAACCGTTCACGAGGTTATAAAAGAGCTAGGATTTGCGAGCAATCTCGATGTGTGGGTACCTCACACTGCCTCATCGAGGCCTCATACTGTCTTGCAGACTAGTCAGAAACTGTCAGAGCTTAGTGGGAAGTTTTGCCCAGACCTCGCCCCGTCCGACTATCACCTATTTCGCAGTCTGAAGAACCACTTGAACGATTTGAATTTTCATAACGACGAGGAAGTGAAAAATCGAACTGAACGCTTTTTTCCACGCGAGTTTTATAAGAAAGGAATTAAAAAGCTCCCAGAGAGGTGCGAAGAAGTTATTAAAGAAGGGAACATTTTATACTAAACTAAAATAATTGTTTTCTTATATATAATTTGAAAGTAAATTTGTTTTAAAAACGGAATGAGCTTTCCGAACCACCCGATACTTTGAATATACGCTGATGTTTGTTGTTATATATTAGAGATAATGTAGAAAATGCTTTAAAATGTATAATTATCAAATAAATACATACAACATTGTTTTCATTCCAGTGCTTTCTTCATTTCTTTTATTGTGCATTCTTTCTGTTAGATAGATATTGCATACCTGAAATAAAATGAATAATTATCCTCTCTTCTATATCAAAAGCTTCTTCTAAAGTACATATCTAGAAAAACATTTTCCGCTTAAACAATTTCACCAATGAAAAAAAAAAAATGGCTACACAAAATAGTCTTCTAAAAGCTTTTTTACAGTGTCATGAAACAAACTTTTCACATAAACAATTATCATGAAAGATACACACTTCGACACATACTTTCAACAAAGAACAGTGTCAATAAACACACTTTTTAATAAATAAAGACACTTTTCTTACAGAAAAATGTAATGAAAAGTACCATATAAAAAAAAGTGTAATGCAAGACATTTTCCATATAGAAAAGTGTAATGGAAAACACTTTTTATAGAGAAAACATTTTTCATATGGAAAAGTGCAATGAAAAGCACTTTTCATAGGGAAACGTGTAAATAGACGCTTTTAATAGAGGAAAGCGCTATGAAAAATAATTTCGATATAGAACAGTGTTATGAAATACATTTGTCACACGAAAAGGCGACATTAGGTACACTCTATGTATAGAAAAATGTAATTAAACACACTTTTGATACAAAAAAAATGTCGTGAAAAGTTTTTTCTACAAGGAAAAGTGTTATGAAAGGTATAAAGGTAAGTCTTATGAACTACATTTTCCATACAGAAAAGTACGATGGTAAATAATTTTCATAGAAAAAAGTGCAATTGAAAACGTTTTCATAGAGAAAAGTGCAATGGAAGACATTTCTTACAGAGAAAAATGCAGTGGAAGATATTTTTCATATAGAAAAAATGCAATGGAAGAAATTTTTCATATAGAAAAGTGCAATGAAATATATTTTCTATCTTAAAAAACTGTTCACATAGAAGAGTGTTATAAAAGAAATTTTCATACAATAAATGTGTAGTGGACGATACATTTCTGTGTTTGGAAAGCACTTTTCATGAGAACGTGCATTTTGAAAGGACTTTTCACGTAGAAATGTGTATCACAATTTTTTTTTTTTTTGCATGAAATGTGTCCTTCAATACATTTCACCATATAAGGTATCTCCTTTACAAAAAAAAAGTTTCTCCCAAGACTCTTCTTCACACTAAAAAACACTGTTTCATAGGAAATTTTTTTTTTGCTTCAAATGTGTTCCAAGATACCTCTTTATATGAAAAATATCTTCTAAGACACTCGCTCTTGGAATTAAACTTTGCTTAAACAATAAAAATTACTTTGAATTACTTATTCACTGCCGGTCGGATTTGCTCTGGTATTCCTCGACAATGGTCCATCGTTTCCATGATTAAAAAAATAAATAATCTAAACAGAGAACATATTTTTGTATTATATTTTGCCTTACCTCGAAAAAAATTGCACTGTAAAGTAAAAGTATTTGAAAGAATCTTTATTTTCACTATGGCAATTTCAAAATAATAACAAAATTTGTTTGCAAATCCAACAATAAAAAGTCTGATAGCAACTAACTAGCTAACAAAATAGTTGACAGTTATTTTGTTTTGGGTGCCTAATGTTTCGGGATGAGATTTTTCTAATAGGACTCTCCCACCATTTATTCGCTTGGGAGCAACCAGTAACATTTCTTCCCAGTAAGTCCCAAGCGACGCCATATTTGCAACTTTAGGTAAAGTCTAGTCTGCTAATGTTATCGTATACAATATGCCGACTGATTGTCAGATAAGTGGGCAAGTCAATAATGGCCACTTTCGTGTATAATTCAATACATAATAATCAAACTTAGTGGCTAATTCATATATCAATTAATCAGTTCATCGATTAATCGAAAGTTCTAATTATTCAGATCTATGATTAATCTAATAATTTGAATTCTGGTTAATCAAAATGGAACAATAAAAAGAAATATGAATCGAAAATATTTTTTATGTGCCAAAACTTTTGGACTAGCACACAATATAAAATGTGAAATACAATATGTTCAGTTATTCAAGTTTTGATTATTCAATTATTGGATTCATTAATTAATCATATGTTTTGGATAATCAAAATAGCGATTAATCGATTAGTAGTAAGTATGATTAATCCAAATGTATGTTTAATCAACTAATTAATTAATTCGGATTTGGGTTAAACGGTCAACTTCTTAATCAATTAATCGCGCATACCTAGAAATTATGCATTGTGACATGACTGACAGTATCTAAATTTCATATATGTATATTCAATACACCAAATGCAATTTCTTTGTTTTTCATAGCTTTGGAGATATCTTCCTCCATATTTCACCTTTATTTGGACAAATATACATGGAGCTTAAACATTTATATATTCGTACTTCGAATGAATCTGCTGCAACACGTACGCAAGATATCGGTGAAATATTTCTCAATTATAGTTCATCATGAATCTTAGTCAAAAAGTCAAAGTTTGATGCACATACAAATCGAGAATTTATATGACTCATAGAACGCTATGTGATGATCGGGTATATCGTACATATTTTATGTAAAATAAGAAAATCATAACGATCATTTTTTTGTCGTAACTCCATGCAAAACAAATATTTGAGCCAGATGAACCCTTCATCATTTGATTATACTTAATTTAGTTTTAAATGATTTATTTCAAATCTGAAAGGACCTCTTTCAGAACTTAATTGATTTGTTTTTGTTACTTTATTTTTCGCATATTTTTCCTTTTTCTCGCTTTTTGCACTGTTTTCTGATGCCGAAATAATTTAAAAAAGATTAACTAAGAAATAAAACCTAATGTTAAAATACACCAATCAATCAACACGGATTTATTAGGCGAGTCCCATTTTCTTCTTCAAAGATTCAGGCATCTCTGGTGGTGGTGGTCTGGGCATGCGCAAGTATACTTTGACAGCATCATAAATGAACCATTGGGCCGCAGTCAAGGTGCCGATCATAACAATCCTAGGCATTAAACCGCCCCACATGCCTGAAGGTTTGAAAAAAATGTTTATTAATATAGTAATTGAGAACCGCAAGTTAATGGTGCCAACTTACCAACCCAACCTAATTGTTTGGCTACATCGAAGGCCGAGGCACCCTTAGCTTGATTCAACTTGGAGACCACAGTATCAGCAGGATGTGAAACAATAGCACAGAATACACCAGCAATGTAACCAGCAGCAAAGGTAACCACCAATTGTTCACCCTTGGAGCATTCATTACGTGGTTTGGGCACAACATATCTAGAATAGAAATAGGCTGATGAAGAGCAAAATCCTTGCCCTAACAAAATTTCTTCTTTACTTACTGGTACAACAATTCCAATGTCCTTTCAAAGCAGGCGAACTTCATCATAGTGTATGGAATTTGTCGCATCCACAATGGCACCAGGCCCTTGTAGAAAGCACCCACACCCTCTTGAGATGTCATTTTGGGCAAGGCTTCCCTTAAGGTGTTGGCAAAACCAGGAGTTGTTTGAATCTTTACCTTGGCAGCTTCCATAGGAGCCAAAGCGATGTCAGCAAAGAATTCAGCCGAAGCAGAAGCGGCCAAATACAAAGAAGTTCTGTACAAGTAGGAGTTCTCCTCACCAATGGCATTAGAGTACATAACTTTGAATACCTCATAGAGACCAAATTTACAGAGACCCTGCATAGAATAGCCGAAAAATGTAGGAGCCCAGCCCCTGGATAGGCCTTTTACACCATCTTCGGCCAATGTTATACGAAAACCGTTCACGACGCTCTTGTATTTGGCGGGATCGACTTGAAGACGACACTTAACTAAATCCAGTGGTACGACCATGGTGTGGGTGGTACCACAAGAAATAATGCCACCCAAACCACAAAGGGCGAAGTAATAATTGGAACCAAATTCACAAGAATCTATCAGAAGCAAATGGATGATCTTTATAAATTAAAGACACTTGACAACGATGGCGTATTTTAAAACTCACCTCCCTCAACAGTTGCAGCAGCTTGGATTCTATGGTTTTTAGTTAATTGACCATTCTCCAGAGCTGGTTCACAACTGGCTGTGGTGAATGGTTTTTTGAAGGGGGAATTTTGGGCAGCTTCTATTAACGAGGTAAATAACATCGTGTTGGACTTTTTGTGGGGTTATCTGGAAATGGGGAAAAATTGATATTAATTAATTGAGGCCATTAAAGTTTAAATAAAAATGCAAAGTATAGTAAATGCAAATTTTACTACTGAAATAGTAAAGGATGTTTTAGGCCTTGGAAACCAATTAATTTTGCTTCTGAAATGACGAAGGTATGAAATGATGACCGTCATTGGGCAAAGATTTAGTTACATAACCGAACAATTTATATTTATTTATTTACAATTTGGTCGCCCTCTTCTCTTCGTTTTGTAAGACTTTTCTTGCGGTAGTATTTTGAACCATTCTCACTACATGATTTAGGCAACGCAATAACCGTATTTTAATGCGCTTGGCCACGTCGATGTCGGCATACAACTTATGATTCATATGGCGCCGATATCCCTCGTTAAAGATAATGGATCCATATCGGAATACTTTTTTTCGCGAACTAATACATCTGCTTGTGTCATAATTCATTGTTCGGTGCGGTACAGTAAGACAGGTGGGATTAATATAGATTTTTGTTGATAAAGCGTGAGAGCTTAGCCATCAAATTGCGTGCTAAGCCTACCTGTTTGCAAGTATTACTCGGTCCAAAATTTCCAGACTGATTTCATTAATTATATGTAGGCGAAGCAAGAGTACTTGAAAGTTGGAGTTGTCAACGTTCATCCTAATGAAGACACATTTTTCGTTGATAGAAATAATTTAGGTTTGTCCTGGTTTACCGTCACTTTGCTGACTCCTTACTAGTGCTTGAGAACATCGCAGTAACATTATTCGATCGACAACATCTGTATCATCAGCGTACCCCAATAACACATGGCTTTTACTACAGCCATCTCCGAAAGAATATTGAAATGGTCGCACGATATGCTGTCGGCCCATCTCTTTACTGAAGGCCAAATGTCTGTTAATGTCAACCTAAAAAAAACACATGATTTTCGCGGGAACACCAAACTCGTCTACATATTTACTCCACCTGTCTTTCTTGGGTCATCCAATATTTATGAATCTATATATTAGTATGGTCTCAAAAATTTGATCTTTTCAGTCAAATTAAATTTCGCTAAATCGGTCAATTTGTGTGACAGTTATGCGAACGGGCTGAGAACTGCACTTGATTTACATCCTTAAAACTAAGTTTCTTAAAAGCACGAAATGTCCCAAAGTTAGTTGAATTCAGCGCGTCTGCTTGAAAAATGTGAAGCTAAGAAAGTATGGTTTAAATCCGTAATTTGTGTGGACAATAATTTAAGTTTCTGCGGTCTACGAATTAGGAGTTACAGGTGTCAGAATTAAGAAGCGTAATAATGCGTGTCATTTTCTTTCTCAGACACTACATTAGTAAATCCTTAATGTATACCAAATTTTACTGAATTTAGTTAATTTGTATAGAAGATGTGAACCTAACTAAGAATATATGGGTTAAAATGGTCATCAGAATGGGTATGGTTAGCCGGTCGATTTTCTCAACGTTATCGAAGCATTATAGATCACAGTAACGGACAAAAATTCTGTCCGCTACAGTCTTGGAGATAGGAATTAGATGGAAAAAAAAAATAAATTTTGGAAAATAGGTCATGGGCTATATGGTGGGCCAATATAGCCCATTTACCATCCCCGGGTCTGAAGAAATAATAGGCTATGCCAAGGCTTAAAAGTTGAATAAAGATTTACGCTAGTTACCGTGTCCATCATCCAACCAGTTTCTGAGATTTTCAACTATCCTTTTGGAGTTCAATTATAAAAATTGATGTCATACAATTATAAACACGTTGTCGTTTCTATAAAATTTTTCATATTTTACAAAAGTCTATATTTAACGGACCGATTGCGGTGCGATGGTTAGCACAGGCGACTATAGTTCGCGAGTACAATACCGCATACAGCCACCTATCATTACTTGAGTCACCTATCATTTCTGTAGTCATAAAATTTTTGTTTGAGAGGGGATCTCTCTCAAAAGTGAAAAATTCTATAAATGGTAACTGGAATAAGTAGGAACCTCTTAAAGGTGAAATGAAAAATACGGTCTCTTGAAGATTTCACTTATCCAGGTTTGTTTGTATTCAAATATATTATTTAATTTTATACTATAAAATCGACAAAAAATATATATTTAAAAGTTGAAATATTTGAAGGTTTATTAGTCAAATTTTCATGGTCTGCAAACATCTAATAAATTATTATAAGCCCATTTAAGTGAAATAAAACTCTATAAACTCATTTCACCTTAAAGGTGAAATGAAAAATTCGGTGCCTTGAAGATTTCACTTATCCCGGTTTGTCTGTTTGTCTGTATTGAATATTTAACTATTCAAATATTCACACGTTCAGGTATTCAGATGTTGAAATATTTAAATATTTAAAACTTCAAACAGTCAAATATTCACATCATCAAATATCTCTTTGTTAGAACTACACAAATGTTACAAAAGTCAAGTATGTCAATTTCATACTATAAAATCGAAAAACAAAAATGCATAAATATTTAAAATTTTAAATATTTAAAGGCTTATTAGTTAATTTTTCATAGTGAAAACGTTCTGCAAACGTTCAATAAATTATTATAAACATGATCCGAAGTATCCAACTGTTCAATTCAGTCTGTATTCTTTTAAATATATTTTCATTGACGCAAATCTCTCCTTATTGCCAATTAAGCCAATAGTTCAAGATTGTGGGGTTGATGGACACAACGTTAATGACCGTGATTGACGATTTTCCGTTTGGTATTCAGGCCTAATTCCGTCAATGTTGATTTGTTGTTATCTGCAAGCAATTTCACGCTTTAAGGTTATGTTATAGTGTAATGTGCCAAAAGTGATGTAACTTTTAGTTTTTCCTTCAAATGGACATTGCATGCAATTTTTCACTGAAGGTCATTAACACTTTTTGTTATCAGGCAAAATGTTGACATAATTTATTATGACACTGCATATTGTATAACACGTGATGGTTTCCACTTTGATGGCTTCCAAATTTTGCTTGAAAGCTGAATTTTATAATGATAAATATTTTCTAGAGTTTCTGCCTTACAGCGAAACTTTGACGAATATCATAACCAGTAACTGGATTATTTATAGTCATACTGCATTCTTTTATATTCTTGCACCATTTAATATTATAGGCAGTCAAAATTTTATGCCAAAAATAATAAATATATCTGCATATATACAGATGTCATCTATATTCAGCTTGTTTCCATTGTTATGGCGTTGCATTTTCAAAAAACTCATTACGCAACAGCTTCGACAGTTTATGTTACATTTTTCTAATCGAATTTTAAAAACGATTATATACAAATCACGCTGGTTTAACTCACTTTTCGAAAAGAAAAAAAATCGATTTGGAACTTTAGAAATTTAATGAAATTTATCTTTTTCGCCAAGAATAAATTTCACTTTTATTTTATGTAGAATTAGCGTATGTTACGCGTTCGTTTAACACCCAACAACTGAAATAATTTTCAAAATTTATTCGAAAATTCAATGAGATTTTATTTGCATCCCAATTGTTTTCTTTCAAGTACATATTCGTCACTCGTGAAAGAGAACATTTCGTGCATATACTCAGAGTGCATCTTGGCGAAAAGAGACAGGACGCATCGCCAATATGCGTGAGCCGATTTAATGTTCTATGCAATGCGATGAATTAAAAATAAATTTCATTAACATCTCAGTAAAAGTCCTAATACAAGGCCAATATTTATGCAATAGAAAGAGATATGGCAAAGAGCTTTGCAAAAGAGAAATTTTGTGTCACAGTGGTGTAAAAATTATCGTGTATTACTTGTATTGCATATATAATGTTATGGTGCCAAACTGTTTCAGTTTATATTTTTTTAGTAGGGATGTGTAATTAATCGGTTAATCATATTTGACGATTAACCCATATTTCGGTTAATCAGTTAATCGTTCTATTTTCACGTTCTGATTATTCACGTCTACGATAAATTAAGTAATTTTAATTTAAATTAATCAAATTTTAATAGTGTATTCAAAATTCAAATATTTTGTATATGAGAAAAGTGTCAAAGAAATATTAGGAACATGTTTCTTATGTGCCAAAAAAAATGTATTAAAACTTATTGTCTAGCACAGAATATAAAATATGAACTACAATACTTTCGGTTACTCAAGTTTCTGTTTCACAAACCACGATGTCTTCGCGGGAAAATTATTTGCTAATTTGAATTGTTAGCAGGATAACCAGATTACACACCCAAAAGAATTTCCAGAAATTTCATGTTAGTGTTTCTAAGCGTATGCTTTTCACATCATCATTTTTAGAATATTTTGTAATTGGAAGGTTCTGTTTAACGGTCTTTCTTCAAACCTTTTTTGAGGAATCAGTTGCCGCCATTTTCAAACAGTTTTCGTTTTAGAATAGCCTTTTCTCTACTAATGATTATGAAATGTATAAAATGGCAGGTCCGAATTTAAATTCAGATCAATAATCACACGTTTTGTTGTTAGTGTTGTTTTTTATTGTCAAATTGAATATTATTACAGAAGAAAAATTTAAATTCAAATTGGGAAAAATTTAACATGCAAATGTTTTCTTATGTGAAATATTTGTAATTATTAAAGGCTGTTGCCTTCTCAGACAACAACCTTCAAAACAACTTATATTTAACATTCATATTGTTGTCAGTCCCCTTAGTTTATATAGCCTGTGAAAATAAATATAAAATGTTTGTGTTTGCAATGTTTTTGAAAAATAATTAAACTTTATTTTATTGATGTTTGTTTCATTATTTTATATATTTATATGTATTTTAACATAGTAGTATACAAAAAGGTGTGTTTTTATTTACTTATTTTATCGATTACGTTTTGATTTAATGTTATATAAAGCAATAATACTTCGAAATAAGTACTTTTTTGTAGTTGAAATGGACATATAATGAACACTTATTTTCTTAATCTCGCTCTTTTTCTGTCGGCATGCAAGCAATGTGGAGACATTTATGAAAATATAATACTCAATAATATTTAAACAATCTTAACATAAGTAAACATATTTAAGCATTTAAATGCATAAGTTATAGTAAACATTTGAAATGTGTTTTTTATTCTTCTTCTATCGGTTACTAAACTTTTACTTTGCATATAGTTAAACTATAGAAAAAGTTTATTTTCTGTGTCTTAATTAAAAAAAAAATTCACTCGTTTAAACTTAAAAACTAATATTGGCAATCAAATCTGTTGTATTTTTGTAAGGTGGAAATAGTTTTCTTGGCTTAAATTTAAGAGAAAATAATTAAAACAAATGCTACGTATAAAGTACAAATCGGTTAACTTAAAATTATGGCTATGATTCGGAAGTTTCCATGTGTCTATGCACTGTAACGGGGGCTAAGATCAGATGAGTGGCTCCGGGAACATTTACATCGTCACCTGCTGCTGCTGTTTGCAGAGGAACAGTTGTTGGTTCATATACTCCCCGACTGGGTGAATGATATTTTTTCGGTGATGTTAAATTATATCTAGATTCCTTAGAAGGAAATCCATAATGTGATGACTGTTGTTGCTGCTGACGATTAGTGGGCGATGATATGGATGTCGATATGGACATAGTATCGGATTTACTGTGGCGTTTGTCGTTTAATAACAATGGTTCTGCCAAAGTGAAACACTGGTGATCCGATGAATCTTCATGCGGAGTCATGGTGGAATAACCATGATCTGATTCGCCATTAGGTGGACGACGATAACTGCTGCCCGTACTCATGTGGTATGGCGATATGTCGGCAGCGTTCATAAGACTTCTTTGGGCCGCTGTATGGTCATAGCCGCCACCATTGGGGCCTCCGCCGGGAGGATCGTCGTGAGCTTGACAATCGTCAAAATTAAAACGAGATAGTGGAAGACCATAATTTTCTTCTTGCATAGAATCCATGTAGAATTGCTCCTGGGAAGAACTGTCGACACTGTGTCGATAACAGTAGATAGCAAAACCAATAACTATAGCTAAAACAACAATGGCTCCACCCACCGGTCCAAAGGCCGAATAGTTATTAGGTTTTTGTGAGGGATTGTAGCCATGAGCGGCCATAAGATCCGCGTCGTCTAAGTCACCATAAGGCGAAAGACCGGCAAGGACACCTGAAAGAACAGGAAAAAAGTTGATAATTTTATATCTGTTCAGACAAATTTAGAAAATGTAATAAGCTGTTGAACACATTCCTACGTTTCAAACCATTTTATCTAAATTTATGGAGATTTAAAAGTTCTGACCTAAATATGTGGGTTACAAAGCTGTTGTAAATTGGATTTTATTCCTGATTGTTTATAGCTATTTTCTGAATAAAATGGCATCCAGTAATGTGAAAATTTATCTCCTTCATATGTAGTCTCATTTTAGTAACATATATTTGATCAAGCTATTTTCCAACTTTTTAAAACACTGTACATTCAATTTTATTAGATACCCTGTGGTGGTAAATCTCTTTCCTCTCAAATACTCGCATGCCGTCAGATTTAGAAATAGGAAATATCAATAAAAGACAAAAACTGGACGAAATTCGGGATGGAATGAAGTAGCATAGAAATTCGTCGAATTTCCTTTCAACATCCCTAAAACTGTTGCCATAACTCTTTCGAATGACTTAACTATACTCGCCAACTTCTGAGATGATCATTGATGTTCATAATTGTGAATATTAGTTCGTTTCGGTAGCTTCGACAACAATCGGCCTAGAAATTCAATTGATTTGTAAATCTTCAATAAATAATTCATTATATTATTTTTCAGAATGTAAATTTAGAGGGAGTTTCTTACAGTTTCACTTAGTTTTTTTAGAGCTTTTTAATTGCTAGCGTATTTTGATTTCAAGACTTACTATCACTATTTGGAAGTAAGTCTTAAATCAAAATATATAAATGGCAACATTTTTGGTATGATCAATGTGGTATGATAAGGTTAATATCGTATTTTAGAAGTTAACTACGAAGTATTCCTGCATTGATTATCTTTAACTGGTTCATCTGAATTTGCCTTTGTACGGTCTAAAGGAGTTTCTTAAGAATATTTGATATCTCAATATTAGAATCTTTTTAAATCGTTCAATCTTTCTCCACGAAGTAGATCGCATTGTTTGCGATCTATTTGGCCAATGTAGGTAGATCAAACTTTTGTTTTATATTTAAGCAGCGTCATGTTAGCTGCTATTAAATTAAATTTCTGCACTCACCATTATAGCAAGTCGACTGTGCACTACAGAATGCCGCTGCAAATCCATTGCCATCTACATCCTGCTGACACCATTCACAGCCGATTACGCCCAAACACTCCCGTTGGCTGACATAAACATCGCAATTTATATTTAAGCAAGGCGGCAATAGCATATTTTGATCCTGGGTTAAAAACATTTGTGGATCCGTCACGAAAGTCTCATATGGCGGTTCACAATAAGAATATTGTTGTGTTATATTTAAATACGTTAGATGTTCATTGTCCTCATCTTCCTCGTCGTCTATGGCGGACGCTGCAGACTCGCCATAGTTTGTTACAGGCATTGGACATTCACACGGACATTCGCAGTCCGATTGATCCATACGTTTACAATTCAAACATTGACGATCTATAGTGCTACAAGGACAAAAAGCCCCACCATCACATGTGGAATTTAGCACTGCCACGAAAATATTTGAGCCTTTAAGCAGGGCTATGGCGTATTTTGTTCTTTCTCCGTGAACAACATTAGTGAGGATGTCATTTAGAGAAGTATTGAAGACATAGTAACGCTGCAAGGTACGATTTTGATAGTTGGCACAGGCCAATTTGCGCACAAGATTTTTATGGTTTAATATATCGTTTGACAGATACGATTCTTTATGAGTTAAATGCTCATGTGGTCTACGTTGGTTACGCGTTGAAGTTTTCGGTTCCATCATAGAGGGATGAGCCACCAAAAAACCCTCGTTTTCGAACAGTAAACATTTAATGTTATGCATTAGACACAAAGGCGTTGAGTCCAAAATTAATTTGTACAGGAACGAGTAAGGGACATCTAAAGCTACTATAGCCACAGGCTGATCACGTTCTATGGAATGTAAAGCATTTGATTTTCCTTCAAACAATGTATGAGCAATAGTTATAATATAACCAGCACCGGCAGCATCCAAATAGGGTTCAGTGGTAATTATTTTACCAGGATTTTGTATAGCTTTACGATACCAAGGCCTTTGCGAAGGATCATAATTGTTATTAAGTAAACAACCGGGATAGATCTGTAAAACGCCATTGACCGAGGCAATGTAACGCCTTATGATAACATTTTTCAAAGTTCCACGGGCATCCTGGTGCCTCTTCTTAAGATGTTGCATGGCCGTGTATAGAGCATTCACTTCTTGGCGAATTTGGGGCCTTAAGCCGGGATTGGCTATGAGTCCGGTGGAGTCTTTTAAGTACGCCATAATATTTTGACTTTGCTCGGTAAGATGGGCCGGAGAAGAACTCAAACGGTTGTTATGCAAAAACGTGAAAGGAGATTCAAAAGCTAAAGAACTCAAAAATAAAGTGGCTGCATCCATTGTGGAAATTTGCCTGAAGTATCTGCACAAATTAGTAGGGCCCCGTGGTGGCAACAGATCCAAACGATGATAAATCAAATCGATCGTGGTAAAATATTTCTCATAATCTTCGGCATGCTGATACATAGGAATATTGTTTTTGTTTACAAAATGTTTTAGAGTCAGTGGCAAGGCTGCGGGTAGCTGAACATTCAATTTCACATCTGCAGATTTAGAGGTGGTGTTGAGTTCTTCCGGCTTTCGTGTATTTACCATACATAACACATAAAATCCCAAAATATTGTGCCATTGATAGGTTCTTACAAATATCTCCTGCTTACGATTTCGCGTTAAATAAATGGTGGTGGAGACATTGCCATTTTCTTCGGACAATATTTTTTGACGAATATCTCCAAAATTTGTGGAGTTCTCTAGATACTGGATGTCCACGGGGAAGGGAGTTTGATTTTGCATTGAAGGACGGGGAAAGGCTGGATGCGCTAATGTATTGCCATCAGGTTCAATCAGGAACGCATAGGAATTATCGTTTTTATTATTCGTCGTAAACTGCTGTTGTTGATAGTGATAGGTGTTGACATCCTCTATTAGGTCAGATAGATAGAGATCAACGCCCACCACACCGAATGGCGGAACGGCATGCGTTATAGAAACAATCGAATCTGAAATGAAGGAAGAATATACAATGAATATAACCAACTTTGAAAGTTTTTTTTTATGAATAATTACCTTTACTGGCCACGTCCACAACGGGCGTGTGAATTTGCCACGTTTTAATCAAATAGGGATCTTGAAAATCTTTTTGAAATATTGCGGTGGCTGCTTGGATAATAGTATCTTGCTGGAGTTTGGTGAGGAAAAAGAGTTTTCCGGCCAACTGTACGTCGAGCGTACACCAATCTTTAACATCAATATCATATTTGCTGTAGTTTTGTGATGAGATATCAGTTAAGAATTGTCGTTCATACATTATACGTTTCTCATCTGAGTAGAAAAAATAAACGCAAATTATTAGTAGTAGAATTTAAAGATGTAAAGATTTCAATGACAATAGGTCTTAAGCCGACGTTGGTCACATGGTTACACTAAGACGATTACGTGAGTATGAGCATGCCCGACCAATTTGGTCGTAATGCATCAGATCAATATTTGAGTCAGCAAAGTCGAGGATGATCACAACAATTCAATTACTGCTAACTGTAACTAAAACTCATGCTCATGTTCGTAAAGTGTGTGGTTCAATTTAGATGTTTTTCTTGTAAATACTCACCCAACACTACCCCGCAGGCATTGATAACTATTGGCTTTTCTAACGATCTCTGTCCTTTCGCCATCACATTTAAAACATGTCGGGTATCTGTAAAATTTGTCAATAATCCTCTTGTTATGTATATAAACTCTATAGGTGTTTGTGTTCCTATCAAACTGGCATTTTCCAACTTCGATATCATTTTAAAAGCATATTCAAACCCCAACGTATGATTGGTCAACGTACGGCTCAAAGATAAACTGTTCAAGTAATTTAGAATTTCATCTTTGCGTTCACGTGATGTCAAATATAAACCATTAGCTGCATCGGTGGATGAGGCATCCAGTAACAACATATTTTCAATTTCATCCGAAACACATATCAGGGAAATCAGGTCATTGGGCGAAAGTAAATGTAGAATATTTGATATGTATATCTTTGACAATTCCAATAATTCACCACTCATGGCCGAGCCCACATCGAGCAAGAGAAACACGTATTTATTTTGTATAGCCGAGGTAAATAAATACCGAAAGTGGGGATCGTTATAGAATTTTGTATACGAATCACTGGCATCATCACTGCGCGATAGGAAATAAATATTTTTAATGTGATTTCCTAGATTGTTGGCAGCGGGAGTTTTATCTAAATTCCATGACATTTTCTGCAAAATATTCTCATTTTTTAGCAGAGATGTTTTAAGAGATTTGATTTTTTCCTTGATATATGAATTAGCTTCCATGGTCAATTCATTGTTTTCATTGAGCAATGAGGCGTCTATATAGTTTTTCATTAGGGGAGCATAATCAGTCTTATCATAATTGAGTATTTGAATTTGTTGTTTGTTGTAATTTTCTGGTATAGGATTGAAACTGGTTGAATCCATGCCGTAACATGATTGTATGAATGTATTAAGATATAAGGGTTTTATGTGAGGATTTAGAGGACGTTCAATATCGTTTAATTCCATATCAAATTCTGGTTCAATATCAGAGTCATCCTCTTCCAAATCTTCTTCATATTCAGCGGTAAATTGCATGATTTGTGTGATGTTTGTTTGAAAGAAGTCTCGTAGATCTCGGACGATATGCAAATATTTTTCAAGCTTAAGAGCCAAACGTTTACTAAAGTATTGTAGATCCTGCTGTAGTTTAATATCCAACAGAGCATTTGGAATACGATCACCATTAATGGAAAGATTTTTGTTGAATGTAAATGAAGATGAAGTGGAAAAGTGCATTGAATCGAAGATTTCCTAAAAGGATAGTAGAAGGAAAATGTTAGAAAATATTATAATAATATTTATTTTATACATAATATAATATAGAGGTCATTCATAAGCCAGCCAGATAATATTACATTTTTTACAAAGCCTTCCATTAATTCTTTTATGCCGAAACTAGTAATTTTGTAGGATTATTTCACTTTTTGAACTACGGCAAAAAGTAAATCCTTACATAGCTATCCTGTGTGAGGATATTTTGTTGTTCGCATTGTCCGATTAGGGAAAACTCTGACCTGAAGAAGAATTTCAGTTAATCTTGCAGGTTTTAAGCATGCACTACAGTTAGGATTTTTTTGCTAAGAAATAGATTTAAGTTGTGCAAATCATGTTAAACTTCTATCAACGTTTGGTAGTAGTGTAGTGTAAATGAATAAATAAATTTAAATTTAATTAATAGATGGAAGACATGCTTCTAATGTCATGGGCGTGCGTGTGATGCATTGTGCATGGAAGCGAAGAACGTAAATAACCAAGCACACATAAAGCTAGACGTCGGTTAGTAGCATACTTCCGAGATAGTCAAATACTGGCAATATATAATCACTGATTCAATGGGTTCTGCCGCAAAAATGGAAGAAACGATTGTGAAAAGTGCAGAGTGGAAAGACAGAAAGTTACAGGTATAGAGACAAAGCCTGTAAATTCAAAAGGTTAAAAGTAATGTATACAGATTGTCCAATCTATGACCGATAAGTGAAACCTATGTGTATTATATGCTGTGTTTATTTGCGCCAACTAGCGCAGTATGAATTTTTTGAACCTTAAAATCCTGGAGCAGGCCCAAGAAACCCAGATCGACACACATAATCTTTTTCTTCGACAGTCCGATTTGGCAAAATTTGTGTAAATCCAGGACCGAGTCTGGTCTTTTTGCAAAACTTGTAAATCTTAAATACCGTGGAAGAAAACTGTCAGATATTATCGCAGCCTTCTCAAGCCTAGGAGTTAAAAAACAACAAGAACCCGGTGGCAACCGAGGACAAAAGCGAACATCTCGACAAACTTATCTTGCTGTACGGTGCAGAATATTAGATTAAAATACGAATGGATGAAAAATATTCTTCGAAAGAAAAATACTCGTTATCTACCCCCTTCCGTACCTATTCCCAGAGAACGCACAAGATTAGCTAGCTTCAATTTATATGCACTTGTGGTTTGCAGCTAGAAATATTTACCCTTCCAATTTATGCTTTCTGATATAATATAGCTTTACATGGCAATGAAAGGAAACGAAGTGACGAAAGTTTTTACGCATTTTTTGGACAAATTACAATTTTAACAATTTTATTAATTTAAACAATTCGTAGCGAATATGTGCATTTCAATTATTGTCGAAACTATTAATAAGACGCTGCTTACCTGTATCGTGGCCACTCTCATTTCTACATTTCGTATATTTTTCATACGCTCTTCGATATTCCTCAGCAATTGTCTCACATTCTGCTGATTGTTATAGTTTGTAAAGAATGCATTTGCTGGGGTCTGTAGGAATTGCTGTTGAGATGCTTGTGACCCTCCACTATTGGCCCCTGGAACTGCCCCCGATAGAACGGGCGGCCCATTATTGATTTGTGTTACAATTGCTGCTGGTACCAATTCGATCGTTGCATTATTATAGTGTAAAGGCACTTTTGTTTGCTTAACAATATTCACTGCCGGTATATTTAAAGCAGCTACATTTGCTCCACCAATTTGCTGTGGTAGTTGCTGTTGTTGGTGTATAGTGGGCATTAAAGGAACATTTTGTTGTTGTAGTATTGTATTTGAGTTGGTGGTTTGATATGTGAATACCATAGGTGTTAAAGTGATTTGAAAGATCACATAGAGTAGTCGCCATTGGAACAAATGTATGGAAGGTATTGGCATTTTTGCTGTTGTTGCTGCATTTATGTGAGTTTTTCCTTCAACTTATGTGAGTTTCTCAATTATGTCTGTGCTGGAAAGGACAGATACAGTTAATAATAAGGATTTAATAAGATTTCAATGATTTGTACCAAAAAATTTAATTTACTTATCTGAAAAAAGTGTTACCTAACATTTTTTATCCCGATAATCTTATCCGATTCATAACCCATAATCCGCCAAAAAATAATAACATACAATGAATCGAAGTATGAATCATAAATTGTGAGTATTACGGTGATGGGCAAGGCGGTAGAGAACGTTTGAGATGTGGCCACCACACACATCTTGGAAAGACAGTGACCGACGTCGTCCATCGAACATGTTTTCTCTACTAATTCTAATGTACTTAAGATCATTGTGAAAACATTGCAGACATTGACAATTATAACATGTGACTATCATCCATACTATCATGGCTTCGAATCCTCATACAACCGCCAAACATTATTTGAGCGGCAGTCATTTGGATGTGTTTTACTAACAGTTCGAGTAGTCAAGTAATCGACAAGTCTAGTAAATGCTTCTCAAACCAAACTTGGGGGTCATCGTTAAACTGAAGGTGCCGTTAAGTGAGCCTAAAAATAGAACTATTGTAAACTCAATCCGTAATCTTGACATCAAAGATGCATCATGTTTTGGAAGACCAATTCGCCAAAATGTCGATAAAATAATGGATATCGTCAAGTCCAATAGTCATGTAAGCACAGCTTTGATTTAATATGTTAACATCGCATAAAAAGCTCTTTGGAACCACCTGAATAAGGCTGGATATAACAAGAGGCTAGACGTATTGGTGCCACACGAGTGGATTCACTCGAACCGAATTTCAAAATTGCTGCTGAATTGCATCATCGAATCGACACATTTCCGAAACGGAAACTGACCGGTTGAAAACTGTTTCACTTACAACGTCAATCGAAAACTGCAGTAGTCGAATCGGGGCGAGCTGATGCGAACGGTGGCTAAGGCAATATTGACGGTCAGGAAAGTTTTGCTGTTTGCAGAATTTAGCAAGAAATCATCTACCAAGCCAAGCTCTTATTTCCGCACAGTACTTCCAATACTTGACCGCCTTAAGCAAACAATCTCCCAGAAGCGGTCAGCTTTGCCTAATAGAACAGAAATTACGAAAAGATACGGTAGCAAGGTTGGAAGGTTCTTGTGCATCCACCTTATAGTCCGAATTACTATCTATTTTATTCTATATCGAATGATTTTGTTGATGAAAAATTCGGCTCAACAGAAGTTTCTAGAAGCCGACTGACTCAAGCATAATAGGGTTTCCTTTAAAATGGCAACAAGTTATCGAACAAAACGATACATATTTCACCTAAATCGGATCGTTCTAGCTATGCTAAACAATTACGCTTATTATTATGTTTTCTGGTAGGTATTTCAACAAGCTTTCCAATGATGATAAATGGTGCTACATACACGAGAGCGGCCGCGAAACCAGCCGACCTAACAAAGAAGCCGCAAAAAAGTTGGGAAGATTTTTTTTGACAACATAATCTCCTTTTGCTCATTATTCCGGCGATATTCAATGGCTTCTATAACTTGTTTGCAGTAAGAACTGTCAAACTCATTAAAATAGCAAACAACCGCAGACTCCACCTCTTCATTGTTGGCAAATCTTTTACCGCCGGGCCATTTTTCCGAGTTTGGAAATAGAATATAGTCCGATAAAACTAAATCTGGCGACCAAGGTGATTGATGAAGCAGTTCGTAATTTAATTAATTAATTTTGGCGATCTGAAGAGTGGATGTATGAACTGGCGCATTGGTTTGATGAAACACCTCCTTTTTCGCCAAATTTGGTATTTTTTCCATAATTTCTTCACTTAAACGCTGTAATAAATTAGCATAATATTAGCCGCTGAAGGTTTTTCATTTCTGAAGATAATCAATAAAAATAATCCCATGCGCGCAACATGACCTTGCCTGCAGATAGAACCGTCTTCGCATTCTTTGGGCACGATTGTCCCACTCCAGTCTTTTGATTTGACTGTTCCTTTGTCTCAGGTGTGAAGTGGTGCACCAACGTCCCATCCATAGTTATAAATCGATGCAAAAATTCTTCTCTATTGCGACGTAACATCGCTAAATACTCTGCTGAAACATCATCAAATCTTCGATTAATATACGATGTATGACACTTTTTGAAAGGACTATCATTTCAGCTAACTCACTCAGCTTCAGCCAATGATCATCCAAAACTATTTTGTGGATTTTCTTAACGTGTCTGGTGTGGACAGCTCAATTGGTCGACCACTACGGTGTTCGTAGTCGTCGTACTGTTGTCGTAAACGAAGAGTAGAATCTAGCTCTACTTTAATATTGAATGAACTGAGACCTTCCAAATGGAAATATTGAATTACAAAACTGTAACCAACTTTTTCCACGCTTATAATTTCACTGAAATCATTACGTTTACTTTTCGTGACTCAAATGAAAATACTATACAACCTGGCGCCTTGAAGCTTAAAACAGATGTTTTTCAAACTACTGACACCATCTATACGTCAGGTAGACTAGTTTTAGGACCGCACACGTATGCTCTGTCAAGCACCGAATGTTTGGGAAATGTGAAAACTGAACTCAATTTGAGTCCTTACCCGCTCTCGCTGGCTTGGGCTTCTTCAGTTCAGTTTGCATCCTATAACAATAAAGGCCCATTTACTTTATTAGATTCGTAAATATATCATAGTCTGTACGAATTTTCGTCGAGCAAATTTTGGCAGTTGTCCTAGAAAGTTTAATCCCTGTCATACTTTCTGTAACAAAACATCTTTTTCCCGCAATACTAATTTCTTACTCCACTAGATATTTCAGAGGATTCTGCTTCTTTCAGAAAACCGACTTGTCGGAAAAAGGCCAACCAACAACAATAACATTCCATTGTAGGTGTTGGCCGAAAAAACTGCACATCAAAGTTATCGTTTTTGTATTTTCCATCATTTAATGTCAATTTGCTGTTTTTGCCCATTTTTTCACAACGGAATTCTTTTTTTATTTGTTTATTTACAATCGCGTTTGGGCCTTTGTTGTTTGCCGCCTTTGTGAGCTCGCAACAACAACGATACTAACTAAAACACAACAGAGCACAGAAGGAACGCACACACAAGATTACACCAAAGCACGACATACACACACAAGTATATACTACATATTGTGTTTTTTTGTACACACATGCCAGAACATGAATTCACACACAGGTACACGAACACACAGTTGTTTGTTAATCCCACCGACGAAGGAAAGAATGTCAAATCTATAATTTTATATCGACAATTTCATCGAATTTCTTGTTCAGATCTTTTACATTTTTATATACCTTAATTATTTGGTGTCTAGGGAACATTTTTACGACGATTCTCTTCAATTTTTCACACAATTCAATAGTTTTTTCTACAAAAATATATGAACAAAAATATAACAACACGCACAACGACTGCCAAAGTATAGGAATGAAAAAGTAAATGGAACTGAGAGCGTAAATAGAGATGATGTGTTTCATACAGATATCGATAAATTATGACCAATACCGATGACAGAAGTTCGAGATGCGAGCATAGTTGTAATTTATGACGGTTGAAAACGCGTTACGTTTAAAATGGTTAAAAAACTTAATTAAATTTAGTTATTACTAAAATTAAATCTTTAGGAAATATGTGGCAAAGTTGTCTTGAAAGTAAGTAGCATCTTCTGCATCCTAAATAAGTAGATCTGATAAATGGCGACCTTTATTCCACTGAAGTTTATGGCAGTACGGAAATCTCAGCCAATTAAGCATTACAGGGGGAAATAATATGCCAAAATATCGGTCAATTGGCAGGAAGGGTTGTGCTAACCATTTTTATTCTCAGAAGTAGTTTTGTCGAGCACACGATTTGTGCCAAATTTAACGAAATTTTGTGCAACTGCTTGAAAGATGTGAAGCTAAAAATAAATGAGCCAAATCGGCCAAAGTGTCTTCGTACTATTCACGTAGAAAAAATATACGAATGTCGCAAATTTATTTTCGAAGTATTTCATAGAATGCAATTTTAAAACCACTGTAAAAACTTTGCGATGTATTTCAATGTTTTTTAAATACAGCGGAAAATATTAGCAGGACAATAAAAAATGTGATGTACTTGAAAATTTCTAAAAATAAGTAAACACTCAACTCAAGAATTTCCGAAACTTAAAGTAAATCAAGTGAAAATTGTATGGAAGATAATTAGACCATTTTAACATATATTTTTAAAATATGTATGTATATAATAAAATTCTAAAATTATCTTATGAAAATTCTATTTGGTATCAATTTTTTCTTTGTAATTTGTCTAATAGCTATATAATATAAGCTATTAGGAAAGGTTAAACTCAGACACATAACATTGGCAATGTTACCGACGAAGATAGCTTTAAAAACAGCGTATCTGAACTTTCAAATAGTATAAGCTTTTTTATAGTTCCAATAATTTAAGTTTAGTGGAAGACTTTGTTTTAATTCATGTTTTTGGTAATTATATCAAAGCTGTTTCTGCTTACGTATAGTTAAATGTATTTGCGCGGAATGCAGTTGCTGCCGGTTTAAATTTAAATTCGACGGATCAAAATTAGCCAAGCTGCTGCTGTCGAACATTTTAGATCCGTTTTGAAAACCATAACAAGCAAATACAATGTTTAAAAACCTATTTTATAGCAGACTACTAATCAAAAATGACAGAGGAAAATGTAAATTTCGGATAGTCGGCTAATTTGTATGAGAACTACCAGAAAGGGCACGGCGACACAGTCCATTTTCATTCTCGGACCTCACTTCAATAAATATTTAAAGTATACCAAATGTGACAGAATTTAATGTAACGAGATAGAAGATATGAACATAAGAATATATGATTTAAATGGGCTATTTGTAAGACAGGTAATAGAAGAGACATGATTCATCGGGTGCTTCAAGGTTTCAAGTTTTGCCAAGGATTGCAAGAAAATACAATGGACGAACGTAAATAATGATTTTCAGCCACTATTTCCTTCATTTTACATGTTAACTTCGATTGAAGCCATTGGTGGTCGAACAGAGTGAAGCAAATCTTCCACTATTATTCGATCGCTTTTAAGTGCACCGCATGTTTTTGATGAGTTCGATTTTCAACGATTCGGCGTATGAATTTCTATATGTAATATAAAATTTGAGCTTAATTCATGGTTCGGTAATTTTATCGATTGTAAAAATCGCAAAACTTGTTTGAGATGAATTGATGCAATCGAGCACTGAAGCAAACTAAATGACCGATCGCGCTTAAACTTTATCTTAGTGTAGAGGGCGGCTGTATTAACTTAGCGGCAAAAGAAATTTAAAAAACTACAAATGTTTACCTCAGAAATCTTGCTGAACTTACCCGGGTATAAAATTCTAAGAAATTTTGGATTCTGGTAAAAAATTTGAAATTTATTTCGGCATGTTGTGGACGGATCTTTTCACTTTTGCATTAGGTTCAATGTTATATTAAAACGAATAAATGGTCATAAGCGAATAAAATAAACTAATTCCCCGTGCATCCCTTGAATAAGGTTTGACAATTTCTCGACTGTCAAGTATTGAACCAGCGACCATGCTAACGATAATCGCGTGTACGAATAATATATAAATAATATAATAAATAAATGGTTTCCTGCTTAGCTCAAGTTAGAAATCAAATTTGAATTTTCTTTTGGAAGTATTGACAATAAAATATAACCACAATTCCGATAATACCATTACGGGATAATATCCAACAAAGTAATTTATGTTTTTTTATTTTTATTATTATTTTTATTTATATAATTCCACCAGATGGAATTATAAGTTGAGAATGTAATTTATTTGACAGTGTTCATGGTTGTTGTGTTCACATAGTTGTGTTCCATATTCACAGAGTTGTATTTACTATAAATTCGGAAACTTAATTTACTTAACGATACGTACTAATTGGCCATCGGCATTATACTTGTACAAGGGGTCTTTCAGCTCACCCACTTTGGTATATTTTAATTCGGCAGTGAAATTACTCTGATCGACTTCTTGTTCATTTTGTTTTGTGGTAAATTGGACCTTTTGTATATTGCCATCTGGACTAACAACGAAATATTGTCCTTGTGAAATTTTATCGGAATTATTGTCCTGCAAGCGATTATAGTTCTCGACAGCAGCATTGAGAGCATCTAAAGCAAATTGTTTTTGCAAATCATCGATATTATCCTGTTGGTATTGAACATCTTCATCGGCATAGGCATTTCGTGGATCTACATCTAGTGGTGCCCCATATTGTTGGGCCGGCTTATGTTGTGACTGCGTTTGAGACTGTTGGTTAACGGCATATGATTGTTGGGGTTCAAAGCGTTCATCGGTGGCGGGATTTGGCAAACGTTGAGGAGGGAAATTTACTTGAGGAGTTTGGGGAAAATTAGGTTGAGATGGCGCAATAAAAGTGGGTTGTTGTACTGGTCTTCCTTGAAAAGGTCTACCACCATTGGGTTTGCGTGGTACTGGTCGTTGGCCAAAGAAAGGTCGACGATTGTCTGGTGTATTCTGGGGATTAAAAAATCCTGGTTGTGGAGGAGGACCATATTGAGTTTGAGGTTCATTTATTGGAAAACTTTGCACCTCTTGACCGGCAAAGTCTACTCGTTGTTTGGTGACTTCAAATGAAAATCCATGATTAGAATCATATTGTTGGTGATCGCTTGATCCAAAATCCACTGGCGGTAAGTATTCATTGGGTAAGGGAAAAGGTTTGCCAGGACGAAAACCTGCGGCAGGATAAGGAGCACGATTGGCCGCCAAAGGAGCTTCGGCCATTGTTGCCGCTATGGCCAAGAAGGCAACTAGTATAATCTAAAGAATGGAGTGCAAATTATGCAGACGATTGAACGCTTTATTAATACAATGATATAATTTCTTACTTTGTAAAACATAATCGTTGTAGTAGATTTGTAAAGAATATTACAAGACTGTTAACTGTATTCTATAATTTAGACGTATTTATAGTAATCCAAGACTTACAAATGCAATACAATTTCATTTACTATGCAAACCACGTTGAAATGTATTAATATTGCATTTTTGTTTTTTTTTTTTTTTAATTTCGATTTCAATATAATTTTCAACGTGCAAGGGAGTCTGCCAAAAAAAGTCTACATTACTTGAAAATTCTTCTGAATTTAATACCGATTTTGTTGTAGAAATCAAAACGAAAACTTATGCTTGCCAATCACGTTTTAATATGTTTAATGAACTG
>JAHXMU010025120.1:0-30213 GCA_019455685.1 Philornis downsi
ATTCAAAATTCCGTATATCTCGCAGATTATAACCATTTTTCAAAACAGCGATTTTCAAAAACTATGCAATGTCTCTAAACGTTAATTTAATGTTAGCAAAAATGTGTTTTTTGTCAATATAGTTTACGTCTAAGCACCATTTCAAAATTTCTGGAATAGAAATGGTGCTGCTGCGCCCATGTATACGATATGATCCATTTACCAAAACTCAATTGGTGGCAAAGTCTGGAGAAAGTTATAATTTTTCTAATTTTATTGTGTTTTAATTCAGCGTGTTTTTGATAAAAGCCAAATTTTTATGAAACCCATCACCCTTTTGCATAGGAAGAGGACATTGACTGAAATTTTGCATTTTCCTTTTGCATAGGAAGAGGACATTGACTGAAATTTCTATATAGATACGTTTTTATACCGATACGTCAGATCACCTCATCATTGGACTTGCAGCTCTGGCATAGTCGTATTATATATTTATCCCGTATAAACAATTTGTTACCATGTCTAACATCCGCTTCCCCTGACTGTATGGCATGCGACTCTGAACAATAAACTCAAGTTTATTAGTTTTACAGTTATTTGCGTTTGTTATTAGCATAAGGTATCAACTATCTAGTAGTCGCCGATTGCTTAGTAACTTACGAGATACTGCTGCGAATACGACACGTCTTAATGAGGTGCTAAATGTCACAAAAGTGGAAGTGCTTGTGGCGGTCTAGCCGTACTGCAAACTTCTAGAACGACAACAACTGCCAACAATCAACTGTTATTATTATATTGAATCGTAACATTTAACAACAATTCGTAATGTTTATCCATGGTATGGTATATCCACACAGAGCAGTTTTGTTTAAGCCAAAATCAGTTGTGTTGACCTTTCTAACATTTAAAAAAAAATAAACAAATTGTTAGATTTATTTATGAAATTATCACATCTTTTGATAAGATAAAAATATAATCAAGAAGCCGCATAAAAACACCAAAGATTTATCTAATCATTCGAAACTAATTTGGGGATAGTTTTAAATAATAATAATTAAAGTATTTTTAAACGCAAAATTGAACAGACGATCATATCAATAAAGTGTTTATTCTAGAAATTGAGAAATTCACTTATTGAGGTCTGCGCTCCGATTGCAAATCAGTTGTAATTCTTTGATAAATTTGCATGAGTGCATGCCAAGAAAATGCACTAAAGAATAGAATAAATAAGTAGTTAATTAATTAAGGAGCATACATAATATAATTTGTATGTTGTGCCATAGAAAAGTCGGCGCATCTTGATGTGCCTGGGGGTTATGTTCCATAATAACATAACCAATTTGGTATCTTCTAGCTGGAAGAAAAGGCTGACAATTGCGGTAGCACGATCCCAAAATTGTCGGTCCCCATTCCTAGATAGTCTAAGTTTAACTTGGCTATCCCAGGGGGCATTGGCAATCGCATTGTAATATGCCCAGTGTGTCGCACACCATGGGTAAGGGCTCCACGGCGAGACTCACGTTAAACCTCCGTGGACTTCTCTTTCACTTTTGTGCCAAACCAAAAGGACGTCTGTCGAATGTCGGTTCACCTAACTATAATTTCTGTACTGGTTTTGCAGAGTGTTGTTTATAGAGCAAATATTGCGCTGTGTCTAAAAAGTAAGACAGGCTTCTATTTCCTTTCAAAAAATTGTTTTTCTGTCAATATTGATGATAATATCAAAATATTTCCCCCGGCCACAATACTTTTGCTAACTTTTTCCTCATTTTCTAAGTATGGCAAGCAGTTCAAGCTGAATCTGTTTAATCAACTTCAATTTACGTCCCCGTAATGGAGTTTTAAGTTTACGGATAATCGAGGAAAACTATCACTATAACCTTGGTACTTGAGCAATTTTAGTGAGATGTTTTCGGAATGATATTCATTATATTTTCACCGGACGGAATGAAAATATACATCATTTGTTAAGGCCAAATATGTAACGAACAGAAGGAGGCTTCTAAAGTACAAAATACCATTTGATCAAATGTGTTTCCTGATGTTTTAAGTCGCTTAAGCGAAGTTCTATTTGAGGCGAATTCAATTATACTGAATATAGTGGAAATGTATGAAGATTGAACCGTTCATTTATTTGCGTCAGTGTTGCCAAATACGTTCGACTTTTTTTGATAACTTGGCCACATGGCTAATAAATTGCATTTCAAAACGTTGGCTGTTGGCTGGATATTTTTATAAAGAGAAGACAGTACAAAATGCGCCTAAAGTTATGCCTCAGCATTTGATAAGATTGCGCACAATGGCTTCAAATATGTAATATAAAAATGCACCTAAACACAACATTTGGCACAATTCTTTTCTTCACCTTAAGAGTTGAACCGGTGAGAGGTTAGATCCCTCAGTGTGTATATGAAATACAGTGTATATCGGATTGATTTTTAACTCAAGCACATCATTTTCACCGATCCTGGTAAAGTCGTCTATAATAAAAAAAGTTGTTTGTACGCTTCTCCCAATTCTCAATTTTAATCGTTTTTCAATTTTCTTTATTATTTATATTTTTTGTGCTTATAATCGTATTGCATTAAGACAATCGCATTGGAGATGGTCGATGCAAATATGGAAAAAATCATGCTGCGATCAAATTGGAACAGACCCACCAACTTCATTTTGACGGGAAATTTCGCCAATTGAAGGGAGAAGTTTTTGAACTGAAAAGAAAAAAAATACAAAGTGAAATAAAATTACTAGCAATTATTATAATATAAAAAGTGTCTAATTTTTTCCTAAGCACCAAGAGTTTGTCAAATGTTTGCACTCTATCACCAACTAGATAGCAAAACCATTCATATTGAAGACCTCTGCAATTAAGAAATCTGCAGTGAAGATATATGTATAATACCAAATTTGTTATCCCATTTGTAATTTCTAGAAATACTCATCTGAGACCCATTTTCTTCCAGATACTTGACAGCCATATTTTGATGTGAACCGGCGAAACAGAATCATTTAAAAACTTCCTTGTGGTACTAAATGAGTGATTTGGGATCGATTATTAAACTTATTTATACTACTCGCCCAAAGTTTTCATGAATTCGGCTAAAAATCTTGTCTTCTGAATCCATGAGAGCTGTTTCCGAAATGGTGTCTATGCCACTAATTTTCATTCAGATCATTTCCAATATTATTGAAGCTTCTGGACTTAATCACCCGTCTTTTTGTCAAATTTGGTCACAATTACTGCACAATAAAAGTACAACTTAATCGCGACATCCGCTTGGAAATTATGGAGAAATTATTAATTTCTACTGAATCGGCCAATTAGAGTGGAAGCTACCAGACGGATCTTATTGTTGTTAGTTTATTAAAGAATTTTTTATGAGAGTTTGCTTTATTAATGTTGAATGTTTGTTTATGAATATACCTATAGCTCTTTGTTTGTATTTGGAAAATTTTGAAGAAGAATTTACAAATTTTACTGAATATTATTTACCAAAGAAATTTAATTAAATGTTTTCGTTATGAAACATTTTTTGTTTTGTTTTTTATATTTTTACTTAGTAAAAATGCATGTGGAAAATTTTATTTACCGGGTTTCTGGATAAATCTCCGCTTTGGTACCACATTAACTAAGCTGATTTCTTGGAATATTCACCCTTTATTTGTTAATGTTAATGTTCGAAGTTTTTTAAATTAAAGTTAAAATTATATGTAATTTTTTTCTGAAATGCAAATGGTAGCGTTCGACATTATCACCATTTATTTTATAAAATTATGCGACTCTTCGGGCTACTGTTCAATATTTACCGGTCTTAATTCTCACGTTCCAGAATGTTCGAAATGTATTTTTTCCATTTCTTACACTTTATTCAATTATGGAATTTATTGTTGGTACTCAACCCTTAGACACCCAATTTTTATGTTCGAAAATGTTCGAAATTGCTGTTCTTATATATTTTTAGACGCATACGTACGAGTATATGTTATTCCACTAATAATGTAATACTTTAATTCAATATTTTCTGCCATAGCGATTAAACTATGTTTTTTTAGATTCTACGCTCTAAAAACGGGATTAATGTGTATGATTGAAATTAAAGTACTCAAAATGTTTCTTGTTCGTTTCTTTTTAACATTAAATTTTTCTATTCTTTATGATTTCTTGTGCGATTTCTTGCACTACTTAATTTTTATGTTCGAAATATCAGATTTTTTTTTTATTGTTTTAGGTACATATGGGGAATTTATTTATGATAAAAATATGTTTCGAAAACGGGAGCCATTATTGTCATTAAAATTTAAAAAAAAATTGGAAATTTTTGCATTATTCAGTAATTAACCATAATTAAACTGTTTTTCTAAATTATTTACTTTAGAATGGTTAAAGTTTATGTTCGAATGTTTAATTTTCAGTATTTTCTGAAATTTAACTTTCCGAATTGTTGCGTGCAATATTAACTGACGACTTAGCGTTTATTTTATATGCTTATGCTGCTTCTACTCTTACAGATTTTATTTGGTATATTCGAAATTTGTTTCTTCCGTTTCTGATGCTAGACAACTAACTTGCCGCTATTAGATTTGTGAAATAAGGCCAGATCTTGTCCATTATTCAGCTTAAAGTTCTTCAAAGTACAAATGTTATGTTTTCCTAAATTTATTCACCGTTTCATAACTTAATTAACGTTTATCTTAACAAATTACAGAATTTCGAATTCTTAACTTACACTGTCCTCCAGCCTTATATCCAATGTGGGTAGCCAATTTTGGCGATTCTTCAAAAGCTCGCCCGTCTCTGCAACCAAAGTCAGCAAATCCATCCAACTGGACATGTATAATTTTAAGTCCAGATAATTGCGAAACAGCCTTAGCGGCAAAAAATATATAGGCCATGAACTATACAGATGGCGAGCTATCGTGAAAACCATACAGATAACCGCCACATTGTCGAGGTACACCGTAGTCAAAAGGCACACACATTGGACCTTAAACATTTGGTGGATATGACGGACCGACTTAAGCAGTTTAAATTGGATCATTGATAAATTGTCTAAATCATCAGCCAGTGTGCAACATTCAGTTATTAAGCGGCCAGGTTTTATTTGCCCCAAACATTGTTGATCGAAAAGAACGAGAGTTTTATCCAAAATTTTTCCAATCTCCTCATTGATGACTGCCAGCAGCCCATTTACATTTAAAACCGTGAAATAGAAATACCATAATATGGCATTTAAAAATGTACCCATATAGGCCATCCCTAACACCGAGATAGAATTATTACTACAGGAATCGCTTTGTAGCAAATTGTAAAATTCCAATATTAAGGTTAAACTTGTCACATAACCCCAACTTAAGTTCGATCTTAATGATTTTTCGAAATTTGTAGCTACTTTTTCACTTGCAGACCATTTTCTTAGAAAATCTGAACGTAAATCTTGGAAGCCATTTATTGCTCCAACAATGTCTCGCCGTTTGGTCCAATTTTGTATGATTGTCACCAGAACCGCTGGTAAACGCACCAGTGATCCTAAGACATTAATTTTGAAGTGTAAATCGGTTTCACTCTCAGAATTTGGTATCCACTCGCCTTGTAACAGCAAAGGAATTACTGCAAAGGTAGTCACACTCATGACGGCGCAGTATAGAGAAATTAGAGTTTTTGTGTGGACTTTGCCAGTACTTCGATTATAGGATAGTGCCATAACACCCAATAGTAGTAGGGTTGTTCTCTTCATAGCTATGGCGTTTTATTAACTGAACTGTACTTTCGCCCATATGCAAATTGTTAGCTATTAAAAAATTTTCATATCAACTTGAACTCGTCGATTGGATTATTGACATCTAAATGACACAATTAGTGACATGAATAAAGTTTTTGATATTGATCTAAAGAAGGAATGCTATATGAATTTAGGATCGTTCTCGCAGACTTTGGTAGACTTGACGGGTTTCGTTAGTGTAACGCATGCAAACTGTGATGAATGTTGTTGTAGTTACTTTAATCACATTCATTGTAAAACCGGTACGATAAGAATTTTAATTGACACTCAGCGTGAATTCGACCTTACTTTCAATGCAAAGGAGCAAAGAGGTAAAAATAGGCAAAAATGTTACTGTAATCAATCAATGAACTGACCACGTGGGAAACTTTCTTCTGGTTTCTTTCGTAAAGTGGAAAGTGTTCAATGGTATAATTTCAACAATCTCCTAAACAAATCTCACTTTTTCAAAAATTGTTGTTATCCCTAGAATCAGTTTAATAGTAAACTGATTCTAGGGATAACAATAACATTTTTTAAATAGATTTTAGGAGCTATTTTACTTTAAAACAATGTAATTTTTATATTCGAAAGCTTCCGAAATCCACTATTGAAGTAACATCGACCAATTTTTACAATAAAATCAGATCAATTTTAATTATTCGTCAACTTATAATGATTTCAAATTATAGTTACGAAAGTTACGAAAGATTCACGAGAGGACTGATATATGTACACAATAAATATTTAAAATTTGAATCGGTAATCTTCATCACTTTTTATTTATAACGTCGTTGTGCAATTTTACCATTAACTGCAGTTAACTAATATAACATTGATAATTTTCATAAAGTTGAAAAATTATCAGCCAGTACAATTATTTTTCCCTAACAGCGGCTTCAGTTTTATGTCCGACAAATCTTGCAATTGAGCGATTTATTATTTTATTATTGTGGCGCTGTACACTCAAGCAAGTCGATTTGCAAATTATTCAACAATTATTTGCAAATTTTTCGAAATACAATTCTTCATATTAATGAGCACTTATGGATCATTATTTACATGATCGAAAATTTTCGAAATTTTTATTTATTTCCGGAAGAACGAAAGTATATACAATTTAATATAGCCAAAAATATAACACCCGGAAGGAAACGTCTAAAGTACCAAATATCTTTTGACCAAACTGGTTTCATGATATTTTAAATCAATTTGGCGATATACTTCTGTCTGGCTGCTCATTGGCAAAATTGCGTTCGCAAATTTTCACTAAACTCCTCAAAACTTGGCACGGCTTAATAATTTCCCAGATCATAGCCGGGGATTCTATATCCAACACTTCTGGTACCTCCCACATAAATTGATTGAATTTCAAAAATGCAGTCTTTCTCCTGCAATTGCACTTTCGTCGACCGGAGTAACTTCAATTTTTGGTCATTGTATTTATTTATAATGCTTGACAGCATTTGGAAAAATCGACTGACTAATCACGCACTTCTGGTACCTCCCATACAAATGGCCCATTTAGCCAATATATTTTTCGATTCATATCTTTTGCATGGTTGGACCAAATTTACACGCTGAACATAAAGTGCTCCTCGTAAGGTCACCCAAATTGATCGATTTTCTGACATTCAATCCTCTGCAATTCTTATGCAGTTTGTACTTATTGAGCCGTAGTAGTCTAGACTTTTATAATTTGTTCCATAATTCTCTACAAAATTGTACCAAATTTGCACACACTCGTATAATGCGTTTGATAAACTGAATTCTAAGAATAAAAATGAATGGCATTGCCATGCCCGTTCTAATACTTTCCATGCAAATCCACACATTTATAGATATGAAGGTTTTCCGGTTTTTGTACTATTTCGGGGTTTTAATGGGTTTTAATTCAGAGTATATTCGAACAGAACCGATCAATTAACTATATACTATATGCTGGTGTTTTACTATAAACGGGTGTTGAACGTTTCCCATATTCAGATTAAACAGCCTGGCATATTGCTTAAGATTTTGGGTTTCGAGCTCCAAAATAATCAAAAGAATACTTATTGATTTATTTCATTACAGGGTTATTTTACCAATATGAAACTGAATATAAAAGTGAGTCATTTTGTATGGGAGTTACCAGAATGGCTGTGCTCCGTTTTCATTCTTAGACCCTTCATTGCGCGATGCTCAACTTGTAACAAATTTAACTAAATTCAGTGTAACTGCGTAAATTATGTAAACCAGAGAATATATGGGTTAAATCGGTCATTTGAATGGGAGTTTACGGAAAGGTTTCGGTTAATCGGTCGATTTTTTTTTAAATTTTGACAAGCATTACAAAACAATGCAATGCCCATAAAATTTGAGGTACCGCACAATACGGATGAGGAGTTGCATGGAACATGTTGAATTTCGGATAATTGGTCACTTTTTATTTTAAGGAGCAAAAATTTATGATAAAAGTACATTTTTCACTCGCACATTTATCTGGTGTGAGTCTCCAGTTTTCTTCCGGTGCAAGTTTTCAAAAGGTAACATTCTCCCATACAAACGTAAAATACGAAGTATGAATATTGTTTTAAGGTGACTGCCGCTGTTCCAACTCACTGAATCTCTTCTCGCAAGGGCTTTATCTAACTTCAGAAAAATGGTTCGTTATAAGGATTTTTCCAATAACTTTACCATTTATCCATTCATGAAAAGCTCCATATGGTTATAATCAATAGAAACCGAAATTACTACTTTAAATTATTTGAAGCAATTTTAATGAAATTTCAACGGTAATGAAATTTGTCAATGTATGGTATTCTGCTTTTCATTACCACATAGTATCTTACCTTGAAAGTCAATTTATAAAAACATCAGCTTACAAATTTCTTAATTTTGAAACAATTTAATTGCTACTTACACTCTCCTCTAATCTCTCATCCACGCTTAGCAACCATGTCTGACGTTCCTTTAGCAGTTGACCCGTTTCAACAAACATTGATTGGAAGTCACACAGAGTGCATGAAAAAATATACAGGTCCACATAATAGATCAACAGGGCCATAATGACAAAACACAGGGCCCACTTATTGTATATTTCCAATAAGTATTCGTGTTGCAGAAACATATATGAATAGTAGAAGGTCTCCACATTGTTCAGATAGACGATGAGTGCGATACAAATGGCCTGGACGCCATACATGTCATTGATGCCATTTGCCACAGCCAGCAGGCCATATTGGGCCATGGCCAACTCGTTCAATTCATCGGCTAATTGACCATATTCTTGTGCATAAAGTTTGGTAGAGCTTTTTTGAATCTTTCCAAGTTGCTTATTAATGGACGCCAGCAGAATGTTAACGCTTGCTACAGCGCAATGATAATGGTTGATAACCAGTTGTAAAACTATTGATTCGTATACTACAAAACCCAGCAGAAGGATGCTCACTTTAAATTGTGTATATAAAAAATAAATATCAGCCAGCAATATGCTTATATTTGATGAAAAGCTCCATACAAATTTGGTCACCAAGGAGCTTTCCAATTTCCTTTCTAATTCTTCGCTCAAAGGCCATTTCCGTAAAAAACGTTGACTCAGGTTGTACAAATTATTTAGGGTCTTTATAAAACGGCAACGTTTGGTCCAATTCCATACAACCGTCACTAAGACGGCACAGATGCGTACCAAATACATAATACCACTAATTTTTAAGTGCAAATCCCGGTCATTGTTGTTGCTCAGTTGCCAATCGATTCTTATTAGCAGGGGCACAATGCCAAACATGCCCAGGCTCATGATGGCACAATAGGCGGTTATGAGAGGCTTGATTCGAACCTCACCCGTGCGATAATCCAGGGAAAATGAACATATTCCAAGTAATTGAGACACGTAATAACTGGTTGCTATCATCCAATGCGTTGTTCTCCTCATGGCGCCCGCTTTCGACTAATAATTGTGTTATGTTTAGGAACACAAATGGGTTAAAAATCGTGACTTTGTCTGTACTATATTTAATAATTTATGAATCAGTCGGTGATAACGTGGAGATAATGCTAATTACACTATGACGTATTAGTTCATTCAATGGGAGGGGGGTATTGGCTATGGTGGTGTTTTGTAAACTTGTTGTTCACATTTAGCTTACATACGTTCAGTAAAGAAATTGATTTTGCCATATTTCTACACAATATGAAATTTCTCAAAACTACTTAAATTGTATTTTTATCTGACTGTCCTCATTCCAAACATATATTTTTTTTAAAAAAGCTCGACCATTGAAAAGTCATGACTACGATTCACAAACCTTAACCAAATAAACATTATTTTTGGAAATTTTGTTAAAAAACACACTCCATACTTGTTTTTCCCACATGTTATTGATATAATCCAGTTTAGATCGCAGTAAAATGTAATCTCCTACATTTCATTTCATGTTCTAATATCTATTTTTTAGTCACGCTAATAAAATATATAACTGTTCTTTTTTTTCTAAAATGTAGCCTATTCGTGCCAAAAAAAGTAATATAGATTTATAACTTTTCCTAATTACCCCTCGCCGTCTATCCCTTGTTGAGTATTTCAGTCATATCCAAGCAGACATCTCTCAAATATTAATTCAGTCCTCTAGTGATGAAGCGCAGTACAAGATGGTTGGTAGCCTTCGCACACTGGTATTCCCAACTACTGGGTGTTATAGCCTACTCATATAATGTCCGGACAGGCAACGCACGTAAGAAATGGTCTATCACCATCTACTGTGCCGCGGCCAACCTAACAGCCTTCATTGTTATAGCATATTTTGCGATAACGATTGGCTACAAATCAGTGCCCTTCGGTCAGTTGGAATTGCATTACAAAATATTTGTATTCATTACAATCCTACGCATCTGCACCATACTAAGCATATTGATAGCTACCAGGCTAAGACGCCATGATTTCATAAAAAATCTAAATGAACTTCAACGATTCCGGAAGGATTTCCTCAACAGATGGCCAATGAGTGAGAAACGTAAAAGTTTTGTCGATGGAAAACTTTGGATGAAAATCTTTGTAAGTGCCACCTCTGATGCTTTGATGTTCTTCGGCGCTGTTGTAGTGTTGCATACTAAGTTTAATATTCAAAATCCAGTAGTTTTGGTACTGTTGGGTCTTCTAAGCACCGTCATAAATGCAACAACCTTTCACTATCAATATATCATCGTAAACGTCCAGGTTTTATTTTATGTCATCAATGACGAACTGAGAACTATTCTCAATACAATTGGTAATATCTTTCGTTTACAACATGGAAAGCGCATTAAAGCGGGTGACCTGATGAATCGTTGTTGTAACCTAGCAGATGCTTTGGACGATTTGGCGTTGTCTCATTACAAATTGCAAGATTTGACTTATCGAATAAATCAAATGTTTTATGTGCAAGGCTGTTTTATATTGTTTGTCCTGTATGTGAACAATATCTGTGTCATCTACTTATCTTATATGTTAGCAAAACATCAGTATCTGAGGTCGCAAATTGATCGAATGTCTCTCTATTTGGCTCCCATAATTCTGTTTTTCGTCTATGCGGATATACAGATGTTGATTTACGGAATCTTGCACTTGATCGATTTGGTCGACGAACCAGGAGTTTTGTTAAAAAATCGACAGCCTTGGTTGGCCACACTGGACGTGAGATTGGAAAGAAGTGTAAGTTCAATAGATAAAAAATAAAAACTTGAGAAAACTTTGAATTCACTACAGATACATAAATATACTTTTGCAGCTCTATTCCTTAGTGCCTTAGTGATTATTTATTCCAAAGAATTGAAAGCCGTTAAGGTCACCAAGATGAAAATATATAATATATCAAATATTTTTGAAACGGCAGTGAATCGTACACATGACTCAAAACTCTTTTCGAAAAGAGTTACGGTCGCTATCATCGTATTTCATATTGGTCGCTATCATCCTACATGAATAACCTGTTGACTATGAAAGACAATGGCCAATCCTCGTCGGAAGTAGAACATTAAGAGAGTTAAGTCAGGTCGTCTACTAACCAAGCTCTGCCTCTGAATAAAAGATGTTCAACGGCATTGATCTCCTAATCATTCTGGCATCCACTACGATGGCATGCAATACAATGCTCCTGGTCATATATGTAATATTAGAGTAACTCTATATAAACCAATGAGGCAATTAAGCCGAGGGTTCCGGATAACTGTTATATATTCGCTTTGCCCTCTCTCATATCCAGTTATTTTTCAAGCGATATAGCTAACAAATAGAGGATAGAGATAGTCCAGTGAGTCTTGTTTATCCTTAGAAGAGACTCTTCTTCTTACAGGGATACCCGTTGCTGTGTTCTGAAAATATTGCCATAAAAAGTTCTCTGCACGATTTCACGCCTTTATTTTTGTATCACTTTGATTTTTGCCAATAATTCCAGTTGAGTTATCAAACCACCTAAATTTATAGATCGCTGTAGGAAGGAGCTCCCACACCATGCTACACCTCAAATGCATTCATGAATACCGATAACTACTCACCATAAGAAATCCTTGGCCCGGCCATTCCAATACAAATTTAAAAATTTACAGCAAAAATTAGCCCGTCCTGGTTATTTCCAGCCACGAAATGGAATAGTGGCGGACATTTCAAAAATCAAGAGAAAAAAACTGTATTAGCAGTAAAAATTCATCAACCCAGCAAATTTGAATTTGAACTTTAATATAATATTTGCACTTAGGAAAAATATAGTTTGAGTCTGATATATAGACGGCTAGATGTTACATTTTTTTCGCTCTGCAATTAAATGACAATTTCACAATATCTTCGAAATGAGTCGAAAATCTATTCTGCTCTTTTGACTAATAATCGAATCTTAATCTATAATAATTTCCGCTTTTTCTTCTTCTTTGCAGCTAAAGAATTTCTCTATCCAATTGGGTGCATTTCCTATAGACAGATCTTTATTTTATCTATTTGACATAACGCGCGCCATGGTATTTGCCACTTTAGCATCTGGTATATCGAATGCAATAGTTTTAATTCAACATGATTATAAATACAGTACAAATTAAGTAATATTTGATGTTTGGCAATTGAAAATCTGACTAATAAACAAATTTATTCTTCTGATGCTAAATTACTAAATATAATCAGTGTTTTGACCCTTAATTAAATACATCCCAACTAAAAGAAATTCGTTATTACATTTTCCGGAATATTCTCCCAATATTACAAAAGTGTACCAGGGATATGGCAACACCGGTGTTGACATGTCATAACTAAAATCATCATCGCAAAGTTTGAAATTTTATGGCACAAATGTCAAAAGACGCAACTTGCATACTTTTGCAAACAATTGCAAGACTCATTTCACTCAAAAAAGGAAATAAATCGTGAATATTTTTGTGCTGGGGTTTTTTTACGGTTTTCGACGTGGATTGACCCAAAAGCAGTGATCCGTAAAACACGCATCAACTACAGGAGATGGAGCACCCGTTTTACCATGCTTCACCGAGGCATTTGTTTTAAAATAACGACCTTGCACAAAATTGGCTAGAACTTTTACGTAAACAATTTCTGAAATTGCTGTGTGAATAGTTCACTGAAGCCTCTGTTTCAAAATATTTAATAAAACAACATGGACTGAAGCATTCTTAGGGCAGTCTGCATGAGATTACTCGTTGTAGTTCAAACGTCTACAATCATCCCAATTTATGGAACGGAGTATGGCATTCACCACCAGAAGCCATGACCAATGGCCCTTTACGTACAGAGTTGTGTCCAAGAATGGAATTGGCAACGAGTTTAGCCAGCACGCAGTTAGTCTATTTCATTAGGATCTTCGCTGTACCAAAACCCTCAACGGAGTTCCGAATTACGTAGGATGTCACATCCTTGAAAGCCAAAAAGGCGGCCAATGTGATAACATCTTTATATAAATTGCTCTCCATACAGCGCACAACGTCAACCAGTCTCTTTAGAATTTCCAAAAGAAAGAATGAGAGACTTATTAGCCAGTAATCCTGGACATACCCGATTTGGGTATGAAACAGTATTCAGTCTAAGACATGCTCTGAACACAAGCACGAGAGAAATCTCAAAGGAAGATACTGCCTGAAGAAGAGAGTATAATCAAAAAGATCCAACCGGTATTAAGGGGTTTGTAGAGCTCCAAAAAGCAGAGGGCCTATGTATCCCTGGCTTCATTCATAGTGTCCTCCAGCACATCCAAATCAGACGAGCAGAAGAATGGTGTTGAATTGGAGTAAACATTTATGCTATCCATAAGAGTTCGAGCGCTTCAGCACCAGACTCAGTCCAAGACCCAACCGGCCTGCGAATAAATCGCCGCATCTCAGAACTTTGAATACTTTATTTCTGAAACAGGGCGCATCGTAATCTCCATGTGTGGCCTTACAGTAGCTCATCCGCTCTGTTTTCTTCTCTCCTAATCTCGTTTTTATAGAAAATAAAATTAAATCTATCAGAGTCGCAGTTCATTAAAGGCCCTGTTGTCTTTGATGATGAATTTCTGCAGAGCACCAACTTGTCTAGTCTGTCATATAGATTTGGATTACATACTCGGATATGTGGGTGAGCAGAAAGAAAAAAAATTTCACAACCATTTTTTATATGGAGGTCCACCTCAAAAAAGCAGCTTAGTGCCAGTCTTAATGGATAGATTGAAGTAACTTACTTTTCTGTCAATACCATTTAATGTAATGCTTGGTAAAATGTGACACGTCCCACGTCCCGTTTCAGTTATCTCATATAAAAATGACCTAATTTATCAAATGTACTCATATACGCCATATGGTGGATGAAGGTATACGATATGTAAGTCAATTGATCTGACAGAGATTTCTGTACCGATTTATTACCTAATTTTCTTTACTTATTATTACCCTCCCTTTCTTTGCAGCTCCAATATTTATCCTTGCGTCTGGTCTCAACACCGGTGGAAAAGAAAATCCTGCATCTCTTCGAAATGACCAACTCTATGGTGTTTGCCACCTTCACTTCAACCATATCGAAAGCCATTGTCTTAATACAATACGATTATAAATACAATTATTAGATTAACAATACATTCTTATTTAATTTGGTAAATTCTGAATATTTTTTATAATAATGATCGTGTGCCATTATTCAGGTCTGTATGAGAATACAGGAAACATCTCTTTGTCACCCGAAAGGGATGACCAATTTTGCAACTGTAATGTCCAAAATGGTTTATTGTGTTTTCTCCCAGGCTTTATATCAAACTATATAAAAACTTCTTGAACAATATATGAATCCAATGTAATTGTTACGGTTGTTTTGGATATTTTCTATATGATGATGCCATGACATTTATCACGTACGGTAGATAAAGTGGGCGACAAAAACCCTTAAATCACAGTCCACACAAGAAACCTCGTAAAGAACTGTGATTTAAGAATATTCATCTGGAATCATTTATTATTCTTGCATGACATTGAGGGGTTTATTTAGCACAGTTGGGCTGACAATCAACTTCCACAAGCTTTCTTGTGTTGGCCTGGCATTGTCCACATCCAACACAATTCCACCCATATTCTTCGAATATTTTCTTTAAATGGCTCAACTGCCATGATTATATCACGAGCCTATCCGCTTTTCAGCACCAGACACCCAACCACTTCAATATAGGGTCGATTTTGTTGCGATTCAGCAGCGATTCTCAGATAGAAATTCTTTCCATGACTTGTATGACACCCATACATTAAGCTTATTTCTATGTCCAGCATTATACAAGTGATTCCAAACGGTTTTGAGAGTAATATTTATTTAACTCCTGATGGCCGAACTTGATGATTTCTATAATTTTGTAGTCATTTAAACAATTGGCTATCTAGAGCTTGATACATCTTTGACACCAAAATTACAGGGAAAACTGTAAAATATTACGTATTTTATCTTTGCTGGTATCCGGCTTTAAGATAGTTTCAAACAATACCGATTCAAGTAATCACAAAACCCTCTGAGTAGTTTTTTTATGAAATCTTATCTTTCTAATGCCATCTAACGTAACTCTATTGCACTTACACAATACTAAATACAGATTTCTAAAGCCATCTATCGCATAAATGATGAATTTCTTTTTACTATACCTTATACACGCAGACATCAAACCACAACGTTGGGCAATGCAGAACATGGTGACTAAAGTACCGAATGACTAAGTTGGAAGTACAACAAATTTGAGAGGGAACACAGCTAATCAATGCGACAGATTTTATTTTCCGCGCCAGTTTATACTCGATACAATGTAGCCAAAATCTAACTTAGTAAGTAAAAGACATTGAAATCCAATTTTTATGTTTTAGACATATTTCTTTTTATGATCCTTTTTCATCATTTTCCAACATCAACTGAAGACTACTGAAAGCTATTTGCAAAGCCTTCCCAATTTGTCGTTGCTCCTTAATAAAACGTGCTGTATTCGCTAAATCATTCTGCACTAAAATAATAACGTGACGCAAAGTAAATCCGAACATAACAAATGACGTGTGTTTGTTGAGGTTGAACATGCCGGATATGTTGATGGCGAGATTTTCGTGCATTAGATGTAGTGACAAAAGATCACACTGCAATTAGAAGAAATTTAGAAATACGTTACATACATATATATTGTATGATCAAAATTAATTTGTGTGGCAGATGTAGTAGTAGTTGCTAGCAACACTTTCGGGTATTTATAGATTATTTAGTAAAAATATAAATATACTAAACCCTACTTAAATTGAGAATATTTTCTTGACCTAACCTTCTATGATTTTTATATTTTTTAATCAATTAACACTCGAAGTTGTCACCAGTAACTATTGGACTATCTGCAGCCTGCAGAAACTGTTTAGCGGTTTACTTTTAATTTTAAGTTTTAAATTGCTGGTTTTTGTTTTTTCAAGTGCCGCTCGTAACGGCAGTTGCTTCGTTAATTGCCGGCGACAATTTGAAGTGTTAACTGTAGAATAAAATAAAATTATGTTTAATATGGGTGTCACTCGGCCTATGGATGTCACTCCTCCCGGTAGTTACCAGTGACTCTTTCGCATGTTAATTATTTAGTAAAAATACTTACTGAATAGTAATAGTAATAGTAAAAAAGCGAAAAAGTTAGAACTGCCGCTGACCACCTAACTTTTTTTGCACCATCCAAACATCATCGGATCCGAAACAGCCCTCTCTTAGTGTGTAACATAATGGTATGATAGTGAGATATAAGTGGATATTATGGGAAAATTCTAATGAAATCTATGGATTTTAGAAGGGACAATACCAAGCTTGGTGATTGATTTGATATGACAAATTTTTACTGGGAATCGCTCTTGACTCAACCGAATCATGTGTCCTATAATTTAATTCCCACGAAAACTGCGGATTTAGAGTCAAAAAATTAAGATTAATTCGTTTGGAAGCTATTTAAATATATATATATATAAAGAAATTTAATTAGAAATTTAGCTTTAAGAAGCGATGATGAGACTAAGGTTAGAGGGTTAATTTTTATATATCAATTATTGTTTAAATCAGTTTACAATTACTATCCGCGCATCGATTGCAAGATGAATTGTGGACAGTTTCTCAGACGGGCATACAGACGAACATCGCTATAAAAACTGACACTGACATATTTTGTATGGTCTAACCAACCCTCTTAAATCAAAACACAGCCCTTGAGCGAAGAGTCGTGTATGACAAAATATGAACTGTAAGCCACCTTTCTCGTATCACCCGAAAGCGTACAGATATTTTAAACAAATGGCGCTCTCTCATACGCCAAAGCACAAGAGCAGTCTTCAAAATGAAAATAGACTAAAAACTTCAGACGTTTTATCAACATTGGTTATCAACATTTATTGTTACATTGCAGTTCATTTGCTGCATCTGTATATCTCATTCGAAACGGAGCGTACAATCACATGATGCTAAAAATATTCAAAAGTCGGTGAACTAAAAATTAACCTAAAACGAAACGTCCAATTTCCATATAATACAAATTAACTAATTTTTTAATTGGAATGGCTCATTCTTTTGTCCGTCAACTGACACCTTATGTTATGTATGATTAACTAAATATGGCGTGACTGAACCTATGGTTAGTACAAACGACTATCTTTCACATAGTCTAGGGTCCAATCCCTACCATTATTTGAGCGGCGGTCACATCGATGCGTCTGAGGAACACTCCGAGTAATTCACTATCTGGTAAATGATTCTCAAACTGTGGCATGCGGAATCGTCGTTAAACTATATGACCCGTTGGGTAAGTATCTGTGTAAGCTCACTGAATGCGAGTGCATTCAATTCATTCATTCATTCCTATATCTAACTCATGCAATTGAATTTGGTTTTAATAAAATATGGTTCAATTGTTGAAAAATTATAAGTGAATAAAAATTTGTTCATACCGGACCAATTTTGCCCATTGCTGAAGTTGACCTGCCTACAATAATGAAATATTTTCGAACAAAATCTCAGCCACCTAGCTCAAAAAATTTCGAAGAAAGGCCATTTTAAAATCAACATTGATTTTTGCGATGATCAAGATAACCTCATTCTTATGGAGTCTCCGAGCGTTCTTAATTGTTCCAAACGACACATTTAATGATAAAGGAGTGCAATATGTGTTGGATCCAGTGATATTTTTGAGAGCTAATTACTTTACAAAAAAAAAAAAAAAAATTAAATAAATAAATAAAGAGACCCATTTAAAGCTACCTAAAGAAAGCAATTCCCAACATATTGGATGCCTATCGATTACCTCAATAATTACCAACATGTTCGAATATTGAATTTTTAAGTAAAAATGCAACCACGCATAAACTCACTGGCAACTGAAAGCTCCTGTTCGGTTAGCGCTTATCCCCTACCAATTCATTGCATACAAAAAACTTCTCGCTTTCTCATCCATGCCATTTTTCTGAAATTTTAATTTGCTTCGCTCATTGCATATATCACTCAGAACTTACACTCTTCGCCAGCATCTCTTCCAACTCATCGAATTCATTGTATTTCTGGAGAATCGCGCGAGTTTCCTCATAGGCCGTCTGCACAATATGACAAATGACATCCACCCAATGCATATCCAGGATCATAGACCAATAAGTGACGGAAAACAAGCAAATGCTAATGTAATCGACATTGAATTTTGAAATATCCAAGGTCACCATGGCCCCATAGTAGCCCATAACTGCAAAGTTGAACAGTTGCGTGCACAATGCCGTTAAAATTTGAAATTTAAATACATTATTGAGTTTATGGGTAATATTTCGGAGTTGGCAGTGGACGTGGATGATTTGCTCCACTTCGGCTGCCAAGGCTCGTTGCATCTGTCGTTGAGCTCTTCTGGAAGTCCACGTGTAGACTATTCGAAGCGTATGAAATATCTCATTCAAGCGGTAATTGAGTATGCGAAATCTGGAACCAATGTAGAGTAGACTAATGAAATAGTGCATGACCACGCCATGCAGTATATTCAACATCGTGACCACATAGAAAAATGAGACGCCATACCACCAACCAGACGTAAACTTCATAAAGCGAAAGACTATATATATGAACGAGAGAGATTGATTCCATATTCCCAGATATTTTAGCAAAAACAAACGGTCGAATGGCTTGAGCAGTCTCTCCGGATAGGAAACCCTCTCGAAGTAATCCCATTCCAGTTTAACAAAGTCCTCCATAATTCTCCTCAAGCGGCACTCTCGCCTACTTCGAAACAGCAGCGTCATTATGACCATACAACTTTGTATATTCGCACTGATGCTATTGAGTAATTTCATTTGCGAATTATCGGCAAAAAATGTAAGTTCTGTAAAGGACTTCACCGCTAGAACTGGCGATGTGAATATTATCAGGATGTTACAGACGGTTACATAAATTCGTAGAAATTTCGAGTGTGAAAATTTTCGCGTTTTAAAATTAAACTTCAGGGAGACGATTCCTATTAACAAGCCGAAGTAGTAAGTTTGCCGCAAAAAACTTTCACGGAATTTTGACCTTTTACTAGTAATAACCATGTCGTAATGAAATGCTTTGTCCTTAATTGCTGATGAGTTGTCGTTGTTGTGCCATTGATTCTTGTGATTCCCTTACCAGCGAGATTAAACTGATAATCCTTTATGGCTGAGGGTAATTAATGTCGGTGTAGTGTATGAAGGTCGTAAGAGATTTCGACCTCTTTTGGTTTATGTATTGATATCTATTATAAGAATATACATACCTATATATATGTATATGAATGTATGATATATCTAAATTAGCCTAAAATCAATTGTTTATTTAAATACAAGCTTTAAATAAAACAAGAAATGACATGATGTTTATGACAGTCTTCTAATGTGCCAATTTAATTTTTAGGTAGATTGTTCGAATTGGAGACAACAAAAAGTACAATTAATGAAAGAACATAAGTAGAAATTTTTGTCTCAAGAAAACAAAATTTTAAGTTTAAGTAGGAGACCACTCAATGTCTTCGACTGACGAAGCCAGTATCACATTGACGAATTCCAAAATTGGCAAAGTTCCAAAATCGTCCCAAGAAATTATTGCTGACAAACTGCGAGTAGATACTATAGCTCTATTCTGAATGCTAAGCAATCATTTTTGATATACGAAATCACCACGATGTGAAAATAGGAGCTGTCATTCCTTTGGATACTGGAAGTTGTCTACCACAAGTTTATAAAATCTAGAAGGAGTAAGCAAAACGACGAACTACGGTATTGTTTCCAATCCCATCATGATGGGCCGCACACATTACTGGAAAAACGAGTTAATCTATTCAACAATCAAGCAATAAATAAATGCATTCATCATGCTACCCCCTAGATCTAGATCTTTGTGATTTTTGGCTGTCTCCTAAAATGAAATAATATTTGGAAGGAAAATTATTCCACAGTTAAGAACAGATCGATGATGCAGTTAATGGCGTAACTACAAAAGGCTGGCAAGGTGGATTTTTCGACTTCATTGCTTGGAAAAAAGTACAAAGAGGTAAAGATTAAAGACATATAACTGAAACAAATTTTCATGTTCTTCCAGGTTGTGAAGTGAGTTTTTTAGTAATCCAAGACTATCGTTCTATTAAGAGTTTTCCCCCGATAGCATTGGTTTTACGGCATTTTTTCAGTTTTTAATTTAACGATTTAAACTCGAATTCGCAGAATTTCTTTAGCATCACACCCGTTTTCTCCTAGGCCTCCTGCACTTTCTGACAGCTGGCATTATCGATCCAATCACAACATCAAAGAAACCATAGTTGGCTTTTGTGGACTCAAAAGAAATCATGATACCGTAATAGCACCGTGTTATTTAATTGAATAATCATTAATAATAATCATTTGAAATTTACTCGAATTATTAAGTTTGCGGGTAAAATTCCATGATACTGCGATCGTCTATGAACTAAATTGTTAGCCTTGCGTAGCGTAAGGAACATTTCGCTAAGACTATCAACAGCACATTGTAGGCAGGTTCTTACTATAAACGGGACACAGAAGCTTTTAAATATCGCTGGAAAAAGTGCATCGAGCTGAAAGGAGATTATGTTGAAAAATGAAAAAAATTTTTCCAACATTTTTGTGTCTTCTTTCTTAGATGAGCTAGTTTGGGGCCGCCAGTGTATTTTGGTCCATTTTTCATAATAATTTTTGGGTCATTTTTTTTTTTTTTTTGATGATATTTCATGTCGCGCTTCAAAAATCGGTTAATAATTTTTTAAAATTGCAGCTTTTTAAGATACTTTTCGTCGAAAATTGCATTTTTTATGGTTCCATTTTATAGCTTCGCCTGGAATAAAGCTATATATCATTGAGTTTATTAGCAGTAATTATGATTCCAATCAATCATGAATGACCCCAAATCTGCTGAAAACTATTTTTAGCCGAATATACCAATTTTCCTAATTACAAGTCTGTTTCACTTTATAGAGCAAGACTGTATACCAAAACATCACTGAACTGGATCAAAAACGAAGAAATAATTGTTCGGAAAGTGAAGAGCGGTTTGTAAAGAATATCTCCAGTTTTCTGTTATTCTTATCTTTATGTCTCTATTTTAATTCATGTACAGATTTTACTTTCCTTTTGGTCTATAGTATATCTAATCAAATTTAGACTGTTAAGCTTTTAAGCAATGTTTAAATAATTAGGCAGAGCAAACAATACTTGGTAGTTTTATTTAGAATAAAAATACATTTCTTTGATTTTGACATAATAGAGACAGTATTCAAGCGGAATACTCAAAAAAATCGAAAGTACAAAAACAAATTGTTATTGAACAAAGTAGAAGTTAACTAATTCGCCAACTAATAAATTAACATAGACCATACCAAATACTCTGATAGGCCGTTTCTAATCTATTGCTATGTAGGTTTAGCAAGGCGAAATTTTTATTTCAAACAGATTTTTTAATATTTTGCAACTCTTAAACAAATTTTTAGTATTCAGGTTAATATAAGAGTACTCTTATTGAAATCTGATTGTATCAATATAATAGTATATCGAATTGTTTGACCGACTATCGACAATAAAGCAAATTGGTATATCACAGTATATGTGGAAATATTTTGGAGACTGACAGCAGCAAATTAGCAAAGTAAAATCCTCTCTTTCTACATTACTCTACACTTATATTTCCCGTGTCATTGTCCTTATAAACATTGACCTATAGCAACACTGTTTGAGGTAAATACCGACCTTAGCTGCAGAAGTCCGAAAACGAAAATTTGGCACCAAAACATACGGCTTGCACATGTATTTTCATTTACAGTCTATCTATTTATGATCGCCTGAGGCTATATTTCAGCATATTTTCGTTTTATGTTCTCCTGATCTCAATACCTCATACCACTGTTTCACTACTGAAATATTCACACAGTCTAAAATATATTCTGTCGAAATCTTATAGGGTGATAATGGCGTGGGAAGCATTTTGTTATCATTAAGGGAAGATCAATACTTCAAACTCTTTTTGCACAATTTGTCCCAACAGAAATTTGGAAATTGCCGATGTTTTCACACAGCTAGGCATTGGATGATTACTTGTTGCTTTTATGTTCATTTCCCACGTACATTATTTTCAATTGCATTCTTTATTCTTTCAGCAATTGCTGAAATCCTGTCATTAAAGTGTTTTCAAACGTTAAAGAGGGAGTTAAGTTGTTCGTTGGATTTGTGTCTACATAGTCATAGTTTTTCAAAAATGTCTTCTTCCCACTGTGACCGCAGAAGAAACCTCAACGTCACTCCCATAGTTTGATTCTAATGCGTTTTTCTTATGAAATACTGTGATGTAATTAGAACCTGTTTTCTACAATTTTCCAAAAGTATAACAGTATTTCAGGTTTTAAAGCGAGAATGGTAGGACATTTTATCAAAGGTTATTTTTAAATGATCTTTGGATTCCCTCAGAACTTTTGTTTTTTTCTATTCGTTTTACTTTATTGAATATTTCTTTTGGAATTCACAATAAGTATTCAAATCTTAAACTTATCTTAAACTAAAGTAGCCCGCCATTGCCGGATCTTATTTTTGGTGAGCCGAATTTTGTATCACCGGACCAAGTCTAGCGTGTGCATTCTTCTCAGCAAGATATGACCGGGAAATTGTTGAAGGTTTTGAGCGAGTGGCTTTGAAAATGGGGCTTAAACTGAAAATCTATTGGAAAATGGTTTCCTTAGAATAATTGGTATTGAAATGGCACTCCATGACGGTCAATGTAAGGATAAAATAATGCAGAAAGTTAAGGAGACTACTAGTAGGTTATTTAACCTTTATGATAATGTAGAGAAATGAACTCTCTCTGGACGAAAAAAAAAAATCTAAAATATCCGTCCTGTAAGCTCAAGCAGATGTTTCTTGTTTGATGGAATTTGATGTTAATGTAGTTCGAATCTATGATATTGGCCATTTTTAGCCATATAAATCCAATGTCAAAGAACATAATTTAAAACATTTTAAACTGTTGAGTAGTAAACTGTAAATTCGTGCTACCCTTACTGAAAAATCACGACTTATGAGTGTAGTTATTTTAGGAATAAGAAACTGCTTATTACGAGTGGAATGTGAAAAATTAAACGAATTGAAAATAAATTGAGGACTACACAGTCGAGCAACTTTGTAAAATAACAAAGGCCTCAAATCGATATAATTTTTAAAGACTACAGCCCTAGAAACGTTTAACATACGGTGTTATACAAACAGGACGCCTCAGTGAATACAAATACCTCACAACTCTATTAAACGCCATCTGAATTTTCCTCATATCTTGTTTATTAGTGCCACTATAAATGAACCAATGAACCAATTTCACTTTAATCGATCTAGGCAACACTAAATCAGTGTTATAAAAACTTCGAAATAAATAATTTTAAAGCCAGGCTACATTATCCGCATGATAGTTAAAGCTTAGTTTGTTATCTAGAACTACTACTACTACTTGTTCAAATATTGATTAAGAGTTAAAAAAAAAATTATAATTTTTATTGAGAGGGTACAATGATCTCACAACATCTAAAACTACGCATTAGATCTTTAGTCTAAAACCTAAAATTCCAACGCTTTGTTCCCTTTGTCCACATATGAACGCATAAAAACGCAGAAGAATTTTCCGGGTAATAGGTTGTCACGTTTTTAAGAAAGGCTAACACCATAACCGTCAAGTATATGTGACACTGTGAAAGAAAAACTCAACAGTTAAATAGGAATTGTAATACGGAATCTGTTTTGAAGAAAATTTATCATAACGTATATGTAGAACATGTGCGCCCATTTAAAAATTAGTTCCACCAGCTGAGATTTGTTTAGAGGCATAAGCAGTTAGTAGAGTAACAAATGTAACAAATTAAATAATCATCCAATGCAGCTGTTGTTGAAAACGTCTGGCTTCAGTTGTTGGAACTTGTTTGTAATTTGGAAAATTTACAGTTTTCAAAGGATTTAGGGATTTGAATGCATGCGCCTTAATAACTACATAAGGAAACAAATCAAGGATATATCCTAAGAAATATCGCTTTCTACGAAAAGCGTGAGAATTTTCACAAAGAGTGATCTCACCTATGTAATAGGCTACCATGATATTAAGATGGAAGATCATCACATTTTCCTGTCTCGTGGGAAAAACAGGAGAAACTGAATAGAGATTTGTTAGATCTATTGAACATGATTAGGAAAATGTGGCAAGAGATTGCAATCAACCAAGTCGAAATAAAGATTAACTGAGCCACAAGTGGATACTTCCTTGTACGCACACCACAATGCGATGTTCTTTGCTGCTGTTGGATAAATCATTTCAGAGATAAATAGAGAGAAATTGTAATTTAAACTCATAAACGTCTAATATTCCCACGATTGTTAAAAGAAGAAAAATAAATTTTGTATCACAGAAAACAAATATTCTCAAATATTCTCTGATATGAAGTTGCATGTTAAAAAATGCGTGAGAATTGTTCTCTTTATTCTGCCGTGAGGAGCACGCTAATGTGTGGTTAAAAGAAAAAGGACATTAACAGAATTTTGTTGGAAACTGATTCGTTAAAAGGGTCTTACAAAAAAATATTTTCCATCAAATAGACTCGCGATTTAATACAATGTTGTGTCCTTATTTAGGATTATAGTCGGAAGCAGGTAGTAAAGAAATAATTTCAGCACAAAACAAAATTTCCCACTAATTTGTAATTGACAAATGTCGATTTTGCTTTGTAAACCTGTTCGCAATTGCGCAGGTTTTCAGTTTTCATTTATTTAATAATAAAAATTGTCAACAGTTCTTAAGACAAACACATTGAAGGAAGTAAGATAAAAAAACGGACGTTCTCACGCTTTTGAGATAATATATTTATCCTAAACATGCGTGAGAACTTTCTCTAAGTATGTCAGAGCGTAGCGCGCTTAGCTAACAGGTTGTCATGATGTTAAGAAAGACGAGCATCGAATTTTCTTGATCTGATAGAAAATGTTACAACTCATTGTTCGTATTGTTCTGATCTGTGGGGGGAAAAAATCAGGGAAATCAAAACAAGTTTGTGAGAAAGACTTAAAGAATGTATATGCATTTATAAAGAAATTTCAAAATAAATCATTTGTTACGAAAATTGGTACTGTGGATGCCTCCATAGTATCAATTTTCAATACTTTTTACTGTCAGTTGATGTTTAAGGACTAATCTCTGTCAAAGAAGCAAAACAACAAGTATATGACAATGCGATATTACATATATATATATATAATAAACAATATTAATAACCCCTCATTTATTTGAAAACTCGAGCTCAAATGGTGACTGTAACTTAAGAGATTCATTTTTTTTTTTCAATATTAACAATGTGAAATTCACACAGAGATCACATTTGCCTACTTTGTGGAAAAATTCAAAAGAATGCAACAGATTCTCATGCTAATTGAGGCATCCCTCTTGTATAGGTATTCTAGAAAAGTCGTGAGATTCTTTGTTAAGTAAGAGAGAGTGAGAGGATGTCTCTCTTCAGTAACAGGTTATCATGATATTAAGAAAGACGATCATCATATTTTCCTGGTCATGGGAATGTTTAAAGGATGACAAGAGCTCATTATCATGCTGTATTAACATTTAGGTAAAAATAAACATTTTCTAAACTAAAAGTTGAGCTCGGGTTTAACCGGCAGTGAATCAACAGTTGCTCAACGATGTGATGCTCTGTTGTTGTGAGGTCTGTTAAGAAGGAGATTGTCGTAATATTAAGAGAGGCAGACATTACACTTTCCTGTTGAGAAGAAGTCAACAGATAATCATGCTAACACACATTTCTCACATTTCTCTGTTCTGTCAGAAAATGTAAAAGAATCAGTTATCATGATATTAAGAAAGGCGATGACAGGATGACAAGAGCCCACAACCAGCTACATTTATATTTAGGCAAAAATGAACATTTTCCAAACCAAAAGTTGAGATTTCATTGCGAGAGCCCTTGGTTAACCGGCAGTGAATCAACAGTTGCGCCGCGATGTGATGTTCTGTTGCTGTAAGGTCTGTTGAGAAGGAGGTTGTTATAATATTAAAAGAGGAAGACATCATATTTCCCTGTTCTGTGAGAAAATTTAAAAGAAGGCAACAAATTTTCATGCCATTTGAGATCTCTCTTTTGTATTCTAGGAAAGTGGTGAGAATTTTTGTTAAATACCTATAGTGGAGAGGATGTCTCTCTTCAATGATAGGTTATCATGATATTAAGAACGATATGGGAATATTTCAAGGATGACAAGAGCCCATGACCAAGCTACATTTACAAGGACAATTAGGTAAAAATGAACATTTTCTTAACCAAAAGTTCGGATTTCCCGGGTTTAAGCGGCAGTGAATCAACAGTTGCTCCACGATGTATGTTCAGCTGTTTTGAGCTCTGTTGTTGGAAAAATCTGTGCTTTACAATTTTCACAGAAATTCTAGATGTAAATAAATGAACTTCTGATATTAACAGAATAGTTTAAAACACAAAACAAGTTATGTCCAAAAATGGAATACTTCCTCGCTGGCACAAATTTGCGTGCGTGTGTGCTATCACCTGTCTGAAAACGAAATCTCGAAGATTTCTAGAATATTACCAGATTGTTGGAGTCGTTGGTGCGCTGGAGTTTTGCCCGGCTAGAGCTTGCCGGACGGGGTGAAGCCGCATGAAAAATCGAGTAAACCGGATACTCGTTATTAGTTTTCCTTGAGAAAACCGGCCTACAAGTTCGAAATAATAAACCAGGTCAGATTTTTTTTTGTAGTAGCTATACAAAAATTTGAATTGAATGAATTTGTTGTAAAATTCATCAAAGCTTTTTTATTCTTCATTAATTCAATGAAGAAACCAATTAAAAATTCATCAAAAACAAAGAACCACGTACTTGCTAAAACGTGTACTTGCACATTTTATAAACAAAGATACAAGCTCGACCGCTTAAAATCAGTAATTTGAAAATAAATCACATTTATATTAGAATTTTAGTATTCATTTTGTTTAGTACTTATAAATGCTTGGCTTTTGATTTTACTGATTAATTTTTTTGCAAATTGTTGTTACTTTTCCCGATAGTTCACTTTTAGGAAGTGTGAACTTTTTTAACCATCGAGATTTTTTTTGCTTAGAATCTCTACGGGAAAAGTATTTGAACAAAATTAATAGTGATTTATGCTTGGACTCACCGTGATAACCCGTTCGATGGCTAAGGTGTGGAGTTTCGGATCGTTCGTCGAAGTGATCGCAGGAAACCAGAATATTGTTGTGAAAACTGTCGATGTTTGAAAGTATCATCCTGTGTGGATGATCAGAAAAATTAGTACACGGAGTAAAAATATGTGTATTATGGATCAAAATTACCTGGAACGCCACTTACGAGCCTTCAGCCAGTGTTGTAGTAGGAAGATAAATTCTGAGGGAAATACGAAAGATGTTAGCGTACTTCAAAAGAATAAATATATGTCATACTAACCGGAAATCGCCGATCGAAATTTAGGCGTCCCTATAGGCCAAAGTTTGTCACCGAGGTCCGCGTAATCAATAAAATGCTGAAAGTAACGAAGAAAATATAGTATTAGATCAAGAAAACCAATCGATGTTAAATGAAACTGTCATGTCAACAAACACTTTCCCTCAGAGAAAAGTCAACAACATAATTGAGATCGACTGTGATGAGACAACGGTATGTTTGACAACATACTTTTCTAATATCTATAATACTCGTGGTTTTAAATTCGCCATAATGGACTCAGAATTGTTTCTCAGAATTTAACGTGGGAGGCACTGCGGCGAGAGGATGTTGTAAAAACAGTACTAAGAACTTACACAAAGGACTAATTAATTAAGTCTCACTTCGGGCCCCACGTTGGGCGCCAATTTTGTGCTATCACCTGTCGGAAAATCAAATCTCTAAGTTTTCTGGGATATTGCCAGAGTGGTTCTTTTCCAGCTCTCTGACATGTGGATAGCGAAAAAAAAAATAAATAAAAAAAAATTACACCAGCTTTTATGGAATATAGAATAAAATGAATAACGGGACTCAAAGCAAAAACAAAAAAAGCAATCGAACAATAGACTAAGACAAAGAAAAGAACGAACATACTCGCCCTATCACCGTCGTACATTTACACTTTTACTTTGGCCGATGAACCGCCAAAGAAACTTTCCCTCCCTCTTGGAATCTTGCAGATTCCGCCATGACACTCTATTGTAATTCTTTTTAGAGGTCCCATTGTCGCCTTCTACTTACGTTTGTCCAGAAACCCCACTACCACATCACCTTCAATTCTTCATATTAAAAAAAATCTATTTTTTTTTCTTTCAAAAACGTTATAAAAAAATAAAATGCACTTTTTATTAGTCTTATAGTTTTTCACATTCTGTGGCAAACTCAAAATTTCTTTATAAATTTAAATTAATTATCAACCATCATTGCTTTAATCACAAGCAAAAAGAAAAAAACTTAATACAAGATAATTTAAATTTCAGTAATGCACCAAATTCTTTAAAAAAAAATTTCAATTAGTTTTTGTCTTCCTTCAGTATTTTCTTCTCATGGATCGAATTAAGATGGCGTTGATTAAATATCTCGGAGTTTTTCTTTTTTTTATTTCAAATTTAGCTTAAGGACGCCATTCGTATGGCTTATCTTAAGGGCACTTATTCCCCTCCTAAACCTACATCTGACGGTGAAAGATCTGAGCTCAGCCCTGTTTCGTCGATTTTTCCTTCTTTTTGGACGACGTACGATAAAAGAAAACCTTAACTTGACTATCCTATACTAATATAACTGAAAATTCTCTTTTTATTCTTTTATTAATAGATATCGTCCAGTCGCGTCCGTTTGTCCGAGATAATGTCGGATTCCCAGTTACCTCGGCACCACCGGGTATGATGGTGCTCCGATGGCAATGGCGTGTGATTTGTTTGTGTTTCCCACAATGACTGAGGATTTACTGGCGGTTCCCTCGTTGTGGCAGCGAAGGTTCCCATGGCTTACAGCAGAGTTCCGTTTATTTTGGTATTTAACGATTTTTGCTTGCAAACTTCAATTCTTCTTTTGATAAAAATTTCTTTTGATTTCTTGATCTAGTTCACACAATTCATGGCAGTTCAATTTGTTCTTTTGTATATTTCTATTTATTTTTATGTTATTATATTAATCCATTCTTTTCTTGTTCTCCGCATTTGTTCATTTGTGTACTTCACCATTTTATGATTTGCCCCTTTCATGGGCTTAATAAAAAGAAATGGCCACTTGTAACAAAAAAACTGCTCGTTTTCTGCCTTTTCGTGGGAACCTCCGATGTGCTGCCAGGCCTGATGCAATCCAAAAAAGAAGAGACCCTCCATTTTCCTTTTTAGGTGTCTCGTATCCTTCGTGATCTCTACTCAACTTCTATTCCTTTTTTTTTATTTTTACGTGTTCCCATAAACATATACCGGTGTTTGTTTACTCGACACTCATCATTCAACAGCTGATTTATTCTACCCTA
>JAHXMU010025120.1:30223-67344 GCA_019455685.1 Philornis downsi
ATCATTCAACAGCTGATTTATTCTACCCTAACCGGCACCAGATGGCGTTCATACCACCAAGGCTGGCGCGGCACACGTGAGCACTTTTCCATCCACGTCAAAGTTCAGATCAGCTCTGCAACTGGTAGGAATGATTTTGAATAAGAAACTTTATACAGTTTTGGTCAGTAGGAAATTGTTAACAAACTCAAACGAGGAATGATTGAAGCACTTTATTGGGAGTGGAATTATAAAAATAATTTACCTAATATTTAGATGAATTATTCTAATTCTCATTTCAGTTATAAAAGCCTGTTCGGAATTTTAAATATAAAATAAAATAAAATAAAAAAAATTAATATATAATGCAAATTTGAGTATTTTAATCGGTTTTTAAAAAAACTACGATTAAAAAGCCACCCTATATTATATATATTTTTACTTTCATTCAGGCAACCAACTCGCTTTTGAGGAAGATCATGAGAATTTTCATAACTGACTTGGAGTTTATATCACACAAGTAACTGGTTATAATCACATTAAGAAAGGCAATTATCACATTCTCCTAATCTGAGGGAAAATTTAAAGGAAGCCCACAGCTGAATCCAGCTGGAGACATCAACCCAGTTACAATTACAAAGAAATTAATATTTTCTACACCACAAATGGTTATTTCCTTATGCAAAACCTGTTTTATCTGGAATTTCCATTTCAGTCAGCGAAACAACAATTGCAGCGCAAGGTGATGTTCATCGCCGTGCTCTGTTGTTGGAAAAGGCATTTCAAAGATTTAAAATTTTCTTTTCCAGATTTAAATGAATGAATTTCTAATATTCTCACGATCGTAAAAAAGACAATAAATTTTATATTAATCGCTGGTTTAAAAATATCTCTCTCATCGTAAAAAAAACGTGAGAATTTTTCTAAACGCGACAGAGTTCAGCTCACTTCAGTAATAGGCAGACATGAGTTTTAGAAAGATGATGAAACAGAAGGTTAGTGAGAAAATGCGGTTTGTAAATCAATGATTTATCCAACATTTAGATAGAAATTCTCTTTGTACAAGCCTTTGTTCAGAGACAAATTCTTATGCAGGCAATAAATCAACAAACGCAGCACAAGACAAAATATCCTGCAGTTGTTTTGGTTAAATTTCACTTTTCAAAGAATTTTGGAGATTTAAAAGTAAACACTTAAAATTTTTCATGGTGTTTAAAGCAAAAAAAAAAAAAAAAAAAAAATACAGATTCAAACATTTCACACGCATGTTAGAAGAGCCATCAGAAGTTTTGTGAGTGAAATTAAGTCTATCTCTCTTAAGTAAGAGGCTGGCAAAACAGCAATGTGGGAAACAGGTTGTGTTTAAAAGGGAAAATTATTAAAAAAAAAAATTCCCCAATTTAACTAATAAATAATTTGCCACCAACATTAAGTGTGTTTTCAGATTGCGACCCATTGAATAGTTTATTATTATGTAAAAAAAGCTGCTACTGATTGAAATAAAATGACATAACACGCGAAATGAGTTGTAATTCTCCGGCTCCACCCTTTTACAAAAAAAAAAGAAGAAAATAAATAAATAAAAAAAATGTTAAACTCTTTTCACTCTTTTAAACTCTACTAAACAAAATGCTGGTTACAATATCCTGTCCACATTCTGAAAATCCGCGCCTAAATTTTCTTATTCACAACAGGCTATCATGATTTTAAGAGGGATAATCACATTGGCCAACAAGGTTTTGGACTGGATCAACCAAATATCTTTCCTAGGGTAATTTGGTGGGCTGAATTCGAATCTGTAATTGGTTTTCTCTTTATCACGCCAGGTTTTCGAGATGCAAAAAAAAAATGTTTTTATTCGTTCTTTGCATAAAAATCATTAGTTTATTTTAAAATCAATGAATTTTCAAAAGCGAAGGGCCTTATTTGAACTTTGTTTGTTGGTTCGATTTTACGTATTAGAGTCCAGCAGTTGTCTGCTTTTGTCCCAAAATCCTTGATAATTTCTTTCAATTTTCATTAAATTTTGGTGAGCTCCCCTTGTTCGTCATTCACCGTACTTAGGTTTTGTGAAAAAAAATCTAAATGCGAGTAGAGACAATGCATTTTGAGTGACATTCGTGCACCTAATTCGTGATAATTTTTCAATAATTCAGCAACAATTTGTCTGTAGTTTTTACTCTTATTGTTTTCAAGAAAACTGTTCACGATGCTCTTGAAAGATCTCCAGGCTGCATATTCTTTCTCCAATAAACATTGTGGAAAATTGTCATTATTTAATAGCTTCCTGATCTGGGAAGCGTTCTTTGATTTTAGCATATGAAATTTTACAAACGCTAACAAATATTTAAATGCTGCACCGTCTTTGTCCAGAGCCTTGGCAAAGTTCTTAAATAGCCCCAATTTTAAGTGCAGCGGCAGAAGAAGAAGATCATTTGGATCAGTTAATGGTTTATTTGAAATGTTTTGTTTTTCTGGTGAATATTCAGTTCTTTTTGGCCACTCTATTCCGACGTAATGATGACAGGTAGCGCGACTATCCCATAGACAAAGGAAACAACAATATTTTGTGAAACCTCCTTGCATACCAATCAACAAACCAATGACCTGAAACACATTATTTTACATTTATTAGCGATGGTCTATACTATATATGTATATACAAAGAAATTTAAATCACACACCTTAAGGTCACCACATATCTTCCATTTATTATCGTTGTATCTGAGTAATGTCAAAATTTCAGTCATTGATTCGTAATTTTTCTTTATATTAACGACATGAGCAGTTGCTATGAATGGCGTTTCATTCCCATTATGCAATAGAAGAGGCTTTAAACTGTACTTCGAACCATCAATAAATAACCTCCATTTAGTTTTCTCTATGGCTGGTTCATTTTTTGAAATAAACCATCAACATCAGTGCTGTATAGAATAGAGTACAGTAGAACTCCAATTATCCGAATCAATTGGGACCGGACCACATTCGGATAATTGGATTTTTTCTGAAAAAGGGGATTTTAAAGTAAAAGAGCTTATTTTTGGCATTGTATGCATTAGTAAAGTAAAAAGAGGTAAAAGTACATAAAAAGAATGTATGTGTTTCCTATACGTCTCGGTCAAAGTAAGCTGTTTTATCGTCCTAGCTTCGCGGAACGAAAGACAAAAGCGATTCGGATAATCAGCGATTCGGTTGATCGGAGTTCGGATAATTGGAGTTCTACTGTATTTCTTTTCAAAATATGCAGCGAATTCCAAGCTTCTGTCTCTTTATAGATTTTTACTTTTGTCCCAACTGCAAGATGTTTCCATGGCTGCATGCGTGAGGCTTGTAATTCTGCGTCTTGCTGCGTTAAATGCAAATCCTGAATTAGATCATTCAGCTCAGCTTGAGTCACAAATTACCACTGCTGGTGAAAGATGTTTCGGACTCACTGCTCATAGCACTGGAAATGACTGGTAATGGATCATTTGGTGGACGTCGAACTGGTTTGGAAACTGATGGGACATTTGTAATAATCGTAATATTTTTTCAATTTTTCATATTGAATTCAGCAACTTTTTTTCATCAGAAACATAAAGCGGTTTGGTGGTTACTTGACTTCTCTCTCTAAAGTACTGGAATTGAAAAATCGAAATAGATCTTCTTGCCGTTAGACCGCTTGTATAAAACAGTTCTACAACTATTGCAAAACATTGTCGGTGTCCACGGTTTGTTCAAGTTTCTGACAGCAAGACCAAAATAACGTAAATGTGCATATTTTAATGGTTCTGATATTGCATATCCTTTTTTCCAATCAAGTATTTGCCAGGCACAAAGAAAAAATAGCTTGAATCAGTAACACACGATCTCCCTGACATGCTTAAATGCTACTATTATAACGATTTAGAATGAATGTGGGCTTCTGTCAAATTAATAACTGTGAAATTGTAGTGTCAGTATTGACCGTTTAACGGTATTGGCAGCATGCGTGAACAATGTCAGCAGCGTGAACAAGATGTGTTAACTCAAATTTTTATGTCAGATTCGAATTCATTTCTTCAGCCAATTTTTTCTCAAATTTGTAGACAGTGCATTTAGGCTCAGTGAAAGGGACCAACAGTTTGACGAGGATTCCAAAGCATTTATAAGATTTATCATTTACTAGACTACGCGAAATGTTCGTCAGTTTGTTCGAGGTGACCGCCGCTCAAATAACTATAGATGGTTCTATGCGTGATTGAACTCGGAATCATGCGAACATTAGTCTTATGTTCTAATCAAGGCACCACGGCTGGTCACGGGCAAATTTCTTCAGCCTAAGAAAATTTTGAAAACTTTAGGAATAATTTTTATGATGTTACTCAGAAATTCTGGAATGTTAGGAATTAGGATACAAAGTAAAACCAAGATTTTCCAACGGTGAAACGTCTTGAAAAATATCTAACGTGCTGCAGTCATGTCGCACATTGGTGTTTCTAATGCCGGACACATTTGACTGGAAATCCTGCATTCCTATTACATGTTTTATTTAAACACAAAGGAATTGAACGAATTTTTCGTGAAATTAACAAAAACTACAAGAATTTTTTATAGCTTCAAAAAAGAAGAGACGCATAAACCAAGGTAACATTGGCAATTGTACTAAGTCTACCAATAATAGAATTCATTGAAAAATTATGCTTCTGCTTTACTATCTGTGCGAACGTTTGTAACTTAAGGAAGATTAGCTAAGTATCAGGGGTAGTTGTTGATTCCCTGGTATACAGTGTCCCTATACGATCAGCATTACTTTAGTTGTCTGGTTTTGTTACACTACACCGGGTATACTGTGCACAATCAGATGCAACAGAGTTTTCTAATACAAGATGTCATGAAGTTTCAGTTCAACCCCCATTTACATTTATGTGGAAATCTCTTAAATGTTTGTTTCCCATTTAATATGTGGCTGCAACTGCATGTCCTGCAGATGTTAATGGGAGTTAATTTGAGCCTAAATTCAAACTATTCAACATGTATTTTTTGAATTTTCTTTTTCTAGCATGCTTACTGCAAAACCTGAAGTCCTGCTAAGATTTTGGAAAATTCTGAAAACACTGCTAAGAATTGAAAAATTCTGGAAAAACACGTACCAATTACCTCACAGTGTTTTACTGGAAACTGAAAACGAATACTAGATAATGTATGGTGAAAAATTTCACAGAAGAAAACGCATGACTTTTTTTGCTGGTTATCAGTATTCAGGTTCAATTGCAATATTTATGATAAAATGTGACATGACATAAAGTCGATTAGTGATGCCTGTTCTTTCTATAAATATTTTGAACAACACCGTTTATTACATAAAGATTTTCCTATCACTAACCCTCTAAACAAAAAAAAAAAAAAAAAAATTATGTTGCTTTATGGTTGGAAAATTCTTGAATATTTTCGGTATGAGGTGTGAACAAACAAATGTAGGAAAAAAAAATGTGTGTTATCATCACTCTATATATAAAATATAATGAAATAATTGTCGCATGTTTTCCTTAATTTTCCAAATGTGAACAAGATTTCAGATTTTGTAGCAAGGATGACCAAAACAGAAATGATTTTGGTTTCATCAGAAAATGGGGATTGAACTGATAATCTATTGGGAAATGGTATGGTTGAAGTGGATTTCGTAGAAACAATAATTCAGTCATTGGTATGAGTTATGGGACATTTTTCGGATATTGACAAAGTGAACAGAAGAAATTTTGTAACAAACTATGTAGCAAATGCTCGCTGTAGCGATTTCTAATCAGACATAAGCAAGGTTGAAATGACACTTTGTGATGACGGGAAAGTAATACAACACGTCTGTTCGATAGTTCGGATGTTTGTTGAAAGCAGCCGCTGTTTGAGCTTAAAGATTGAAACAAAAATTGTTCATAGTTAGGTTGAATTGATAGTTGGGCAAATTCATGATACACATGTCCTTTTAATATCGGTTTGTGCTGCATTATATGCAGTTCTACTTAACTACTGGATGGATATTTTATCATACTCGTATGTTGTAATTACTGCCTTTCTATCTTTTCCTACATAAAGACTGTTATAAGTAAATTACAAGGATTTTTTTCTAAATTACGGCTGATTAAAAAGATTATTTGACTCTATTTTTTCTCATTGTCTCAGTTGATTTCCTCTGTCACTTTCCTATAGATTAATATAACGCCTTTTATGCCGGCTTTAATTATGCGGTCTGAATCCAAAAGTGATTTTTAAACTTCTCACTTCTCACTTTTTTTAAGACACATGTGGAAAACTTGATAAAGTGGGAGAAAGTACTCCTTTTTTGTAGGATAAAACCCTAGTTGATTTTCATTCTAATGATTGTGGGAACATTCAAAGTACGAACATGTGTTTAAGTGTTAAAACAAGGTTGTTTTATTACTATGAAATTGTAAAAGGTGCCCAAAACGAAGATTCACCAAAAATACTCTTTGCTTATGCTAAAATACACAAATTTCTACCTAACCACCAGCTAGATAAATCTTCTTTCTTTCACCAAAAATAATCTTTGCTTATGCTAAACTGTAATATATAAATCTTCTTTCGAAAAACTATGTCCCCCTATTACTGAGGTGAGATCACTGGGACACTGTTTGCAAAATCTTGACGTTGTTTTTCAGATGCCAGCGATAGCGTGAGGATATTCGTTTTTTAACACTTAAAGATCATCAGGATGTTGGAAAATCGTGAATTTAAATTTTGAATTTGCCTAAATGTAATAAATCTGTGAAATGATTTTCCAACAAATATATTCAGCATCGTTCTGCCAACTATCCTCTATTATGTTCCTTTAACATTTTCCCAATGACCGGAAAATTATGAAATTTCATTTGTCTAAAACTCATGTTTACCTATTATTGAAATAATTTGCACTCTGATGCGGTTAGAAAATTCTCACGCATTTTTTAGGATATACCTATATTTGAGCTGACGTGGGAATATTCATTTCTTATGGGATTCAATTTATTTTTTTTAAGGATCGTGGAAAAATTAGAAATTCATTCAGTTCTACAATATCTGTAAAATAATTAAATCTGTGAGTGAAGAGATCTAAGCAACGAACATCATATTGCGAAGCAATTATTGTTCTACTACCTACAGTAGATTTTCTGGGCAAACCAGAGTTTGTACAAAAAAATCAACAATTGTCGTAGTTGAAAACGTTTAGTTCTACCTAAATAGATTTCAGTTGATGTCACCTTTACTATTCTTTTGAAAACACATCATGTACAACGTTTCCAAAACATATCTATTGTCTTCCCTTGAATTTTCCCACAGACCAAGAAAATGTGATGATTGTCCTTCTTAATGCCATGATAGCCTATTAATTGAAATAGATAAACTATGACTTAGTTACGAAAACTCTTACGCCTCTTGTAATGTGAGTGATGTGTCTGAATGACCGTGAGAATGTCAGTTTTTTTTTAGGATAGGTCTTTTACTTTTGATTTAATCACCGTATACTTGTTTCTGCAATACCTGAAACCCTGTTAGGATTTTGGAAAATTCTGAAACAACAGATGTTGAATACTGGAAAAAGAAGATAAATACTGGAGAATGTAGGGCGGATAATTCACTTATGTGTGTTTTGTTCGGTACGTTATTTAGGACGTTGATTTTATATTTTTTCATGCCCGTGCGCTGTGTTTCTTTCCAGGACAATATAGAACATCACAGGCTGACGGCAGCAAATAAGCAAACTAAAATCCTCCCTTTCTACATTACTCTACACTTATATTTTTCGTGTCATTATCCTTATAAACATTGATGAGTAGGAACTTTGTTTGACGTAAATACCAACCATAACTGCAGAAGTCCGAAAATAAAAATTTGTCACCAAAACATATGGCTGGCACATATATTTTCATTTGCAGTCTATCGATCTATGATCTCCTGGCAGGTAGAAATGCATCATACAACTTTAAACTGAGACCACGTTTTTGTAGATTTTGTCGTCCACATTTTCTGTCTTTTTTTTTGGGAAATGCATGCCGAAGACTACATTGGAGAAGAAACTAGCGGTATACGAGTATTACGCTTTTCAGACAACTCTACACTTTTTCATAAAAACAAATGGACGTCGACCAATCCAGTTAATACCGATCTAACGTTTTTGGTAAATTTATAATTTAGGCAACAAAGTTAGGACAAATTTTGACTTCTTTAAAACCTATTTGAAAAGTTTAAATCTACAATTTATTATGACTAATTACAATTGTCTGGTGATAATTGAATAAATAGTTTTTGTCTTACTTGCGATAGTGTTGCAATTATCGCCCAAAAGCAAAACAAAAAGTCGAAAGCGAAAAATTTTCTATTTTAAAGTACAATGTATGTATCTTTAATTTCTTTATTTAAATATAGTTCTTTATTTAAATATATATAATTGGTTCGATCTATTTCTTAAATATTCAATCGTTTAAACACGATGGAAAACAGAAGACTTAACTTATATGTAAAACGGATCAAATATGTAATATAAAAGGAAAAAGCTGCTAACTATAAAATGGCAAATTAAACCTAAGATATAGTGTAAGTTTTTTTAAAAAAAGACATACTTTTTTAAAAAAGCCAAAATTAAATTTTGGTGGCTTTCTAAATGAATTTTATTTTTATTTCCTTTTAATTCCTTCACAAAACACATAATATTTGGTCAATGTTTTTTTCCAATATATATTTTTTTTTTTGCATTGTGTAAAACTGAATATAAATATTTTGTATTTCTGAATAAAGCTTTTATTAAATTTTTATAAAAAGCAAACTTGCGTTATAATAATAATACTAGAGAGCCCGATTTAGCGGCATTGTAGATATATGTGAATTTTTATTGTCAACTATTGTTTATTATAATAAAATATCATTTCTGCAATTAAATAAACGTATAAAAACAATATCTTATGAACATGATTTTGAGATATTGGAAATTGTATCGTTTAGTATGAAAACATATTTTTATTTCCTATAGCAAACCTGATGAGAAGAATAGAATATGAAATTAAATGATTTTCCTACCTTTAGAGAACCGAATTTTATAGGTATCAGGTCATGGTATTTCTTGTTTCTTACATTATTATTATTATTATTATTATTATTTTTTTTTTTTTTGTTGTTTTTTTGCGCTGTTTTTTTCAATACGAGAAATGATCATTGACTATGGTAAACATCAAACTATTTATGCCAAGATCTCCTAGGACGCTGTCCAGTATTGGGGATGACATACGTTGTTTCTAATAAAAATACACAAGACCACTGTGCTAATTCGAAATCACATAAAATATACATAGCTGGGGTTCCAAATGAGACGAGTTTTTCATTGTCTTCTAATTAACTGATTATTTATATGTAAACAAAGCATTACTTTTTAACAGGAGAACAGCAAACCCTTTGAAAACAATTTTAAATATATTTTCTAAGCAAACTGTTTGGTTGTGATGGCAAAACTTGTGTTTGTTGTTTCAATGATCGTGTGTGTTATGACCTCATACATACGAGTATAAAATTTCTAGCATGTGTATGTTTCTATAAATGTTATGATTTTAGGAGGGCTCTTCCATGTTATTATCCGCACATAAAGATGAGTATATTGACTAGGCCGGGCCACATAAATTATTTGATGAAGTTCACCAATGTATTAGCCCTGTTTTATTCGTTAAGCTTCTTTATTCTTTTTTTTTAATTTTTTTGGTAACCGACAGTGACATTGCTGATAGCAAAGTTCGACAACTTTATGCTTTTTCTTTTAGATCTTGTTGTGCAGATTTCCACAATGTTTATTCTTCTTCGGTGGCGACTGGAAAAGATATCCTTATCTATTATATGCCGCCCGTAGAAAATAATTTCAAACGCTTCGATCTTCTGTGCTTCTCCTCCAAATCGTCACACCAAGTTTCGATAGCATTTCAAAAGCCTGGTCATTCTAATGGAGTTTTGGTCCCCCTCTTCTGCGCCGTCCACCGAGTTCGTTGTCGAAAACTTTCCATGCTGGAGCATTTGGATCCATCCGCACAATATGACCCAGCCAACGCAATTGCTGTATACTAATGCGTTTGACCACATCGATGTCGGCATATAGCTCATACAGCTCATGGTTCATGCGACGCCGATAATCTCCGTTAACGATGATAGGTCCATGTATTTTCCGAAGTATTTTCCTCTCGAAAACTGCCAGTACTAATTCATCTGCTTGCGCCATAACAAAGGATTCTGCACTATATAACAAGACTGGTAGAATCAACGTCTGGTGCAGTCGGATTTGTTGTTTATCAAGAGAGGGCTTTATCATTAAATCGCTTGCTTAGTTCATAGTAATATCTGTTAGCAAGCAATGCTCTCCTCTTTATCTCCGTGCTGACATCATTCGTTTTGTTTACAGCGGAACCGAGGTAGGTGAATTCTTCCACCACTTTAAAATTAAAATTGTCAACGTTCACATGGTGTCCCAAACGAGTAGACTCTTTGTTCGTTGAAACCAATAATTTTGTTTTGTCCTCGTTTACCACCAGACCCATTTTCGCTGCATCCTTTTTGATGCTTGAGAAGACTGTAGTAACATCTGGCAGTTTTCTGCCAATAATGTCTATGTCATCTGCATATGCGTGTAACATAGGACTTTTATTTCCTCATAATCATCTCCAACAGTATGTTGAAGAGGTCGCACGATAGACTGTCGTCCTGCCTTTGTTTGGTGTAAAAAGTCTCCAACAATGTTTACAGCAACAAATTTCCAGCTTTCAAGAGTTCTAAAAATGCAAGATGTCCGTATATTCACAGATATGTATATATATTCTTTTTGGTACAGCGATGAAATTAACATTGTACGAAATGCATATAATCGTAATAGTTTTTCGAAATTTCGATCAGGTAAACTAACTCACATATACCTCCACCAAGCTTCGCTTGTGCTGGTGCAAAAGAGTGACTGGTAAATTGATGGGTTTTTATAAAAAAAAAATACTCTGAATTACACCACAATAAAAAAAGCAAAATGAGAACTCTGTTTTCTGCTTAGAAATTGCAGAGATATCGCTGATTTTTTGCTGAATCGACCAGTTTGTAAATCGGCTAATTTTTATGAATGATGCGCGGTTTGCTAAAGGTCCGATGAATGCTAAATTATACTGAATTTTTAGAGCGTGTAAATTGATGGATTCTTATAAAAAAATATTCTGAATTATACCACCATAAAAGTAGCAAAATTATAATTTTGCTTAAAAATTGCAGAGATACCGCTGATTTTTGATAAATCGGCCTGTTTGTAAGTCGGCTAATTCGTACGATGAATGCCCTGAGGGTAGTGCTTTGCTAAAGGTTCGATGCATGGTAAATTATACTAAATGTATTAGGCGTGCTAAAGTGATGGATTTTTATAAGAAAATACTCTGAATTATGCCACCATAAAAAAGAAAAATTACAACTCTGTGATGTCATCTGCTTAGAAATAGGTCAGTTTGTTAATCGGCTAATTCATACGAGTGATGCCCCAAGGAGCGTGGTTTGCTAAAGGTTCGATGCATGCTAAATTGTACAAATTTTAGTGCAATTGAATGAGGGATATGAACATAGGCATATGTACATATAGATTAAATTAGGTAATTAGTACGGGTAGTATCAGAATGGGTAAAGCTATTCAGTTGATTTTTATGCAACTAATCAAAAATTTGAGTTACAAATACATTATAGAATATATTATGACGTAAAAATCTAGTTTATTTCGATTGTTGGGAACCAAAGGAAAAACAGATTGGAGTTGCCACTCAAGAAAAATTTCCTAGCGAAAAAACTAGTGAAAGGATTTAACTTCAAATTTCACAATCATTTCTTAAGTGGAGTTTAACTGCGAAAAGTCATCACGACACCATAATTTAGGTGGGGCATTTTAGTTCTTAAAATGTCTTATTATCATCATCATTCTACAAATCATGCATGTAACTCTAATATTACACTGGGCTTGTAGAATTTTCTGTTTGAATTTATTGGAAAATTGTACAACATATTAAAGAGCAGTTAAAATATATTACATATTGCCAGCCCTTAATGTTTCTTTCGATATACGTAACTCCTAGGTGAAATCTTTTATATAAGTATTACCTTTAACGTCTACACCTCGTATGTGAATATTCCATTGTTAAAAAAGTGATTTCAAAAGTAAAACTATAGATTTCTTACTATGTCTTTCTCATATTATTTTCAAATGAAAATGGAACGTTCGATTGTTTTCTCAGTCTTTCTTTTGTTGTTAGTTCTACAAATGGCTGCAGTGCGCCTGGTAGGCCATTACATTTATATTGTCGTTATAAACAACCGAACCACCAATCATTTTAAGGGGCCCTTTATCGATGACATGTAAATACTTGTATTTGTTTACAGTGTTGCCCACTGACTGTTTGTCTAACATCCACCCTATTAGAATTTATGATAACCTAGCGATAAGCCAAGCAAAACGTGTGTGTACATATATGTACGTATAAATATACATATAACAATTTGTAAGATCTTTGAGAATGTGTAAAAGAAATGATTACAAAATATTTGATGAATAAAAATGAATATACATTTCATAAATAGCAATGCTGCCAAGTTAATTTTGCTAAGCACCGATGCTTAGGATACCAAAGTATCCTATACCGTTATTCTATGTATATAGGATACAAAAAAAAAAAAAACGCATCCAATATCAGGCAACGGCGTTCTATCTAATATTCACCTTAAATTTCATTTACGTTGAGGGTAAAGTATCCTACTAGGTAAACAAAATGTACTCGTATATTCTAAAGCCTTGAATGAATAACAAACTAAATTTTCAACGTTGACGGCAGGTATTCTTTACCAGCGCACATTCGGTTAAATACAATGTGTAAACCAACACTAACGCAATTTCCAAAATGTCTGCCTACTCTAATAAAATTGATTATGTGGGCGCCAACGTCCATTAATTCTGTGGCGTAGTGCGATGTCGAAAATTTTTATGTATTTCTATGATTTCTTTATTCTATTCTAATTCTATTACCAGACGCCGAATACTTAGCGCCTGATAAAATACAAAGATGTTACAATACGTCAAGTTTTTTTTTTTATACGTTATTAGATTCATATGTACAAATGCTGACATTGTTGTTTCCCCTCTTCGAATTACTAGCAGTAACAGCGACTGAGATCGTTTGGAGGTGTTTGCGGGTGTTTCTGGTACCTTGGTAAGCGGGCAATCGAAGCGTTAAAATGATTCAGATACCGCTAATTATCATACCCGTCTGCATGACGTAGCGGAGAATGTTGTGCAAAATAGTTCCTCAATAGACTGAATTAAATGTAAAAAATGTCTACAATTTTCAGGTTCTCTAAGATTTTCCGTTGTAAACAGTGAATTTATGTTGTTAATAACAATTCCATTTACATGTGCAAACGTTACATTGCATTACAGGAATCCAGAACGTGAAAGGTAATGATTATGTGATTTGCCACGTACATGTTTAGAAGATCCTTACAATAAGTATGACTTTTCCTATTATGCTGATCGCAAGTCTTATCATGTAATTACTGCTCTCTTGGTGAATGCTCAGAAACATGTGGGAGTAATGTTGGTGATATTTCTAATTATCACATTCATCTGCATAACGTAGCAAAGAATGAATTACGTGTAAAAAATGTCCAGAAATTTCAGATTCTCTAAAACTTTCGGTTGCAAACAGTGAATTTCTGTTGTTAATAATCATTCCATTTGCATGTGTAAATGTCAGATGGCATTACAGGAATCCAGAACGTGTAAAGTAATGATTTTTGATTTGCCCCACACATGTTTAGAATATCCTTAAAATAAATATGATTTTTCCTATTAGGTAGATCACAAGTCTTATTATGTAATTATTGTTCCCCCAGTGAGCGCTCAGAAATATATTGGAGTAATCGTTAATAACGACCGTTGTTGCCTACGAGGGCGGTGCCAAAACTAACCGACCTAACAAAGAAGACACAAGAAAGATGGGTAAAGTTTTCTTTTGTATTTCAATATAATCTTCTTTTAGCTCGATATACTTTACCCAGCGATATCCACAATCATCTACATCCAGTTTACAATAAAAACTGTTAAACTCCTTAAAATAGCCATCAACCGTAAACTCCACATTTTCATTGTTGGCAAATCTTTTACCACCGAGCCATTTTTTCAAGTTTGGGAATTGAAAATAGTCCGAGGGAATAAGGTGCGTGACGAAGCAGTTGGAACTTTAATTCATTAATTTTGGTCATCGCAATAGTAGATGTGTGAACTGGAGCATAGTGTTGATGAAACAACAAATTCTTTTTCGCCAAATGCTGCCTTTTTTGATAACTTCATCACCTAAACGCAGCAATAAATTAGCATAATATTCGCCGTTGATGGCTTTTTCTTTCTGAGAATAATCAATACAAATAATCCCATGCGCATCCCAAAAAACAGACGCCATGACCTTGCCTGCAGATGGAACCGTCTTCGTCTTCTACTGGCACCATCTACCTATATACGTCAGATCGACTATAAAAAAGAGTTTTGTGTTTTGTTTATACTCGTATGGGATCATGTACATATATCAAAATACATTTGTATTTGTATGAGAGGCGTGACCATGTCCTCCGTTTTCACTCCGAGGCATTATCATACCGAACGCTGTACATATACTGAATTTGACTAAGGTTACTACAAATACATAAAAGATATGATCCTACGAATATATTGGATAAATTGATAATTTGTGTGGGGATAAAGAGCGATGTTACCACACTCATTCTGGTACCTCCCAAACAAATGGAACGATTTATCGAAATCTAAATTCCGTTGTAATCCTTAATCTGTAGACTGAAATTAGTAAAATTCTTTTCAATTGTTTTACTTTATGATGCTGAGTAAAATGCGAAAAAAATCAATCGAAAAACCATGGAAATGGTTTACAAATTATCATATATGTATATAACTTATATGCACACAGTTATTCATTTAGTGGTTTCGAAACCACCGGTCTGGCAAGGCTGTCAGCTGTTAAATAAATGCCATCTGAAGTGTTATTTATTTAGCGAAAGGTTTGCGATTGTTTAACTAGCAAAACACGCATAAACATAGTTAAAACTTACTACAAAAACGGTGATTCAAATGTGGACACTTTTTTTGCATTACGGGGCGATTATGGTCGTCATAATAGACACACAAGGTCTATTAACAAGGAATTGTTGAGATTAAAAAGCAAATTTAAAGAGACTAGAAGCGTTACAGATGTGGTAGGACCTGTGCATCATCGCAAACAACGTACTGCGGAAAATGTTGCTTCTCTTAGTGAAAGTGTGGCCGATAATCCGAATTTCAATTCAGAGCGCAACGGCCGTATGATAGCCAACTTTTTTCTGACCTGCAATTGAAGATTATGAACTGGACGATATGTGGTTTCGACGAGCCGGTGCCATAAGCCACACAATACGACCGATTTTGGCTTTATTGTATGAGAAGTTTCCAGGAAGCGTAATTGAATGTTTTGGCGATCACAATTGGCCACCAAAATCATGCGGTTTAATGCCGTCAAATCTTTTTTTTTGTAGAGCTATGTCAAAGTTCCTGTTTACGAGCGTAATCTCCAAACGATAGACCATTTTAAAACCAACATGAGCCAAGTTATCGCCGAGATGCAGCCCGAAATGTGCGAAAATGTGGTCCAAAACTACCGCAAAAGGATACATTGCTACAACCGATCCAGAGGCAGTCATTTAAATGACATTGTATTTCGTACATAATGGCAAGATCCAGGCATTATAATTAAATAAAAATTTCATTGAAATCATAGATTTATGTGTGGTTATGTTAACTTTATTTTTGAAACCGGAAAATGGATAATGTGCACGTGTCAGTCATACGCTACTGCGAATGGAAAAGGCTTTACTGCCACGCCCTTTACAGTAGCATAATTTTCACCGTTGATGGCTTTTTCTTTTTGAAGATAGGTATTTGCAGAAATATATATATTCCTCCAACTTTTATTTGATTTCTAAGAACGAATTTTTTCCCATATAAAACAAATTGTAAAAGCACCATTTCTCATTAATATTAATAATCTAACTAAAATTACTATTATAATATCCATAACATAGCATATAATCATTGTTATATCTGTTAATGTTATTATTTGCGAAATTCTATTTCAACATTTAATTTGATCCTATAACTATATTCAGCACTGTTAAAGTATCTTCTTAGCTCCCAGTATCTTAACCCCTGATACAAATCAGATCATCCATATCAAAGCTAAATTGTTGTTGTTGTTGTTGTTGCGGTTACTGAAGAAAGTTATGCATTGCATATAGTACACTTACGCCTTGATTCATAAAGTTATTATTTTTAACTAATAAGAGTGTTAACGCTGTGTTCCGAATACGTTGTGTAGAGGTTACAGTGTATGACTTGCAAAGTAGCGGATTACTTTTATGATCTGCCCAAATATGGAAGTTTAGAACATATTTGTGAGAATGCACTCTTCAAATTGCACATAGTTTTTGCGATTTTAAAAATCTTGTTTTTTGGACTACGGAACAGACAACATCAACCATAAATAAAACTGAGCAGCTAACAAGTGATAAATAGTGTTTGCTAATTTTTTAAATTAAAATAAAGTGTTTCTTTTTTTATAAATAAATAAACAAATAAATTGGACTTGTTTAAAAGGAAAAATCGAAACAATAATCAATAAAAATAATCGTATGCGCATCAAACAAATTCCATTACCTTGCATTCTTTGGACACGATTCTTCCATTCCAGTCCATTGTTTTCTTTTTTTAGCTGTAATTTTGTGGATTTTCTTAACTTTAGGGTACCATATAAACAAATTAAGCGATTTGACAAAAATTTATGGTCCGTCTAGTCTTTTCTCACTTCTGCAACAATGCAAAAGGACGTTAGGTGAGAGTATATGTAAGTCAGTTTACCCGATTGAAATTTCTGTACTGGCTTTTTTCTAAGTTTAGATCAAGTAGCAGACACCGCCAAATGTAAAATTCTAATAGTTTTTTTCGTACAATTTTTCCACTGCTTGGCTCTCTTCAGAAGCTGCCGCTTTTCCGCGAATTTAATAACTCAAAGTTGAATAAACAAAAGTTGCTTTTTTTGAATAACTCGAAAATAGGTCTTTCCAAAAGGTCTGGCTTAAGAATATGCTGGATGATCAAATTTATTACATTTACGGCATCCCTTTCAATCTATATTCACTCGTTAAAGCGGGACTAAATGTCAGAAATGACGACGATTTTTTTGATACATAACAATTGAAAATTTTCCCGCTAAAAATTGTTTACTTTAATTGAATATTGATGAAGCAGCCGAGTCATACGAGGCTCTATTTTATCTGTATTTACACTTTTGATCATCATTCCAGGTAAGTAGAGATACCAAAACAATTGGCATAAGACGACACAGAGATCATTGTCATTATACTTTTTTCGCGCCAAAAACAAGTTCGTATCCTGCCATTTAAGTAGGTATTTGTCCTAAATACTCGTATAGCAAGCCGAAAATTGCGTTTTCCGCATTCCCATTGTTGAGCAATATTTTCCCATAATGATTCTTAGGAAGGATTCTTTCATAAGACATCTGCTCTACCAGAAATTTGAGCTTCTTTGTGGATCATACAATATAATAAAGCAAATATGTTTCATCCCTTTGCTTTTGCTACAACTGTCTAATTGCATCTGTCAGTGACATACATAAACAAAGAGATATGAATATCATGGCATTTCATCCCTTTATGATACACAGCTGTTGTAGTTCCAAATGAAAAGCAAAATTGTGAAATCGTTAGTATAAAAGAACATCTTGTGTGGAGCGCACCTAATCAGTCTTCTTACAGCAGCGACCGTGTTAAGATCTCTAAAGTGTAGTTTTTAGATAGTTGTAAAGTATGAGAGCGGTCCCAAAACTAGTCGTCCTGACGTATAGAAGATGCCAGCAGTTTGAAAAAAATTATTAAATTGTTTTGGTGAAAAGTGGCAACCTTATACATATTATATTCCGAAGGAAAAAATGTGACATAGAGTCAATAATGGAAACTGCTGTTAAAATTCAACATTGGTGAATATTTCGCGATTTGAAGTTGAAATTTTTGCAACAATAGTTGTGTTTATTAAACACTGCTTCACGGATGGATATCTGCATCGAACTGCGAGAAATTTGAGCTGGATTCAACCTATTTTGTAATTACAGTTCTTATCCATGACTTGAATTACTATTTTTTCTTTTATAAACGAATAATATATTTCCATTAGACCATCTGGACTATCTTTCCAGGGACAAGATTTATTTACCCTAACAGATCTAATAAAACACCTTAATTTTCGATGAAACATCGAAATTGAGTAGAAATTTTCCCCAGGAATGAGACCTTTAATTACGAGAGTCACATCCTGCGGATACCACTTTTTTCCAGAAGCTTGAAAATCATTTTTGTTATCAATGTCGGACGAAATTTTGTTGTACCACTCAGTCCAATGTACTACAAAGAAAATAAAGGGAGATCATATATGATTTCCCTGTCTTCGTTCTCATTCCAATTATATTTCAAAAATTTTAACGGGTTTTCTTTAATGAAAAAAGAAGGAACTGAGATGACATCTGCTTTAATTGAATTAGAAACTGATCATAGAGGACCTACAATGCTTCAACGTTTGCTCGATACGCCTGTAAGGTAATCGCATTTATTAAAAATAATAAAAATGCTATACGTAAATCTTGTTTTCGAAGGATAATTTACTTTATGTCATCCCATTTACATTTTTTCCTTTCATAAAAATTCATAAAACTTTATAAAAATTACACACTTTAAAAGGATTTTCCATTTAAACAAAATTGACAGCGATAATAATACGCTAATCGAAAGGGATTAAAAATGATGATCAGTGTACCATCTTAAATATGAAAATGTGATTGCAATTCCCCTGAAACACACGAGTACATCCCTATACAGGGTGATTTTTCAAGATTTCAGGTTGGCAGTACTGGTTGGCAATGGCGTCCAATCGTCATCTGCCAAAGTGAAAAGTCTACAGTATACTCTGCCATTTCATCATGGAAAGTCTAACAAACGAGCAACGATTACAAATCGTTAAAATTTATTATCGAAATTTGTGCTCTGTGACAAAAGTGCATCGTTTGATACGACCATTTTATGGTCGTCATAATCGACCTGCTGAATCAATAATTCGTGCTGTTATCTCCAAATTTCGCACCAAATTTAATTTGTTGGACATAAAACCATCGACTCGCTTACGTCGAGTGCGTACCGAAGAAAATATTGCAGCCGTAGCGACCAGTGTTAATGACGATTGTCAAAATTCAATTCGTCACCGTTCTCAGCGATTGGGCATGTCTTACTCAATCACAAGAAAAATTTTACACGTCGATTTGGGTTTGAAAGCCTATAAAATTCAGAACATGCAAGAATTGAATCCGAATGACCTACCACAACGTCTAATTTTTGGTGAATGGGCCTTACAAAAGCTCAATGAAAAATCGAAAAATTGTGTTCAGCGATGAGGTTCATTTTTTGCTGAACGGATACGTAAACAAGCAAAACTGTCGTATCTGGAGTAATGAACAGCCACATGCCATACATGAATTACCGATGCATCCCGAAAAAACGACAGTCTGGTGTGGTTTATGGGCTGGTGGCATCATCGGTCCATTTTTCTTCAAAGACGGTACCGTCAACGGCGAATGAAATCGAGCCATGATACGCGAATTTTTTGTTTGCCCCCACTGACTCAGTTGAACTTGGTTGACATGTGATTTCATCAGGACAATGCAACATGCCACACTACTCGTGAAACAATGGATATGTTGAGTGATGAATTTGGTGAGCAGCTTATCTCTCGGTTTGGCCCTGTGAGTTGGCCCCCAAGATCTTGCGATTTAACGCCTCTTGATTATTTTTTGTGGTGTTATGTCAAGTCATTAGTCTATGTGAACAAGCCGAACACTATTGAAGCCTTACAGGATAACACATGTTATTCGTGGAATCCAGGCCAAAGCGCTCGATAAAGTGACGAACAATTGGCCCTTCCGAATGGACATTTTGAGACGGAACCGAGGGCAATATTTACATGAAATTATCTTTAAAAATTAAATGGCAAAGACCACTTAATTACATACGATACATTTAAAAAAATATGTATACAATTAAAATAATATACGATTAAATCACCCTTAATCAAAGGAATAATGTTATTGATATATCGCGAAAAAATAACAACACAATTCTGCCTGAAACTTATTGATATTAAAGAGTCGCTGCAAAATCATCACGATTTTCCCTTCCAACGTTTTTAAGTGATACCAAATTACCAAACTACAATCCTTGAAGAAGAAACGGTAATTTACCCTTACGCTGCCCTTAAAATCATTTGCTTTCTTTTAAATTATTTCTTTTAGACCACAGCAAATATTAAAAACAAGTTCTTCAGTATTTAGAAAATGATAAGGACCAAGAGACTCAACCAAGAGACGATAATAAAACATTTTCACAGTTTGCTGAATATAGCATTCAATGTGCAATTTAAATTGCATTTCCCCAGTGCAACATGCTTTATGCCAGAAGCTATTTAGTACAAACTGTGAATCAAACTGTACATTGAAATACAAGCTATCTCTATGGGCTTAGTAGAGAACAATCTTATTAATTTCTAAAGGATATCGAATAGATATGCCAAATTGGAAGTCATCTTCCTGTTAGTACCTTAAGTCAAACGCAGTCAACACGGTAATCATGTTTATTAACATGGAGGATAAACAATTCCTTGGAATACTATTCCGCAGCTACAGCCACTGTTCATTTCTGATGTGCAAAGTTTAGAATATTGTCCTCAGTGGACAGACTTTAACGGAAAAATTGTTTGTTATTTGCATAGACAGTTTAAACAGCCGCGGATGGGGGAAACCTTGCCACTTGATTATGCTGACATTTCAAATGGATTAGTCAACTCCGCTTTAAAGGATATTTTGAGTCTCCGATGCATCTTTACATATCGATTGGTATCAAAGATACTTAATTTTCTAGAAAACCACCTTCTGCTTAAAATCTGTAAAGAGATGATTTCTGGTTACCAGCACGTTACATAACATATTATTACAGGACTTGGATCTATGTTTATGGTATTGAAATCATTGACGAATGAAGTATCGTGCTGAAGATGAAGCAAGAACGAACAAATTGCGCCGAAATTAACCTGGTTTTTTGTGGTTTTGTGAATTTAATATCGCTCAACAATCACCGTATACGAGTACGCCTGAGTTAGTGCCACACAGTGTGATTTCTGACTATTTTTTAAATTCAAAGGATTGCTTCGGGGGCACAATCTAACTTGATTGCAGAGATTCAACCGGAATCACAGTGCGCTCGGAAGGCCACACCGAGGATTGTGAAATAACGAGTATGGTGGCCAGAGGGATGCAATGAAATAGATTTGGATGAATGCATAAAGATTGTAGAAAATAAAAACTGCTCTTAAGTTTTGAACACAGGCTGTTATATAAAAGTAATTGTATTACTTTTTTTTGTATAGTTTTTGACTTCTACAATTTTGCTAGATTGAAGCGTTCTCACGTAAATTTAGATCCTGCTTCTAATACATTTTGTAATTGTTCCCTATGGGAATTAACGTCACAAAGATTTCAATACAGAAAAATCGTAAAAGCAGAAAAAATAGACAAAAAAACAATAATCAATATTGAAAGCTTTCGTGTAAACTCAAAAAATTATTTCGAAATTTTGTTTATATTCTAACAGTTATCATTAGATTACTCTCAAATTATTTCTTTTAGAGGAAATATTAACGTCTTCTTATCAAGGGCTGTTACTAAACGGAAATATGTGTTGGATCCCAATAAAACACCATATTGAATTCCGAAATATCGCCCTTTTTGTGGGAACAAAAGCAAAATTTTAATCATAATTTCTTTGAGTTGTGTCACCTCATATCGAATGATGTAGATTTCAAATATTTTACCACTAACTTAAACATTTATTACTCTCAAATTGTTTCTTTTTGAAAAAATGTCAATTCTTAACGACCTATCAGGAGCTGCCTGAAATATGTATCGGATCCCAATAAAATACCATACTGAAATCCGAAATATCCTCCTTTACGTGGAAGCTAAAGCAAAATTTTAATCATATGTGTCACCTCATATCAAATAATGTAGCCTTCAAACAACTTACCACTAACTTAAACATTTACCAGCAAGATGTTGTTTTCTTCCTATTTCTATTTTAATGTGTCGTAAGTAAAAAAGATACTATCCTTCAGATGTGCTATAACGTGTGCTTAAGAAATTGTGTGTGGCATTTAGCGGACCAACCCTATCTGACACAAAACATTCATCAACTCCCAAGTCAACCTTCTTCGATATCAACATTAAAGTCGACATGCGATGTATCATCATCATTTCTCATAATGTTAATAAGCATGCAACGTTCAATTCAACTCATCATCCAGCAACCAATTCTTCAACATTTGTTGTACATAACATCCTCTCTTCTTCATGAGCCTTGAGCCTCCAGTTTAACTTCTTAGCCAACATTGGTCTTCAACGTCTAAAAACGTCTTCCTCAGCTCACTTTATTCTAGCAACAATCAACATCAACTCTTCTGACATCATCGACTTATCACTCACATTTGGATCATCGTCTTTCAACAATCTGTTCGCCTACATTGGATGTATCACCGTCATTTATATCATGGAGCTCAAGAAATTATAATTTCAAAATCATTAACTACCTGCATTTACCTTTTATTTCCAACTCTAATTTCCACTTCCCTGACAAGCAATATATCGTCATCATTTTAAATTTAGCCTGCATCATTTTACATTCTATTTCGACTCCTTCACCTACATCCTTTTTCCTCCTCTACCCGGAATTTTCAATTCAGTTACATTATCGATTTCCACTTGCTTCCTATGATTCTGTACTTCAAACTTCTAAGTTTATTACCTTAAATATTCAACATTTTAACGGAGCTCTTCGTCATCATCATCATCATCATAGGAACCATCAACATTTGGGAAATATTACTCATCTTCTTTGTATTTTTCACATTTTGTTTGTATCAATGCTTTACACAGTATCTACCGCCTTATTGATTATAACTCTCCATATTCTGAAACTAATTTTTTTTTTCAAAATTAGTTAAGAAACGTGTGAACTGAAGGAACTGCTGAAAACCAAGGATAATTTACGAAAATCGTATTAAACCACTGATCAGATTGTTTTGCAAAAAACGAAACATATTTAAAAAAATAAGCACCCAGAATTTTTGTGTTCCTAGTCTAATAAACCGATAGCCATTAACATTTTTGATGTAAATTCAAAATTTATAATATTTCCAAAATCTACATTCCTAAACCTACACTGAAACAGATTAATTGTTTTGCGAAATATGTTAAATCTATTTAAACCACGATTTTTGTCATCCGAGATCTGAATCTAATAAACCGGTAGCCATTTCTGTTGTAAATTAAAAATTTATAATGTTCCCAAAATCTACATTCTTAAACCCAAACAGACACAGATTAATTGTTTCGCGAAATATAAAAAATCTGCTCAACCTATGCCTGTGGTCAACCAGGATCGGAATTGCCCTAAGCAGCTTTGAACAATCGGTTTTACCTAACGGATATTATGGGCGACAAAACGTCAAAATTATCTTCAGCAACTAGTCGACATTGTACAGGGTGGGCCATATGAGTGTTGGCGATTTAATTCTTCAATTTCTCGGTAAGGCGCGGCGCGGGGTGGCGAGGGGATATGTTGTTAGCTGCGCCGCTTCCTGGAAATTTAGTCGTACACGGGAGTGCAGCGTGCATTTTGTGTCCGAGCGTATTACGAAAACAATAAATCAACAATAAATCAATTACTGCACGACGTTTGTATCGGCATGAACACGGTTTACACGATTTAAGTGAAGTTCCAAGCGCCAATGTGATACGAAAATGGATCAGAATGTTCGAAACAACCGGCTCAACAGTACCAATTACGGTTCATGGTCGCCCAGTTTTTTGCAAGATCAGCCGACATTGTGGAGCGTGTTCGTGTTTCAGTTCAGCGAAATCCGCAACAGTCAACATGTAAGAGAAGTCAGTTTTTGGATGTCAAAAGAACAACTTTACGACGAATTTTGAAACGTGATTTGCATTTGAATGCATATTGCATATTGTATATTGCAGCAGAGACCTTTTCTACTCACAATGGTTTAAAGTCATTTAATTGTAATGTTGAAGTAACATGCTCGTGTCGCCTAAGTGTTGTAATCTATTTGAAACCGACGATCAATTTGAACACCATGTTGTACCACAGTTCCCCTCCCAGTCAATGTATTTGAAATAATTGGTGACTGAATAAGGCTGATTGATTTTGTATTAGATAAAGTGTTGATGCTGTCGTACCACATGTAACTAAAGGTTCTGATTTGCCAATCGCCAATGGCCGCTGCAGCAAATATTTATTTTGGCTCGCTTTAATCTTTTACTAAATTCAACTAATGTAAGAACTGAATTTTTTTTACTACATCCAATCAATTTTCATTTAATTTATTTAGGTCTATGGACATATAAATTCTTACAGACTAATAATTGACATAACATACTTCAAGAAAGTTATGTAAGTACAGGATGTCCGTAGGGAAGGTACACTACCTAAGTCCTGCCATATGTTCTGTTACACAATTTCCAGTGCTTATCGTTCAAAACTTCTTGCGGGAATAGCACCGTTAACTTTTTTTTCAGAACACATGCACTGATTAGTGAAGAATACTAGTCAGTTTGGTTTCAGTTTGCAATCTATTTACATGGAGTGGGGCGTTAAAGAGAATCGAGTCGGCGTAATAGCGTTGCTTAAGTGCGGAAAGAGTGGTGGCCAAATTTTCGAGTTGCTAAAACCACTCGGAATATCAAGAATGTTCGTTTATCGTGCTATTGCTCGCTTCGCCGAATTGTCTGGAGTAGAAGACAGGCCAAAAAGTGGTCGCCCGCGCGTTGTCCGTACGAGTGCGGTAGTAAAGGCAGTGCGTGAAAGAATTCGGAGAAATCCCCTTAGAAAGCAGAAAATTATGTCCAAGGAATTGGATATATCAACCAGATTAATGTCTAGGCTGATTCGGGATGCTCCGCATATGTACATACTTTGTTTCCGCCATTTTGGTAAACATTAGTCTTGACATTTCTTATTTGGAAGTCGTGAAGTAGACGTGGCAAATTTATTATTGAAAAATATTCTACAAACCAACGTGTTTTAATCGATAAAACATTTTATCAAAATCAATCATCGATTACTGTGACGATGAGGAAGTTACGTGAAATTTTTGGGAGAGACAACGTGCCACACAATACACACTATTTATCGTGTAGTGAATGATTTCGAAGAAAGAGGGTCTGTTACTGATAGGGCCAAGCATGGACCACAACGTATTGCGAGATCGGTTGAAAACATCACTGCTGCTCAAAAAAGTGTTCAAAATAATCCATCAACCTCAATCCGACGCCGTGCTCAGCAGCTTGGTCTTCAAAGAACAACTTTGGCCACAATTTTGCACAAGGATTTGCATTTGTTTCCATTTAAGATTCAGTTGAAATACCGCCTGAAATGTGTGAGAATGTAATGAAAAATGTATTGAGAAGGGCTAGCATTTGTGAGGCTAACAGGGGCAGACATTTATCTGATATTGTATTCCATACATAATTACCGACATTAAAAAACATTTATCAATATAAGATCCATTCTCTTTCATTTAATTAAAAATTATAAAAAAAAAACAAAGTACATACTGTACGTTCCCGACGGATACCCTGTATATAAATTTAAATATCTGTATTTTAAATATCTATAAGTAAACAGTTTAAAGTTATTTCTAAACATACAAAACTCTAGGTGTTGAATTGGGCATTCCTTTCAATTCAATAAGTCCGCGATTCAAAACACTATGCTGGGCGTAATTTGTGGAATGGCGCGTTCCATTAAATATAGAGTTTGAAATCATTATACAGTTATTAATGTAACACGTCATGTTCTCGGCGGAACATAGAATGGTATAAATGACAATAGTTCAGAACAATCAATTACACCGGCTATTATATCGAATACAAATAACAAGGTATGATAAGCACGGCGATATTGCAATGGCTGTAAGCCCAGCAACCAGCATCTGAAAATATAAGGAGGCACAAAATCACCAAAGTGAGGAGAGAGCAAATTTCAGAAAACCTCGCTGAATTCTTTCTATGCATGATATTTTGGCTTAGCAAAGGAGACTCCAAACAATAGAGGCATATTCCAGCTTTGATCTTACATAGGAAGTATACACTATTTTTAAGGTATGTGGATCAGTCAAATCAGAATAATTTCTTCTAATATACGTTAGCATAGAATAAGTTTCAAGGACAATATAATTTATATGCGGCGTAAAACTCAATGCCGCATCAAAAACAACACCTAAATCCATTTTACTTTCAGTAGTGAGGAGCCTGTAATCACAATTTTTGACAACCAGTTGAATTGGATTACGAGAACTTAAAAATGAAATATGGATACTTTTTAGTAGATTTAATAAAAGTTTGTTTAGAGAACACTAATCTAGAAGATCATCTATAACATTCTGAAGATCTAGAGCCTCAGAAATATCAGAGGTTTGTTTGATATATTTGTAAATCATCTGCATGTAAAAGAACATTTACTTTTTTAAAACAGTTAGAAGTATCATCTATAAATTTTTCATATACCTCATGCAGTTAAACCAAGCTAAATAAAAAAGCTTCTTCTTCTTAGGTGGCAACTGGAATAGACGTCCTTATCCATTTATTACACGCCGCCCATAGAAAATAATTCCAAGCGCTTCGATTTTCAGCGCTTCTCTTCCAATTCGTCACACCAAATTTCAATAGTATTTCAAAAGCCTGGTCCTTCCAATGGAGTTTTGATCGCTCTCTTCTGCTCCGTCTGCCACGAGTTCGTTGCCGAAAACTTTCCATGCCGGAGCATTTGGGTTCGTCGGCACAACATGACCCAGCCAACTCAATCGCTGTATGTTAATGCGTTTGACCACATCGATGTCATACAGCTCATTGTCCATGCGACGTCAATACTCTCCGTTAACGATGATGGGTCCATATATTTTCCGGAGTATTTTCCTCTCGAAAACTGCCAGTACTGATTCATCCGTTTGCGTCATAACCCAGGATTCTACGCCATATAACAAGACTGGTACAATCAACTTCTCTTACCGTGCGTTTTTTGTTTGTCGAGAGAGGGCTTTATCATTGGATCGCTTGCTTAGCCCATCTTTGTCAAAGATGGTACCAGACATATTACCTGCAGCATTTCTCATAATCATTCCCAATTGTTTGCTGAAGAGGTCGCACGATAGACTGCCGCCTCTGCATATGCGAGTAACATATGGCTTTTATTAAAGATGGTATTAGTTGTGTTAACTGCAGTTTTTCTTATAATCATCTCCAACAGTATGTTAAAGGCTTACTAAGATCTTTGCCTATCTTTACTGAAGACTTCGTGTCAGTCAGCGTCATTCTACAAAAACGTATAAAATTCGTAGGAATTCCAAACTCGGACGTGGCCTCGTACAGTTTTTGCCACATCGGACTTTCGAAGGCAGCTTTATAATCGACGAAAAGATGGTACATGTCGATCTGTTTGGTTTTTTCAAATAAAAAAGCTAACTAAATTTATTAAACATTTAAAAACCTAAGATATACCGTAAATACATTTTATTGCTTACCCTTTTCCAACCGTTAATCCCTCGACTATTCTGGTATCTCTCAGCTCCTTATTTTTATACTTTGTCAGATCACGTTATGATCTGTGGAAAATCAAATAATGTTATCCGCTTGGTGCTCGCCGAAACAGTTGGAATATTTGTAACTGAAAACAATTTTAACAGTTCCAAAAAAAAGCCTGACTCACCGGATGCAGTCTTCCCTTCTTGTGCAAAATCTGAACGGCAAATTGTTCAATAATTATTATGGAAAATTAAAGTCATGAAGAATTACCGGTGTTGCTACTATTTCGTGGACACCGGTCATCGTCGGCAGCACATTTTTTGAAACTGCATCAACTATACTGAATGGACTTATCTCAGGTAACATTTTATCAAGCGAACAGGTAACTTTGAAACCTAAACATTTTTCTAACTATTTTTATATTCGTATTTAAATCTTTAATTTTATCTACGGATGTTAAGACTCTGTGATATATGAAGTCAACCAATTATAATTTTGGCCTAATGCTTACATTTGAGAATATAAATTGAAATCAAGCAAATCATTTACAAATTTAAAGCTTTGTGGAGTTCCATTTTGAAAACAATTTGCGGTTTTTTAGGTTACTGTTGGCTTTTGTTATTTATCTCTGATTTGTAACTTCTTTATAATCGGAATAGTATCGAAGATGGTATTGGACAAAAACTTCCAAATAAATTCTATTCACTCATCATACTCAAAATCAATGAAGATGATTTTAAAGACAATTTCGTGCCTTAAAACAGCAAAATGTGAAAATAATGAAAACTAATGGCATTATTATTTCCTTCATTAATGTTAAAGTGGACTGTATAATCCCAGATTTGTGTTCACCGAAGCATTGAGTGCTAGTTAACATGGAACAGCTAATGGTAACAGCTAACCATTTCTTTATTATGTTTAAAACGTCTCTCCTGAACGCAGCAGACTCTCTTACATGCCATAAACATTTGACAGCGATAAATGATGGCTCCATATCTCATTCAACTCACAATTCATACGACGGTCGGACTATCTGCCAACTTTAAATTTAACAACGTATTTTTTCCAACACAGCTTCATCGGCCCAACATATTAACTCTACCTGCGTTTGACACGGATCCCAATCAATTCAGTGTCTTCGAAGGGTTTTCGCCTTCCTTCACGCGAACGGTCGTCAACATGAAAATCACCATCTTTAAAGCGACGGAACCAATCTCGACACGTTGTTTCACTTAAAGCAGCATCTCCGTAAACGTTTTGAAGCTCTTGATGAGCTTCAGCCGCCGTTTTCTTCGATTGGAAGAAGAAAATCAATACTTTCAGCATATGACGATTATTTGGCACAAAATCATACACATTCACAGAACCAAAAGAATGTGACGTCAAGAGAAAATCACTATTGAGTCGAGGCGGTATGTTTACAGTATGCCTAAGCTTGGCTTATGGCGTTTAGCTTATGACAGAATCGGCTAGCATTTACAGCTGGCGCCATCTATTGGCAAACAGCGGGAATTTAGTTTCGAACTTAATAGCAAAACAGAATAAAAAGAGTCTAGTATAGTATAGCTAGATTTACCAAATAATTATTGCTAATGCCAATGTTTCAAAATATTGCAGTAATGCCAAAAAGTTTGCAGCTAGTGTCAACGACATATACGAGCAACATATTCCTATGGCGGTACCAGGCATGTTTACTGTATCCTTCCTTATCAACAACGCTATTGGTATGGCAGGCTACATTCTTATGTAAGGCTTTATTTTATACAGAAAGTCTGTAAAAGTTTCTTGTTTGTCTTCAATTAGTGTCATTTTCGACACTGCAAAATATCAGACGCAAATTGCAGAATATCAATTTGAAATAAATGTGATCATTCGATGTCACACAAAATCAGCAACGGGTGTGAATGAAATAATCAATTGGCTTAAAATCAAAAATGCGATATTAAAGTTAGTTTCATACTTCGACCTAATAACATAATGGAATAACAATCAACAATCAACTTTCTGGGTGAAAACGGAAGAGATTTTGATGCTTTGGATGAGATGGATAGAGATAATTAAAACCATAATCAAGAACGACATTCATGGCATCAAATTACACTCAACAATGCATGACTAAGTAAACTAAGTAAAATCTAAATCCTGCCTAAAATAGTTTTACGCTTATCTTGAAGCACCCACTGATTTAAGACTAACATAAAATGCTATCGGAAAATTACACGCACATTTTCTCAAGCAATTTTTCGTGGAGTGCACCATACCAACTTATATTACACGTACATTATCTCAATCAGTTTTTCGTGGAGTGCACCATATCAACTGACATTGCTATTTTTAACAGAAAACTATATTCGTTTGTTTCAACTAACTCCATGTCCCACGATGTGATTATTATTCATTGTCAACTAGAATATTAATCTTCCCTTTCAGGTATGATTAATTGTTGTCCTCATTTAAGAACATACGGAGAAACTCTTCGGGATTTCCGCGCAATTACTATGCCCTTCAAAGGGTATGTTTATACATGCAGCACTACAATGGTCCAATGGTCCAAAATATATCGCTGCAACACTGCGACTGCAGCATATTAAACACGACATATAATTTTATGAAATCCCTTTTTAGCAACGATCACAAATGTAAAATGAGTTAATCAAGATTATAACAATTTATCACTCATTAAGCTTATAACATTCTATCATTCTAACCTACCTATACATACGGTAGCGTGAATCTGTTATCACAGCAATCAAAGAGGTTCTACGTATTCATAACCACAACTTCTCTTCGTAATTTTTCCACTTTGATCATCTAAAATTAAGGACTAAATTTCACAATCGGTGTGTACCTAGGAAGAAGCTTGACGAGATTAACAATGCCACATCGTTGAATCAAACAAAAAGTTACTTCAAAAAGGTGTCGGAGCGCTTCTCTCCTTTTCCATTTTTCCATTAAGATTCACCAGCTGTTATGTATTTATGCAAAATCACATCTAACGCACTAACGCTTTATCAATTAATATATAAATAAACGTTGACTATTTTCCTCTGCGAACAAATGGGGAGCCCACGCAATGCTGTTCGCGAAAGGTCTATCCACATATATTCATACGGTATCTTCGCTGCAGTATTACATTAAGCGTCACCAACGGCAGTGAATTAAGGCTGTAAATCGTCAAGAAAAGGACTACCTATACTTCAAAGACTCTGCATCACAACTTCATCTACTCTTCAAGAATTTCTCAGTGAATTAAGGCTGTAAATCGTCAAGAAAAGGACTACTTCAAAGACTCTGCATCACAACTTCATCTGCTCTTCAAGAATTTCTCACGCAACTTACATCACTGCAACACTCGTACATCAAATGAACTATAAGACTAGACACGATTTCACCACCGATAATAAAGTTCATCAACAATTCGCTTACACTTCACTACATAATAATGACGTATAAATAATCCAAATGTACAGGGTATCCGCCGGGAAAGTATACTACTTTGTTTTGTCGCCATTTTGGTAAACATTAGTGTCGACAGTTCATATTTGGCAGTCGTGAAGTAGAGACGTGGCAAATTTATTATGGAAAAATATTCGATAAACCAACGTGTTTTAATCGTTAAAACATTTTATCAAAATCAAACATCAATTACTGTGACGATGAGAAAGTTACGTGACATTTTTGGGAGAGACAACGTGCCACACAATACACAATATTTAACGTGTGGTGAATGATTTCAAAAAAAGAGAGTCTATAGCTGATAGGGCCAAGCATGGACCACAACGTACTACAAGATCAACTGAAAACATTACTTCCGCTCAAGAAAGTGTTCAAAACAATCCATCAACCTTAATTCGGCGCCACGCTCAGGAGCTCGATCTTCAAAGAACAACTTTGGCCGCAATTTTGTACAAGGATTTGCATTTGTTTCCATTTAAGATTCAGTTGATACAGGAGCTTTTTCCACAAGACCATTTAAGCCGCAATACATATGCCAATGGAATGTTACAGCTCGCCCATGGCAACCCCGATTTTCATGAAAAAATTGTAATGAGTGGCGAGGCACATTTTTATTTGAATGGATATGTGAATAAACAGAATAGTCGATTCTAGGCAATGGAAACCCCCCAAATTATTCATCAGTCACCTTTGCATCCATTAAAAGTGTCAGTCTGGTGCGCAATTCGGTCAGGAGCAATAATTGGACCTTACTTCTTTGAAACTGAAAACGGCGTGAAGGTAACTGTCAATGGGGAGCGTTATTGTGATATAATTGAAAACTTTTTAACGCCACAACTGCATGCTTTGGGCTTGATTAACATGTGGTATCAGCAAGACGATGCCACATCACATACAGCCAGGATTACAATGGAATTACTGCGAGACCTCTTTCCACAACAAGTTATTTCAAGAAATGATGATGTTGATTGGCCTCGACGGTAGCCTGATTTGACTGCTCCGGACTTCTTTTTGGAGGGGTATCTGAAAAGCAAGGTTTATGCAAACAAACCAGAAACGCTTGAGCAACTCAAACATAATATTTGTGATGAAATTAATGAAATACCTCGTGAAATGTGAAGGGCTCGCATTTGTGAGGCTAAGAGAGGCAGATATTTATCTAATATCGTATTCTATACACAACTGTCGACATTAAATAAAACATTTATCAATATACGATCCATTCTCTTTCAGTTAATTAAAAATTATAAACATTAAAAATTATAAAATTATATAGTATACCTTCCCGACGGACACCCTATAAATATCCGGTATAAGAGATTCAATTTCATCAATGATTATGCACCTTGATGAAAATGAGTAAAGATTTTGGTGACACATGCAGCTAAGAGAGAGAGAAGGAGGGAGAGAGAGAGAGAGAGCCTCCAAAAAAAGAATAATAATCACTTATATGGCCAGTAGAAGTGGTGGAAATTTGGATCGAAATTAATTGAGTTAACATAGACTTATCGGGGGCGGCCTGTTATTATCTTGTATTGATTTTTCGGTGCTACTAAAGTAGCGTCTGTGAAGTAACGATAATGGGATTGAAGAATATGTAATAATTTTTGTAGCCAATTCCCCAAAAAGAATAATTGAAAATTTCAAAGCTGTTATCATAATATCACCATTCGTGGCAATCTTTCATAATAATTTCAAATGTGATTCTAAAGTAACATCTCTGAAGTAGCAAAAATGGCTTTGAAAAATATATGATAAATTGTTACCAATTCACTGAAAAAAATATTTGAAAATTTCAAAGTTATTACCATTATTTTATCACTCATGGAAATCCTACATAATAATTTCAAATATGCTTAGAAATATTCTCAGCCAACGAACCATTTTTAAAAAAAATAATTTTTGGAGACAATGAAAAAGCGATTTTCGGGAAGTATGTGGATACCGAGAGGTAATTTTCTACCGAATACAATTGAATTGAATCGACTACACAATATATTTTATTTTGCATAATAGTTAAATGCACTTTTCCCGGTGATGGCGATATAGTCTGTAATGGTCAAATGCGAGTATATATAAAATGGAAGTGCGATTATTATTGCTAGCGGTAAGAGATGCATTTTGTGTACGGAAAATGTCGTTGTAAAACAACAAAAAAAATTAGATTATATGAAATAATCCACCTCTGCTTACTATTTGCTTGCTGCAAACCAGATTCTGAACTTACTGGTGTAATATACACCATGTAATGGACTTTTTAATCCAATAAAAATAAAGCTGGAGTTTAAAAAACACGCCGAGAATATCGTGCACAGCGAGATCCCGTAAAACATATTGTATATTTTGAAATATTTTTGTATACGTACTCGTATACAGAATTTTACATCGCCTTCGCGTTAAATTCAAAACACGACATTGGATACACTCGCAGTTATGGCTATCTTATGATTTGGAGCAGAAACTCGCCGGATATTATAATGCTATAATGTTATAATTATAATTTATATTTATACCGCACGCCTACATTTGTTGTTTATCAGAAGTTAACACAGCAGCTACCTCTTCGAAAAGCTTACCATGTACAATTCTTTCAACAATGACGCTTTAATATGTCAAGGGAGAAACATTGCGGCGATAGCAATGCCGCATCAACTAACACACTACATAATTTCGATTATTATTTTCTGCGAGCTAAAGCATTTGTCACATTTGGATTCTTATCTTGGAAAACTAAACTTCCAACTACAGCCAAGTTTTTTTTAACGAAGAATAACAACAAGATTGCATCGCCATACCAAGGAATATTTCATAAAAGATTATCCTATCTAAAGCAGCATGGTTGCGGTATATTTGCTAACCTAACGTAGGATTTATCTTAGCAGCGCAAATTTTATGCTATTTTTTTTCGATAAGAAAATACAATGAATACATTACAGAAAACAATCGCTATTATGCAGCCGTCAATTATGAAGGAATTTATCCTTTTATTCATTTCAATTGGAGCCTTTGAGTGTGATTTTTATATCTCTGGAATACATAACCAAGTAAGCCAAGTTCCGGTTAACTGGAACTGACGTTTTTAAGGGTGTAAAAAAACACCACAAACATTTTTTTTTGCTGGTTAAATTGATATCACATGGATGGACGACCACGCCAAAACTAATTTTCCCCTCTTTAAATAGCAAACCAACGATTAAGACCTGCCGAAATCTTTCACTGACTTGTTGTTGATTTCTGCCTGCATTTTGATATTATGATGGATGCATTTAATTGCACAAAGTGCAACTAATGGTTTTTTAATGGCTAAAAATTTAGTTGTCCAGTCAAAAACTGCGCTTAAAAGAAATAACCATATCCCCGCACCTTTCCATTTTCCTTCTTCTCATTTAATCACCAAAAGTTACACTGATTTTTAGTAATTAAATAGCAAAGTAGCACAACAACGAAATTTTTGGCAGAACAAGTGATGATTTTTTAAGATTTTCTCCAACAATACGAAGTGATTGCTCAGGCAGTGAAATTTTCTTCATCAAATTATAGTCTCTTCTTGAAACAATTACAGCGTTTTGCGCAATAATTTGCAAAAGTTCGTTAGCCATTAAAAAAAAGCATAAAAACTGTCTTCAAAAAACTTATTGGAATAAAGCAAATTACGTGCTGCTTTAACTAAGTTGACTTTTTGCAAAATATTATAATTCCGGCCAAACTCTTCCGGAAAAGACATTAAGAACTTAGATGGCTGTTCATGATTGATCGATTCATTTGCAGCCGCACATTAAATATATTGGTAATTAATTGTTGAAAGATGTTTCCGGCAAGAATGATTGCCCACGGATTTTTGTTCGTCGTCTTCAGTGCTGCTCAACGAGTTCATGAGCTAAAGCAATTTATATGAATTTCATTAATTTTGAAAATCTTTCTATCTGTCTATCCACTCCCCCATCCTTTCTATTATTATTCTCTACCATATAGGATGGAAGAATTTAAAGTTCCAGTAAATGCACTGACAAATTAAAACGGATTCTCGATGGAGAATCACTTTGGATCAAAGTTAATAGGTCAAAAGTTTATAGGTCTGTGTATAAATTTCTGGTGTGCTGTTAGTTAATGGAAATATTCTATTCCTACAACTCATGAGAGTGAGAATCCATGGGGTTTAACGTGAGCCTCGCCGTGAAGACCTTACCCACGGTGTGCTTATCACACAGGTCATATTACTTATACAATGCGATTGCCAGCGTCCGCCTGGTATAGCCAAGTTAACTTGGACTATGTAGGAAAAGGTGCTGACAATTTTAGGAGCATGCTACCGCAAATGTCAGCCCTTTTTTCCAGCCAGAAGATACCAAATTGTTTATGCTAGTCCTAGTCCATGCGTCTGTTGCACTCGGTTGCAATGCAACTCCACATTCGAGCAAAAAGTCTCTACCAGCGATTTTGGTTTCAACCACAACCAGCGTGATGCTCTCACTAGGGATTCTACATCAAATGATTAGGGGGGGCCTCCTTATCCCCACGTTACCGGACAAACTCATGGGTTGGAGTTGCGCAGCAGAAGCTGCTACCAAATTGTGATTTATGCATCAGACTTCATGGGATTGGTCGCCCTGCAGTAAAAAGAGCACAGAGTGGAAATTTTTACATACCTGCAAGTGCAGAGACGCCTGGTAGATGGAACGATCGATACTACCTTGAAGACGCAATACCCTCACCTCCCCTTCCGTTCGGTGATGGTGAACCATGCAACCATGAAATATGGACCTAGGAAAACCCATGCCTGTCCGTTCCCCTCCCAGAGATGAAAAAGACACAGATGATAGATCACGAACCCGAGATTTGCCCGTGTGAATTTCATGTCCTCATAAGAGTGGGGGTTTTTGTAGGCATTGGTAAGATTAGCCAAAAGAGTTCTATATTTCACTATCGTTGCGGACAGCCATTTAAAACAAAAAAATACTGTTCAACCGAACGTGTCGAAAAAACTAATGAGCCGACTGACCCCAATCACTAACGAGACGTGGCCGTAATGAGTTTTAATCGTAGGATGTCAGCTGCAAAAGTTGCACACACTAAGCTTTGCGACATGAACTCCTTTTGCATCCGCCCAGATGATAATCTGAACATGATAGTAGCATGTACGTTTGCATAAACCACTGATCATCTACTGCACTGCTGCGTTTACAACTATTATTTGCATTTCTGTGACGTCTCTTGCCCTAAAATTAAAAATCTACAAATTCGTAAACATTAGGTAAGTTTATAATGCCTACATTACAGCTATATTCTAATACATATATAATATAATATAATATAATGCCTATATTACTATAATTAATATATTTTTTTTAGACAACGAAAGTCCTGAGTAACTAAAGATGATACAAAGCATTTCAATACTGTCTACAAATTCAAGAAATTTCGGCCAACAATGACTCGAACTATAGAGCTATGAAATCAGGCGCTCCAAAATAAGGATGCTAAGTACTATACTTGAATATAGCTATCGTATCTTGCAAAAGGAAAATTAAGGTAAATGATGATAAATAATAATAACTTTAATTAAACATTCTCAAACAAATATTGTCGTTCAGAAGTCCTTTGCATTCACCATTCACGAACAGTTCGACGCGAAAATGATAACTTGCAGACTTTATGTTCATTGCCCATAAATTATGCACCAAAAAGAGTGTCGCCAATCGATGTTACACCGAAGCGTTTAGCAGTGAAATTGGGCGCCATAAGGAGTGAGTCATTGTTTATGTTCGTATCTAATGCGACTAAAGATGAGAACTTCTAATAGGGGCACGTAATTCCAAGTCGAAATTTCAAACAAATATTGTCGTCCCCCACGGCTTTGATAACTTTCGGATTTTATGTATGTGCCCATTG
>JAHXMU010025122.1:0-12442 GCA_019455685.1 Philornis downsi
GTGAAATTGTTTTACCAAAATGGTGAAAGTTTTGCGGCTACAGTTTGCAAATTGCGGTCAATTTGGGGTCACAATAATGCTCCAAAAGAGTAAACTGTAAAGAGAATAATAGACAAATTTGCCAAAACTGGGTGTGTTAGTGATGTAAAGACAACAACGCGCCTTTGAACAGGTCGATCGACCGAAAATGTCGCAGCTGTACGTGATGATGTCGCTCAAACTCCATCCACCTCAATTCGACACCGAGCTCAGCAAATTGATGTCTCAAAATTCACTATGCAGCGAATTTTGACGAAACATTTGCATCTTCAGGCATACAAAGTTCAATTGACTCAGCAACTGAAGCCAGCTGACCGTGGACAGCGAAGGGAGTTCGTTAATTGGGTATTGGAGAGACTACATGAAAATACTGATTTTGCCGATAAAATCATCTTCAGTGGCCCATTTCCATCTTGATGGCTTCGTCAATAGGCAGAATTGTTGCATTTGGGGTGAGGAAAATCCTCGAGTGATTCACGAGAGGCAAATGCATCCTCAACGTATCACTGTGTGGTGTGGATTTTGGGACGGAGGAATCATTGGACCATTTGTTATGAAAATGAGGCATGTCAAGCGCAAACAGTCAATGGTGTTCGGTATCGTGAAATGATAAGCAATTTTTTCGTGCCTAGAATTGAAGAAATGAATGAGGAAGGCATGTGGTTTCCACAAGACGGCGCCACATCTCATACAGCCAGGAAAGCAATTCAATTGCTGCATCAGTCATTTAAATCTTGCGTTCTTGTTGGCACACCCTTTATTTGGGGTAGTGACAAATTCAAAAGTCCGTCGAGTAGCAATTCTTTCGCACAAACCCTACTAGGTATGAATTGTCTGCCGGTGACGTCACTGGTGCGTAATTCTTCGATAACGCATTGAAAGCGCTGCAAATAGATTGAAATCATGAGTGGGATAGGAGTCTTTGAAGGCCCTTGACATAGATTCTAGATCCACTACAACCAGTCACATTTTTTGCTCATATGATTTCAATAAAAGCATTGAACACAGCATGATTACAAATTATTTACGAGAATATTTTGTGGTGTTTTAGAAGCCCTTAGTTGCCCATATAATTTTATAAACAAATAAGTAAAGCCATACGTAATTAAAACAGAACATTATATGTGTGTGCAAATATCCCCAAGAGACGTAATAACATAGTAAATATTTAGGAAACTTTTCAACAATTTGTCCATTTCTTGTTGCTCATATATTTTTCTCATTTGTACATAACACTTAGCAAATAAGTATTATAAAAGTTACCGAAATGGTAAAAGTATAGCATAGAAAGTTTGCCTATTCACTGGCGTGTAGTTTCACAAATTGATTACTACACATTTAGTATGTCCGGGGAAGAATTTATTACATCTGATACAACGACCAAGTAAACTAAGACATCGTTTGCCTAAAAAGCTGGACTAAAGTTTTGTAAGAATTTGATTCTTAATGAATGATTATAATGAGGACAAAAAAAGAAGGGAAAAATTCATGTTATCTTAATAAGAAACTCTAAATAAAGGAATGAAGATATTTATATCCCTCGATATGGCCAAAAATGTAACACCCAGGAGGAAGGGTGTATTAAGTCTCTTTTGACCAAATGATTTTCACGAGCTTTTAAATCGATTGAGCGATATTTGTAGTGGTCGGCTGGCTACGTGGGCACTCTGTCTAGCTGGTGGACACGAAAGCTGGCGTAAATCTTTATGGAACTTTATATAACGTGCCACTGTCTAATATTTTCCCAAATCAAAGACGGAGATTGTAAATGAGCCATCTTGGCTTAACCCTTCTGAACGATTTTCGAAATTAAATGTTCTGTTTGTTTGTAGCATTATTTTAAAATTCCTGGCAAAATTTTAAAAAGTTGGCCAATTAATCCCACTCCTTCTGGTACCTCCTACACAAAGGATAAATGTAACCCATTTACATATATCTGGCTCTATATCATCCAATCGGTAGCATTCAATTTAGATAAATTTCGCATAGAGTAAGCTTTTGCCACGGTAAATTCTCAGAATAAAAACAAAGCAAACTTTCCTATCTATTCTGGTACTTCCTATGCAAATAGAACGATTTTAGTCTAGTCTAGAGTCTAGTTTATATCCATAACATTCTTTTTGCAATTCTCTAAGTTATCGGGGAAAAATCAATCAAGTAAATATGACCCTTATGATACCTCCCAGACACAAAACCGACTTAACCGATATATTCTTAACTCCACATTTTCCGATCGTCTGTGCCATGTTCGAACAAATTAAGCATTTAACAATTCAAATGTTAAGAACGAACATAAGCTAAGTTGCCACGCTCAGTCTTTTGCCTGCCATAATATTGTAGCCTGAAGTTACTTAAATGCTCGTCAATGATTTTGCATTATGGTACTGGTTAAAATGTCAAAAAATGGGCGCAATAACTACGTCCTTCCCGATATCTCCCAAACAAGTTACATTAGCACCAGCTGTAAGTGCTAGTCGATTTTGCCATAACGTAAACGTAATGTTGACGACCGTTCGCGTGAAGGAAGACAAAAATCTTTCTAAGAAACTGAATTGACGGCATTGCTTGATGGGTATCCATGTTAAACGCAGGTAGAGTTTGCTTCAGTGTTAGGGTTACCCGCCAAGTTGTTTCTAAGCGATTGCATGTGCTGGGAATAACTCAAAAGCAAGAAACTTAGGTTCCTTTTGAGTTGAAATAAAGGGACGTTGAACGTTGTTCTCCGCCTGTGAACAACTGCTTCAGCGACAAAAAAGGAAGGGATTTCTTCATTGTAATGTAATGGATGATGCAAAATGGATTCATTGCAGACATCCAAAGAAAAGGAAATCATGGGGGGGGGCTTGACCATGCTTCTTCGTCGTCGCCTCGGGGAATAATCTACTATGAACTGTTACCCTATGGCTAAACTCTAATTTGGGACTAGTACTGTCTACAAATGGAACTTATGACGTTTACAATCTCAAAGAAGCGTCTTGGCCAATAGGAGAGGAATTGTATGTCGATAGGGCAACGTCCGGCCATACTAGTCGATAGTGAATGGCCAGAAACTCAGGAGTTTGGTTGCATATTTCTTATGCATGCATTTCATAGTTCCGATCTGCCTCCAAGTGGTTAACACCTAGTTTTGACTATGGTGAATTGGGCTGGAGAAATTTTTTTGAATACTGACTGTCTAGTTTTTTTTTTTCAAAAAGTGCGAGGATTTCTATGAGAGAGACAGTGTAGAATTACCTATAAAAGCAACAAGTTGTCGAACATATTTGACATAAATCAGATCATTCCAAGTGTGCTTAATAAAGCATTTATTGTCACGCGAAATAATGGATTTCGTTCTATTTCACTTTATTTTTTTGTTTATTTTCTGTGCTTTAATTTTTGTTTTTTCTGTTTTTAATTTTGTTATTAATTGAAGCTTAACTGGAATATTTCCACCACCAAAACTCTGTCATCACACTTACAATGTTGTTGTTGGTGATGCATCGAATGAGCTTTGCTTATTGCGACCACTTGTTGAGTATTCGACAGCTGGATTTCTGAGTCCGAAAGCCAGTTTGTAAATCCCTCCACAATTCAGTTGCACAGCTAATATGCTCCAACTATAACATAGCCCCTTCCTGTTCTCTGTTTTGCGCTGCAATATCAGATAATAGGATTTCTTTCGCAGCGTCCGAAAACTATATCCTCTGTACCAGTCACAGATACGTAAATATTATTGAAAACGAAATGACGACAAAACTTCTGTTTCTACAGCGGATGGGGCGAAAAAGGAACAAACCAATAAAGAAGTAATTTACATAAAAGGAAAACTCACATTTCCATTTAAATACGAGCATAAAGCGATATGCATAAGCTTTCATTCTGAAATATTTTTTTTTTTTTTTTTTAACAAAAATATTACAAAGACCGACGCAAATACGCAAACAGACAAAGATAACACTAAAAAAAACGAAAATGGAAAAAAGTCAAAACAGAAACTTTGTCGCCATTTACATGAATATCGTATCATCCACGGGCACGGGAGAGCAGCAAATTTATCAGACTGTTATTAAAATAAAATCTCAAAAAAAAAAAAAAAGACTGAATTCATTCATTGGTTTAACAATGGAAACCATCTTCCCTATACCAAAAGACTATATCACATTGCGAATACCCGACTGCTGAAAAAACAAAACCAACACTTAGATTCTGTCCATATCCATGGTAACTCAATGGCATACATATTGGTGCTTTCGAGTATTTCTCTTAAACCCACAAATTATGTCCTTTACCAGCTTTGAAGCACAGGGCAGATTGAGCTTATAGAAACCATTTATAGGAAACAGAAAATAGCAGCATTCGCAAGGAGGACTTTTACTGAATTTAAATAAAAATGACCAAAGCAATTATCGTAAGTAATTGAACATGGAAAGCGCTCAAATTGAAGGGATATTCCAAAGATAAGAATTCTATGCTAATGCTGATAAGATAGGCGACTACAAATATTTGCCGGCGCATCAAGATAAATATTTCACAAGTCCGTAAATAAAAAAAGCTGACAAATGGAGACGTAGGAGACACCGAATTGGTTCTACTTAATGGTGTTCTTTAATTGACACATTAAAGCGAATTTTAGTTTAGCAATAAAGAGACAATTTTTCGACACAAAAAAAAAAAAAACAAAAAAAAACAAAGTGTTAATTGCGAAATTTTCCAAAAATAAATTATGATCTACCACCATTAAGGCAATGATTATTGTTGCAATTTCGTAATGTAAAATACGGCTGTAAAGCAATCGCTGCGGAAGCATTTTGATACAATTTGTAAATGAAAAATCGATAAAGTCCAACATACTGGTAGGAAAATTTGGTATTGAAATCAAGAGAACTGTTTGAATTTCCAAATGCGTAAAAATAGTCATGACACTAGATAAAATACGAGTATAGGTGACTTTTAAATACTATCATACAGGGTGTGCGTCGGGAAGGTATGATACTTTGTTTTGTCGCCATTTTGGTAAACATTAGACTTGACAGTTCATATTTGGCAATCGTGAAGTAGAGACGTGGCAAATTTATTATGAAAAATATTCGATAAACCAACATGTTTTAATAGTTAAAACATTTTATCACGATCAATCATAGACTACTGTGACGATGAGAAAGTTAAGTGAAATTTTTGAAAGAAACAACGTGCCAACAAGGCGCACTATTTGTCGTTTAAGAAAGAAGGTCTGTAGCTGAGGGGGTTAGGCATGTACCATAACGTACTGCAAAATCGGCTGAAAACATTACTGCTGCTTGAGAAAGTATTCAAAACAATCCATCAATCTTAATTCGACGACGTGCTCAGGAGCTTGGTTTTCAAAGAACAACTTTGGCCATAATTTTGCACAAGGATTTGCATTTGTTTCCATTTAAGATTCAGTTGACACAAGACCATTTTCACTGCCGTACATATGTCAATAGGATCTTACAGTTCGCTTATGACATCTTCGATTTTCATGAAAAAATCATAATGAGTGAGTAATGGCAAACCCTCAAATCATTTATCAGTCACCTTTGCATCCATTAAAAGTGACAGTCAAGTGTGAAATTTGGTCAGGAGAGGAGGAATCATTGGGTCTTACTTCTTTGAAACTGAAAACGGCAGTTAACATTACTGACAATGAGGAGCGATATCGTGAAATGATTGAAAACTTTTTAACTCCACATTTGCATGCTTTGGGATTGATTAGCATGTGGTATCAACAATACGGTGCCACATCGCATACAGCCAGGATTGCAAAGGAATTACTGCGAGACCTCTTTCCACAACAAGTTATATCAACAAATGTTGATATTGATTGGCCTACACGGTCGTCTAATTTAACTGCTCCGTACTTCTTTTTGCGAGGATATCTAAAAAGCAAGGTTTATGCAAACAAACCAGAAACGCTTGAGCAACTCGAACAAAATATTCGTGATGAAATTAATGAAATGCCGCGTGAAATGTGTGAGAATGTAATGGAAAATGGGCTCTAAAGTGCTCGCATTTGTGAGAGTAATGGAAGCGGACATTTATCTGATATTGCCGACATTAAATAAAACATTTATCAATATAAGATCTATTCTCTTTCATTTAATCAAAAATTATAAACAAACAAAGTGGCATATATTCCCAAAGGACACCCTGTATTTCTATAGAATCTAAGGCTGCTGATTCTGTTCTTCTTTTCCGAAAATTTACATTATCTCATTATTTTGAGATATAGGATTGTCCGGAAAGTTCGTTTGGTTAACTCTTATGACGTAGAGTTCCTTCAAACACCATCATCACTTCGTCCCACTCCTTCTCTAAACTGTTTACTATTGTTTACTTGTGCTTAGGTCGGGATTGTAAGTGGTCGTAGTTTAAAAAAAAAATTTGAAAGGTGGAAAAAATGAGCGAAAAAAAGCATTTTAGGCACGTTATGCTGTATTACTTACGAAAAGGAAAAACGGCTGCTGAAGCCAGCCGAAATATACAGTCCCTTTATGAAGAAAGCCGACCAAATGAAAGAACTTTCCAGAAATGGTTTAAAAGATTTTTTTACGAACGACTTCTTCCTAACGGACGCTACCATATCAAGACGACCAGAAGAAATTGTTTCCGAGGGGGTGAGAGATTTGATTATTGTTAATCCCTGTGCAACAGTTAGGAAAATAGCTGAAATAATCAAAAAATCAGTCTGAACTGTTCACGGGATCATAAAAGAGTTCGGATTTGTGAGCAACCTCCATGTGTGGGTACATCACTCTCTCACCGAAGCAATTACCTGAATCGCATTGATGTCTGCGATAACCTAAGGATAAGAAATAACAAAACACCATTTCTGAAGAACCTTATCACAGGGGATGAAAAATGGATGAGGTACAACAATGTAACGGGGTAAAGATCATGGGGGAAACCTCTAAAGCGGGCTTTCACCCCAGGAGGGTAATGCTGTAGATTTCGTGAGATGTCAAAGAATCAGTCTTTTTGAGCTTCTCCCCATAAATCAATCGATCAATGCCGGCTACTACATCGCACAATTAGATAAATTGAAGGCGGCATTAGAAAAAAACGGCCGAAGTTCATCAATCGGGGAAACGTCATCTTCTTGCGGACCCGCCAGAAACTGTCAGAGCTTGGGTGGGAAGGTTTACCTCACCCACCGCACTCCCCGGACCCCGCCCCATTTAATTATCATCTATTTCGCAGTCTGAGCAACCACTTGAAGGATTGAATTTTCATGACGACTAGGAAGCTAAAAATGGAATTGAACTCGTTTTTTTACAGAAAAACTACGAGAGTTTTATAAAAGAGGAATTAAAAAGCTCCCACAGAGGTGGGAAGAAGTTATTAAAAGAAGGGGGAAATTATATAATATATTAAAATAATTGTTTCCTTGTACATAATTTTGTAAATAAATTTCTTTTAAAAACCGAACGAACTTGCCGAACAACCCGATATTTCCTAATAAAAGTTTGAAAATTTTTTCGGACTTCTGGGAGCTTGTTTAGATATGACAAAAAATGAATTTACAAATGTCTTTTAGAGATATGTTTCTGTTGGCCCACAAGACAACTTATTTTCTATAAGCCGGCTAAGTTTTGAAAAGCCTGCTAATTTTGTAAAAAATAAATTTTATAACATGAACAATGCAGAAATTTCAGTCAGGTGGACTGATTTATATATACCTTCACCGAATGTTCATTCGGATTTTAGCCAATGTGTGCACAGTGCCAGATGGGGAGTGGCAAATCACTATGTTATCATAAACAAGTAACCTGAATTACTGGCCATTCGAAGAAAAATTAGAATTGAAGAATGACATCAGGTCAGTAATAAATTTATGGCATATTTTAAGCCGCTAGCTATCAATTTGGTCCTTTTTTTGTAGTCCTTAAAAGAAGGACCCCTCGAACTCTATAAAATTTGAAGTAGACTATTTGATTGCGCCAGAAAAATAATTCTTGTTAAAATATCAACAAGGATAGCCGTCTCAAAATTTGTGGATCTATTTAACATCTTTATTAATTTTTGTACCTTCACGCGAAGGAATGTATATAAAATTTGCTGCCCAGAAGGAAGCATATACGATACCAGCAACCTTTGACCAAATGTGCTCTAAGACTTTTTAAATCGATTGAGCGATGCCCGTCTATATTAATGGCTGGCAGATAAATGCGATAAATGCCGTAAACCTTTATAAAATTTTATATAACTTGGCGCAGCATAACATTTTATTCGATCCTAGCCGGTCAACGGGCTATATTGAGCCGTCCTTTCTGGAATCTGCTAATTTATTGCATCGGTTATGTGATGGAATTATGGGAAAATAGCAGAATTTGTCGAAAAAGAATGTGTTGTTTCATCAAGATAATACTCCAGTTCACACATCCACCATTGCGATGGTCAAAATTAATTAATTAAAGTTCTAATTTCTTCACCACGCATTCTATTCGCCTGATTTAGCACCCTGGGACTATTTTCTATTTCCAAACTTGAAAAAGTGGCTCGGTGGTAAAAGATTTGCCAACAATGAAGAGGTGGAGTCTGTGATTGGTGTCTATTTTAAAGAGTTTTACAACTCTCACTCTAAACAAGGCATAAAAGCTATGTAATACCGCTGGAAAAAGTGGAAATAGGTCTCCACTAAATGAAACAAAGAACAATAACAATTAATTACATTTAGAATTGGACTTACTTTAGTCATCAAATATTTGACAAGTATTTAAGTATTTTTCTATATCCTTTCCTTGCTAAAGTGTACAAAATGTTTTTAGTTTTGCGTGTATGACACGATTTAATAATATGGTTTAGTAGTACAAACAGAAAGAAGTTCTTTGTCCGACATTTGTAAAATTCAGTTCGTACAGCAACATCTCCTTGAATGGATTCAGACTGTTTAACTTCTCCTCAGTGTTAAACAAAGAAACAGTAACAGTGAAAACGCATTTCACATCCCGCATATCTGCCATACTACGGGTGCTGGATCATCCTCCATCAAGAGTATGAAAAAACAGATTGAGAACAGAAACATTGGAAACGGATTTCTTGCAGTTATCTGCAAGACTACTTATGTACTTATCCATCGACAAGAGTACAGTAAAACAGATTGTGTACATAGTATTAAATGCAGAGCATGCTTCTTTTACCATGACTTTGAGTTTGATCTATGGTGACAACAAAAAATCCAACAAATATCTTGATGCACCTGAAGTAAGAGAAACCAGACAACGCGAACAACGTATTTAACCAACTAAAGTGTCAGCTACATGCCCCAAGAATACGCACCCTTGATATATCTACAGCCTTTTTCAAAAAACTTTCCCAAAACTTATGACATACCATTCCCAATACCGAAGTTCCTGCTAGACATCCCCAACATATTGCATATTTGATGGCATGTCCTGCAGAAATTGTATCTGCCTATAAAAAAACACGCTCCGGCAATCCCTGATACAATGAATACCTCACTGCATCTGAGGAAAAGGATGCAGCATACATGGCAACGCAGCAGCCATTAGTAACACGTGGTGTATTGGAATGTTTTGAGAAGAAGAAGAAGGAAGGGGAAGACTTGTCCGTCCTACACAGGCAATTGTATAAATCTGGCCTTACATGCACAGAGTGTGTTGAAAATTTGAAGGGAAGGTTCATTAGAAGTTGCTGCATCGAAAAAAATTTACAAGTGAGGAAATCATGTCAACAAAATTCTGGTGGTCGCTGGCATGCTGACCGAACTATTCAAAGCCGCATTGATGAGTTGATCAAGAGCCCACATCAGTTTTTAAACACGATTGGCAAAAAGAAAACATACACAGTTAGTTATCTTAGAAGACATTCAACAAGAATAGGGTGTCACTTATCATCTCTTTGTCGACTATAAACAGGGCTGTAAATCAGGCGAAATTTTATGTTGATTTGGCTTAGTAGTTCGCCGCACCTTTGAAAGTCCGGTTAATGAAATAGTTTTTTTTTATGATTAGAGCTAGAAATGGTATTTAAGTAGAGGTCGATTTGTTTGGCACGTAATCTGTCCTTTATCCCTAAGAAACGTTAAGGGCCCCTGGCGCCCTTTAGGATCAAAATGATTGAAAATCAAACACTGTCTTGCGCAAACAAAGTCTAGATAATAAATTTTTTCAGCAATCAACCTTTTTAATGAAACTGCAAAGAAACGCGAAACTTATGTTGTCCATAAAAATTACTTCAATAAATAAAAATTACCCAATAAAACGTAACTTCGGCGTTTGTCAAAAGTTGAATGTTACATCACACAGATTATCTGGCTTTGTATGTTAAAAATTGAATTGAACTACTATTCTAAAATATTCGTTTTCAAAATTTTAAAAAGTTGTTAACATGCCATTGCAAAGTCTTTAAAACGCTCACCAATCTTCCATAAGATCGTGGTTTTGATACCCAATACAACCACTAAATCTTACTTTGAGTGGCGGTCGGTCAACTCAATGGAAATTTCGAGTAGTCGATTATTCGAAAAGTCTGTTAAAATCTTTTTAAACTGATGTTTGTAATCGTTATTAAGCAGTTACTCCCGTTCAGCAAGATTATGTTGGCTGCATAGATGGAAATGCTCCAAAGTAGAAGACAGAATCACTTGGAATGTTATTATTTGTTCGACTTACAGTCCACAATCGATTGCATAAACATAAATATCATCTAAATAAGTAAGAAGCAAAATAGCATTGAAATTGAATGTTTTCCTTGAGTAACTTTCAGTTCTGGATGTAAAGAAATACATTTTCTACCAGATTATGGCATAACGAATTCGAATAGATATGGATATGTATAAGAGATATACATATTTTTCACCAAAAGGGGAGTTAGGCAGGGCGATAGTCTATCGTGCGACCTCTTCAACACACTAAGCGAGATGATTTTGAGGAAAGCTACAGTTAACACGACTGATATCATCTTTTATAAAAGCCTTATGTTACTCGCATATGCAGATGACATAGACATTTTTGGGCGAAAACTGCGAGATGTTACTGCAGGCTTCTCAAACATCGAGTAGGAAGCAGCGAGAATGGGTCTGGTGGTAAGCAAGGACAAAACAAAGTTACTGGTTTCAACGAACAAAGATTCTATTCGTTTGGAACACTGTGTAGACGTTGACAACTATAATTTTGAAGTGATGAAAGAATTCATCTACCTCGGTTCCGCTGTAAACAAAACGAATAATGTCAGCATGGAGGTAAAGAGGAGAGTATTGCTTGCTAACTGATGTTACTATGGGCTAAGCAAGCGATTCGATGGTAAAGCCCACTGTCGACAAAAAAAAAATCCAACCGTAGAAGACGTTGGTCTTACCTGTTTTCTTATACGGCACAAAATCCTGGGTTATGACGCAAGCAGATGAATCAGTAGCGGCAATTTTCGAGAGGAAAATACTCCAGAAAATACATGGACCCATCAACGTTAACGGAGAGTATCGACGTCGCATGAACAATGAGCTGTATGAGCTTTTTGCCGACATCGACGTGGTCAAACGAATTAATATACAGCGATTGCGTTGGCTGGGTCATGTTGTGCGGATGGACCCAAATGCTCCGGCATGGAAAGTTTTCAACAACGAACTCGATGGACGGCACAGGAGAGGGCGACCAAAACTTCGTAGGAGGGACCATAAGGAATACTATCGAAACTTGGTTTGACGAATTAGAGGAGAAGCGCAAAAGATCGAAGCGCTTGTAGTTATTTTCTACGGGTGACGTATAATAGATAAGTATGTCTGTTCCAGTCGCCACCTAAGAAGAAGAAGAGAGATGGGAATGCTAGGGCTGAATGTCTCAAGTCTGATGAAAGATATCAACAAGTGAGGAGCTTTCGCAAATGCAATGCCAACTCAATTCACTTAAAAATTTCATAAGCAAGAAAGAAATATTATGGTGGAGACAAATCACCATTCCTTACAGAAAGAGCCAATAACATTTGTAATCCAAACCATAGTAAAATCCACCCTCTGAATTTCTAATGAACTGTCTGATGAATATGAGGAAACACATATAATATGACAAGGGAAGAACAGAATCGTAATTTGCTCTTCTCGCAACCCAGTTTGGTTAACTTTTGTCTACGTTAGTTTGTTAAACTTAATTAGAGTTTTTATCTGATCAGCATTTTGTCGAACAAACTATACCATGTCACGTCTCATGCTTAGCATTAAGAAAACTACATTTATAATTAATTAAATTTTTAACATAATTACATTTAAGTTTAATACATGGTGTTTGCTGAGTTTTAATAATACTATCATTAATTAAAAAAAAAATGTATAAAAAAGGTAGAATAGATTAAAAATTTAATTATCCATCCTTTTTTATTATAATATTGTTTGTTACTTGTTGTTAACGAAATTAAGATTAAATAGAGGATAGAACTTCTCTCACGCACA
>JAHXMU010025124.1:9114-93511 GCA_019455685.1 Philornis downsi
ATTATACTAAGGGCGATTTAAACAACATTCAAAATGGCAGCAACAACGTCCTCAGGCATTCGCGCTGTAAGCAACAAATTTGTTCAAAAACGCTTTAGCAGGCTAGATATTGGCATTTCCCAACACGATAACGTTGGGTTTTCAACCGCGATGTCATCACAGGGTGTCATAATTCATGACGTCTTTACAAAATAGATTTTACTGTTTGTAAATTGGACAAAAGAGAGCGGAGAGCTTTGACAACATGTTACTGCAACATTTTTGTTATCAAACCACACGGAAGGCTTATTTAAACAGCATTCATCGCGGTAGCAGCATACGGGTATTTTAAAAGTTTTTATTAAATTTTTGCTTTATGATGTCTGCGAAATTGGCATATCAAATGGATAATACAGGGTGTCTTAAAAGATTTGCATTAAATTTGATTGGCTCACTGAGTAAATGCAACGAATCTGTGGGGCGCAAGGAGTATGTCAATTGATAGCCAGGCTCTTGAGAATTTATTCGCTATGGAGCGCCTCTCGTGAGCAAAAAGCACGCTGTGCTTGCAAATTTTACGATCACATTGATTTAGCACCCGTAGCGCCTAGAAGGATCTAGGATTCGAGATTTTTGCACTTTAATGACGCGTCAAGAATATAAAAAAGGGTCAAAAAGATTGAGGAGACTGGCAACAACCAACCAAAATCATCAAACACGGTAAAAACCGCGCAGGGTGATAATCAGTCTATACGTGGCAGTTCGACCAATTCAATTCGGAAGACCGCAAGTGTTTTAAATGTGCATAGGTCATTATTACATCCCTACAATCGGTGAACAAATTAAAGACACAGGATGATAACCAGAGGTTTGATTTCATAAACCGGGCAATTGAGCGCTTTTCAACGTTTACCCGAATCTTTTTATAAAATGAAGCTCATTTTCATTTTAGAGAACACGTAAATAATCCGAACTGTCACTGCTGGAGTGCAACGAATCTGAAACGCAAGCATCAGTATCCGCTTCATTACCCTGAAGTGATCATATGAGCTGCGATGTCGTGGAATTATCGGCTTTTGCTTTTTAGAAGGTGGGAGGGTACTTGCAGTTACAGTGAATTCAGAACCTTATGTACTGCCTGAAGAATAAAATGTTCTTTGCTGCAAACAAAGAACATGGTTCCAGCAGGGCGGCGCAGCCTCACCCACTTTCAGTACGTCCCAGCCATCAATTCGTGAAATTTTCCCTGGCAAATTAATTTCCAGTAGAGGTAACGTTTGCTGGCCTTCACGCGCTCCTGATTTAGTCCCTGCGGACTTACTCCTGCGGGTTTATCTCAAATCTAAAGTTTGCGTCAGTAAACACATTTCTCTAGTGCGTTTGATATATCCTTCATGAAGTGGCAGCTACCACGGATCCAAATGCCGAGCCGAGTTATAAGAAATTTTACTGAGGCATGAGATTATGTATGGACGACAATACTCATATTTTTAAGAAATAAATTCTCAAATCAAATTGTTAAAGTAAAAACATTTTTTTCGATAAACGGTTTACTTTTGCTAATATTATAAATTATTTAAAATTAATATTATAATCTGAAATTGGAAAAAGGCTCTACCTAATTCTCATTTATGCTATTTTGTTGCCAACAAAAATGTAGCTGAATTTGCAGCAGGTTATACTTTTAAGCAGAGGTTAAGTTAAATTTATTTTGTACTAAAAAAGGGAGGACTTTATGCCTTCAGCCTTGACTGAAAAAAATGGATATATAAATGAAATTGTCATTTCCATTATGAACGCAACTTTATGGATGATCAAATGAGATACTTAAAATTTGACACTGAACTAGTATGATCATTATTAGACACAATTCGCCCAGCCTAAGGCACCTGTTATTTGGCGTCAAAATGAATAAGGTACCGGTAGCGGTATCCCGGTCCACTCGAATTATCGGTTCATTCTGTATCCCCTATCAGTATCCCCTATCATTCTGTTCTTTGACCCATTCTGGTATATCCACTTTGTGACAACAACATGTATACTGACCCGATTCCAATCACCGATCCACTGGACTGGAGCAGTCCTTCCTTGCAGGCAAAGTAAAAATGGAACCAGTATCCCGATCAGTTCACGTCTTTGTTTTATTTTCAAATAAGCCTTCTTGGCTATCAACATAAAGGATGCATTACTATCGCGAACCTTTCGCATTGTCAACAAATTGTTAAATACTCTTTCTCCGACAAGAGTCTGGATTTCACACAAACATTTGAATCGTCTGCGCTGTCAGTTCATTCTGAAGTACAACTTACACGCCGTTAACTTGAACACCGCACCAGTATCCACATGGTTTACACTTTTGGTCCCTCCTAAAGAACGTGTTCGCGGCGTTCAAGTGGATACTAACTTGAACTGGAATCAGCATCCCCATACGTTGACGCCTATGGCTTAATTTCAAATGTCGGCTGTCAACGTAAAGGTTGTACTGCCGCCGATTGTGAAATACTCATTCACCGACACTAATCTGGATACTATACAAGAATCCTCAATCGTCTGCGCTGTCACTACATTCTGAAGTACCAGCTATACACCGTCAACACCGCACCACTGTACCAAATAGTTTGCACTTTCGGTCTCTCCTAGTACCTGTCCGTTGCGTTAAAGTGGATATTAAACTGCATCCCCATTCTTTCCCCTGTAAGTCCTTCCTGAAGTACCTGTTTTACGCTAAGTAATTATTATAACAGCATCCTGATTCATTCCTTCTATTAGCCCATCACGTAGTATCCGATCCGTGCCGTCAACATGAACAACGTGAACAGGTATCTCCATCCATTCGTATAGTTGATGAAAGTGAATATAGAATCAAACGCACTCTAACCACTCTCGATTAGTGTGGGCGCTGAACTAGTATAATAATTTTTTTGCGCTATATGCTCATCCTGAATTCCGGGACATCCATTCTGTGTTCTCAATGTGAACCATTATCCCGATTCGTTCGCGTAGTTATCCTATGTGAACATAGTACCGTTCACACTTTCGGCCTTTCTTGAAATATCAATTTTGCATTATCAACGTGAAAAACGTACAAGTGTCTCCATTCATTCGCGCACTCGATCTATGTCAAATCACCCGTACTCCTTATGTACCAGTTCTCGCCCTTTAAGATTTAAGTATCCCATTCTGCGACCGGAATGGGCGCATTATTGGCGCATCTATTCACTGTGTTTAACATGAAGTCCAAACTACCATCCCGTAGTCATTCTAAATGTAAACATTTTGTCGTAAAGCCTCCAAAGAAGAAGTCATTACTGAATCCCGATCTAAAAATCGGAAATACCCGTCTTCCTTATTGTGGGGACTGACAAACACTTATCCTGAGGTCCGCTGTTGCCGTCTGCAGCGGAGGAAGCTGACAATATGTAAGAAGAGGCTATTTGTTTGCAGGCATCGCCACTCTTCATACTAGACTTTTGAAGACACCAGGCCATCGTCCGCAAAGAATTCCAAGAATTTCAAAAGAATATTGAATTGTTCTATTCAATTCTTTGGACTAAGTTCAAATATTGGGCTGTCCGTTTAGGGGGTTCAAAACCGCCGGTCTGGCAAAGCTGTCAGCTATTAAATAACTGTCATTTGAAGTGTTATTTATTTAATGAAAGTTTTGCCAATTACGAATATGGGTCGTTTAACAATGGGGAACGCGTAAGAATAGTTATAGCCCACTACAAAAGTGGTAATTCAAACGTGGGCTTTCCATCGAACAAAATTTTCTTAGCCATGAAGCTCTTTTTCCACTTGTTAGTTACGTCAATAAGCAAAATTATCGCTTATGGAACTCAGAGAACTCAGAAGTGATTGTGCAAAAGCCAATGCATCTGGAAAACGTGACTGTTTGGTGCGCAATTTGGTCTGGAGGTGTCTTTGGGCTGTAATTTTAGGAAATCTAACTCAAAAGGATCCACTTGCAATCAATCCAGGGGCAGTCATTCACAAAACATAGTACAGGGTGGCGCAATAGAACGTGCATATTGCATCATCTTTTTTTGCTTGGTAGAAAAGGCGCGGGCGGGGGGGCGCCTACATCGTTTGGTTGGCGGGCTCATGGAGTTTTAGTCGCTATGAATCACTTCGACGGGAAGCGTCGCGCATTTTACGAGAACTCTCGTTCACATATTGCTACTAGGCGACTATATTGTGCTGAATATGGACTACGGCGAATTAGTGAAGCTCCGAGTGCTAATTTAATTAAAATAGCGTTTTGAAGAGATCGGTTCAACATTTAAACCACAAGCAAATGGTCGCCCAAGAACATCTAGGACCGAAGACGATGTTGAGAGAGTTATGGAGTCAGTACGAGGAAATCCACAATTGTTGACTCGCAAGAGATCGTCTGTCTTACAACGAATTTTAACATTGGATCTTAAACTGCATCCATATAAGCTGCAATTACCACAAGAATTGAAAGAGTCTGACTTCATAGCAAGGCTCGCATTTGCTAAAGAAATTCTTAATCGATTTTCCAATTTTGACAATATCCTTTTCTCTGACGAGGCTCATTTCCTTATGAATGGGTTCGTAAACCGTCAAAATTGTCGTTACTGGAACAGTGAAAATCCCAAAATCAAACACCAGAAACCATTGCATAGTCCTAAAGTGACAGTATGGGCAGCAATCTCTGGCAGAGGAATAACTAGTCCTTTTTTCTTCGAGAATGCGCGGGGCCAAAACGTCACGGTTAATACGGAACGCTATGTTGAGATGTTGGACGGATTTTTGGCTCCAGAAATTTAAAGTTCAAGAATAGTGAATTCCAGAACTTGGTTCCAACAAGATGGAGCTACCTGTCACACATCAAATGACTCCATGGCGGTGGTTAAGCAGATGTTCCCTGGCAGACTGATTTCGAAAAGAGGTGATATCCCATGATCCCCACGTAGTCCAGACTTGACGCCTCTTGACTTTTTTTTTGTGAGGATACCTCAAACACAAAGTCTACAGTAATAATCCAAGAAACATCGTTCAGCTCAAGGAGAATATCCGTGGTGAAATGGCAGCCATTACACCAGTATTACTGAAGAAAGTTTTCAATAATTTTCGTTTGCGGTTAGAGGAGTGCCGTCGTAGAGAGGGTCACCATTTAGATGATGTTATTTTTAAAAAATAAACTCCATTTATTATTCTACAATGCCTTAGATTTATTTTAACCATACCTTTTGTATTTATTTTTTAATCTATTTTTTAAATATGCACGTTCTATTGCGCTACCCTGTATTTCGTACATAAAGACAAGGCTTGCCCCAGTTAGGGACATATTCACAAACTTATTTAATTAGATGTTGGAGGTACTTGCGAAGCATCAAGGGGAGTTTGAGTTCAGGTAAAACCGCATTATCCGTGGACAAATTCTGATTTGATAAGCTTTATAGAATTTTAATCAGAATTTCTTTAGATAATCTTTTTAGTTTATGGTTATTCTTAGTTCCATAGTACAATAATTATATAATAATAATCATACAATTGTTTATATCAAATTCATAAAATGAAGAAATTAAGGAAATATAATCATTTGCCTTTGCGTGAAGCCTTAATCGTTAATTGCAATCGGTCCATTTTCTGCTTGTATAAATTAGTCCAATAAATTTTATTTTCTATTTCAGTTTTTTTTTTTTCTTAACTCAAACGCCTAAAAATGGCCTCCAACAATCGTTAGGCATAAAGACAATTTAACACTTGAAATAGTTTAATGTCCAAACAAACAAATGAATCACAACAAATGTTCCGCTCCGGAAAATAAGTTCTAGTGAATGGTTCTTTCTGGTCAAACCAGATGCCCGGAGCACTGACAATTTTTCTTAAACGCATTTGTTCATATAAAATGATTCTTAAAAAGCCATAAATTACAACAATAAGAAAATGAACATGGCACCAACTGCACAAAGTCCAGAGTGGATGATGATGGCCTAAAGCCAAAGCAGCAAAGCGAATATAGAAATGAAAGTCCAGATTAGTGGACAAAGCTGCGGTGCGGCAAAAAAAAGAAGAACAAAAAACTCAACAAGGGAACATGCGGAAAAGTGATGATGGCATTGGCACCTAATGGTCAAGGAGTAACAGCTCACACTGCAACTCAATCCTTAAAGAGATAATGTGCTGGTGTGGAGTTTAGAGTGTAACAAGTGCCATATTGTGATAATTGCTCGATTTCTAATCGATGACACTGTCACTGGCAATTTAAACAGTTTGAAAATCATTGGTAATCCATAGTAAACCACAGGCGGACGGACAGTCCGATGGACAGACTTTCGAATGAACATGGCAACTGATAAAACTAAAATGAATGGTTGCCTAGTTCGCTGGCTGACTGTCTTAGTCACACGCTGTTGCGTCTGCGCACACCGCCTAGCTGCGCACTCACTCAAAATGCTTAGTGCGCATAACATTTAAGTGTCACTGAATTTCATCGCTGATCAGTTAATGGTAATTTATGTTTATATTTTTCCAGCTGGATGGCTCAGCAAGACTCTGGCTGGCAAAGTGTAAATATTGCCTTTATTATAACAAATTGCTGCGCAGCAAATGAAAATTGAAACTTCATGTGTGAGCGATAAAAAATGTCAAAATTGAAGTTGGAATTGTGTGTGACTTTTCCCACTAATTGGCCACAATGGATGTGGCCAATACTGGGTAGTGATTGCTCGATCAAACTTGTTTAAATTCCAAAAATTACTGAAGCATATTGAGGATAGTGTTGTGATTTGCGACTATCATGTCTAAGCGATTATATGTTTGTTGAATGATTTTTTTTTCTTGCCTATTTCGGTAATAATCTTGATGGGAAGGAAAAACTACATGTGCTTAGGAAAAATTAAAGATAAGCTATGTATAAGCATGGGCTAAAATATACGAGTATATAAAATATACGAGTATATAAGTAAATGAGGGTGGAGCGCTGCTATATTTTGATATACTGTGACTTACCATAAGGCTTGGGGCTTTGGGGGCTGTGTACTCTGCATTAAGCAGGGACCAAGTTTGCATGAGAAGAAATTTTCTCAAATCTTGAAAGATATAATGTCTAACATAACTACTCCCCTTATAGAAGAAACAAATTTAATATTTTGGGCATGGTGAAGAACATGGTGTTGAATGGAACCTGGTATCAATGATAAGATATCCGGCAGACAACTTGTCAATCCCCTAATTAGATTGCTAGAAATCAGATGCATGTTGACTTTAGGCGTGGTGAAGAACATGGTGTTAAATGAAACCTGGTATCAATCCAAAGATATCCAAAAGACAACTTGTCTATCCCCTAATTAGATTACTAGAAATTAGATGCATCTTGACTTTGTGGATCGATGCCCTACATGAAGAAATACGGTGGCGCATGTGGTTAGCGGAATACCTAAAGTAACCACCATCTATTTCACTAAATTTCAATTCAGTCTTGATATTTCAGACTCATAGTAGCTCATAGTAGCGATATATTGCGCAACCTGAGGCAACTGGCGTGAAAACCGCACTTGGATATGGAAAGGAATTTTCCAATAACGCTGCTTTATGTCCTTATGTGTGAAAAGCAGAGCTCTAACTAGCCCTGATACAATGAAGAATTTCGCATGCCTATCAGAAGAAAAACATGTTGTATACATGGCAATACTATAGCCAGTTGGAGGATAGAAAGTGAAGAAAACCTGTGAAGAATATAGAAGAAAACGGTCCTTCTAAACGGTAGAAATGGAGTTTATAACAAAAACTTACGGTTATGGATTATAATTCAAAAACTCCATCCAACAATTAAAGAGCAAAGGTTATAGTACAAAATTCGTTACAATAAGGATAATGCTACGATACGTAGAATGTGTTACAAAGAGAAAGAACTTTTATATGTTGCTAATTGCAATGCAAGTAAAAAAATAGCGCCAATTATCGACAATCTCATACGTTCACAGTTATAAAAATTTTGTTAGAGTGTCATAGTGACAGTTTAGAAGCAATAAACCTATGAACACTATAGACGGGGAGGAACTTAGAATGGATATTCTCCGACATATCTCAGCAAGATGGAGAATTTGCATATGGCCACAAGAAAAGCACATCGAATATATGGCAACGTTTCAACCAGTTGAAAGACGGTATGTAAGGGAACCCTATTAAGAGAAGGGACAGAAGAAGTGTTTGAAAGTATGGCAGACCGAGGTTATAAAATTGATGTGAAATAAAAAGATCCCTAAAAAATTGAAGAGAAAGTGCTCCTACCATAGGAACAATAGGGGAAGTCTGATCATACTATTCTAAGTATTTACACTCACAGGTAAAGAGATAGAGCTTTTGCAATTAAGGACGATGTCATAAAATGCTCTCAAAATAACATGGTCAGAATAGCATAGGGATAGCTTAGAGGTAAGAAAATTACGGTTGTTGATTGTCTGTCCGCAGAAGCTATTCAGTGTCGGTGTTACACATCAGCTCCTACACACGATTACGTTAAATATAGTTATGCGAAAAAAGTGATCGAAGTATGTGTACCAGCTATTGCAGGTTGTGGCTTTAATCCGCATCACATAAGGCCCTTTCAGGGGACTAAGCGATGGATTATATCCGGTTTCCTCTAACCTGATTGACTACTAATACTGTAACTATAGCCCTATATATATATATATATATATAGTAAACAGGCATTTGAAACTAGAATAGGTCTTTGTATTGAACAACATGGAATCTTTAGCTAAAATTGACAAAAAGTTTTTTAAATCATTTTAAACCAATCGAAAAGTTGACTAGCAGCAACCTTAAAAATATCCTAATATTACTTACGAACTTTGATGCCATAGACATTATTGATGGAAGGTTTTTATACCTATACATTACTGCAGCCTTCTCAAACAATGAAGAGGGTTCAGTAAATGTTTTTTTTTCGATAACGAAGAACAAAACCAACTTGCCTATAGCGAGGAACGAAGAGCCTGCTCATTTTAGGTATAGATTGAAAATTGACAAATATATCTCCGGAATAATGTTAAAAGAACAGTTTGATTTCCCGAAAAATGCTGTTAAAGTCTACTCAAACGATTTAATGATAAATTCCTCTTTCGACAAATGAAATGTCAGTTGTATCAGACAATTAATTTATCTGTTTTGCTGTGGGACACAGACGGAGAAAAAGAGAGAGATGTAGAGGAAAAGAGTATCGAAGTCGTATGAATCAAAATACAGTGATTGCATTAACTAAGTTGGAGATGAGGGCATAGAAGATCGACACCCTTCGAATCTCTTCCTATAAAATCTCTTCCTATAAAACAAATTCCCTTGTATCAAATGAGTGAGATATGGGAAGAACTTCTCGCATTCAGTAAGCTTCCACTCCATGCCTCACTCAACGTAACCTACAGTGTAATGAATATTCCATACGTCACATTTAGAGAAGCATTTATCAGACTTGTCTATTGCTCGAAATACTCCTCTCCCCTTTTGTAAGAACTGCATCAACACTTATCCTGAGGTCCGCTGTTGCCGTCTACAGCGGAGGAAGCTGACATCGACAATCGCCATACTAGACTTTTGAAAGCACCAGACCATCGTCCGCAAAGAATTCCAAGAAATCCAAAAGAATACTGAATTGATTTTTTCAATATTATTGACTACGAAGTTCAAACATAATGTTATCCATTTAGTGATTTCAAAACCGCTGGTCTGGCGAGATGGTCAGCTGTTAAATACCTGTCATTTGAAGTAAATGAGTTTGCTTAGCGAAAAGTTTACCAATTACGAATATGGGTCGTTTAGAAACCGAAGAACGCGTGAGAATAGTTTTAACCTACTACAAAAGTGGTGGTTCCAACAAAATGTTCTTTAGCGATGGAGCTCATTTCTCACTTGTTAGTTACGTCAATAAGCAAAATTGTCGCTTATGGGGCTCAGAGAACCCAGAAGTGATTGTGGAAAAGCCATTGCATCCGGGCTTGTCTATTACTGGAATACTCGAAGTGTTCGTCAGACACATTGTGGTGACCGCCGCCCAAAATAGTGATATGTACGTAACTGTTTTAGGGATTGAACCCGCTATCATGGAAAATGTGTTCATCGCGCCACGGTCGGCGTGACTTAAATTAGATTAGATTAAAGGAAACGAATTAAGGAAACGATTTTTTTTTTCTTTAAATGAGGTGGTCTACTATTAATAGCGGCGTTAAATCAATCCAATAATTCACAGAAATACTGAACACTGATAGTTTTATCTAGCATTTGGAACATTTGAAGTATTACGAAAACAGCCGCCAACACCTACCTGGCTAATTGTTGCGATTGTTGGAATCGGTGTGCTCGTTGTGATGCTTCCGATGTGTAATGATGTGTACAAGCTTCGTTCAACACTTGCGAATCGCCAAATTGAATCAATTTTATTAAATTACAATTTGTAATTTCCATCCAGAATTTTGTGGAGCAGTCAACTCACTCATGTTTAGGGGATGTGTAAAATATTGAACCCATGTATTGATGAGATGCTTATGATGACAGTCAGTAATGTCATGAACTTTCAATTTTCGATTACCTAGCACAAGGAGTTCGATTTTTTCGATTGAAAATATTAGTGACGCCCTCTACAGTTTGGACTGCAAACTTTCTAAACAGCCTAGTAATAACCTGATAGGCGAGGATGGAAGGCTATCTGCATATGAACCTTGAAATAAATAGCAGTCAGGAGCAATCAAATCTAATAAAATTTCCTTGCATACAGCGCACATCAAAGGTTGCCTGTAGCGCACAGACTATCAGTTGCCTATATTTTCGGGAAATTTGGATATTTGGTTATTTTTCCTTTCGAACATTTTAAAAATACCAATTTGGGATTACAAATCGCCATGTGTTTGCAAGAAGTCTTCGGAGAAAAAAAAGGAAAGTCATTTGCTGAAAACAAATCATTCTCTACCACAATAGTGAGAGTTCCCATTGGTCGACTCAAGCAAACGACTTTTTTAGCACGCAAAACACCGAATTTTTGAATCATTTGTCGGCCTGAGTTGGAAGTAAATGAGTTAATTTTTGTTTCTGCACATCAAAAATAAATGGCCTTGCAATGTTTTCCGACACCTGAAGGATCGCATAGTTAATATGAAACTATTTCCAGTGATAAATATTTGTTTTTACTTGTTATACTCTTCTCTCTGTAAATTTTGCTATACTTATCATACCAACCTCGCCCGATTCTTCGTATATAAATTGTAAATTCCTTTCATACCGTTTGCATATGACCAAACAACGGGCTCGCAACAACTTGGCAACGTCTGGTGTCAACTAAGGCTGCTTGTTTGTCTCCGATTTCATGGTTACCTCAAAAAGTCAAACAGAAGCCGAAAACAATAATCATCAACACCTACACCGAGAGTGTGAATGTACCACAATACAAATGGAACTATGGCCGCATGTCCATATATAGTGCATGTACGAGTAAGATACATACATATGGACACGAGCATATTTCTGTTCGACTATCTGATCTGTTCGTACGCAAACTACATACGTACGTACACACCCAGCATCATTGTTATGAGACATCGTACCACGGAGTGTGGTAGTTGTGACCGCACCAACCAAATGGGAAAATATTATGTGGACAATGAGCTATAGCTTTTCTTTTAGGAAATACCCTAACACAGTGTTTTTATGTACTCATCATTTTGGAATGAAGGAATTAGTAGGAAATTTATTGTTAAAGTTGAAGTTTACGGAAAAAAGACTTCTGTTGCAAATTGTGGCATTAGTCATTGCTAGGCGTATCACGCACCTCAGATGAGGTTAATCCAACAGGAGCATCAATGACACAACCCCAATTACTGTATACACCAAAAACATTGTCTAATGTTATAGTGTCGACACAAACCAATACCATGTTAACTGTGTGGAACATATTTTGTAACAGTATTGCCAGCTAAAAGTTGTAAAGAGTGACCATAAGCAAAGAAAATTCGTATTAAATAAACGTAAAAGTTATTGTATTATCATTATATTCTTTTTCACGAGGAAAGCAAAAAAAAAAAAAAAAAAAAAAAAAATGCGGCTTTGCCAATTTTACTTGTATTTATTTCCAACACCGAAATCGGATCAACTTACGTTTTTACGTCATATAATAATGCAGTCGAGAAACATAGTGACAACATATGTATAGTGCATGAGCGCTTGCATGGCAATTCTTTTTCTTCGGTAGCAACTGGAATAGACATCCTTATCTATTGTACACCGCCCGTAGGAAATAACTCCAAGCGCTTCGATCTTCTGCGCTTCTCCTCCAATTGGTCACACCAAGCTTCGACAGTTGCTGAAAAGTCGCAGTAAATCGTTAACTTTTTGCTAAGATTCTGGCTTAAAGTACAATAAAAAGGGCAAAATTGTAGCTCAGAAGTTACAGAAAGGCCACTGTTTTCTATTATATTGGCCAATTTGTATCTAAAAGGTATGACAAAGCGGTCCATTTTCAATCGCGGAGCTACGCTTACAAAATCCATGACGTTTGTTAAATTTTATTGAATTTAATGCTATTGAATGGTCTATTTGAAACTAGAAATATGTGGCTTAAATTCTTTTTAAATGTTACCAGTTCATGCATGATGCCATACTCCCTCTTCTCCTTAGGTAGCGATTGGAATAGACATACTTATCTGTTATAGATCGCCGTAGAAAATAATTCCAAACGTTTCGCTCTTCTGGTTTTCCTCCACTTCCCTTCGACAGTATTTTAAAAGCCTGGTCTTTCCAACGGAAACCTTCCGTGCCGAAGCATTTGAATCCATCCACATAACATGTCCCAGCCAACGCAATCGCTGTATATTAGTGCGTTTGATCACGTCGATGTCTGCATATAGCTCACACAGCTCATTGTTCATGTGACACCGATACTCTCCGTTAACGATGATGGGTCCATATATTTTCCGGAATGTACTGTCGGGTTATTTGTTTGTCTCGAGAGAGCTTTATCATTGGGCTTGCTTAGCCCATAGTAACATCTATTAGCAAGCAATACTCTCCTCTTTATTTCCATTCTGACATCACTCGTTTTGCTGTAGCGAATAATAACGCAAGCTGTAAGGAAACGCTATAAGATCAAAAGAGGTATTGCAATAGTGTCCGATACAGTTAAATTTTTGTTTACCGAGGGAACGGTGGCTTATACGGAGTCCGTATTAACATCTGTTTGCGAGCAATATTCTTCCCTTAATTCCCAGAATGTTCTTAACCAAAAGAAATGGGTGGGGAAAGAGTGGGAGAGATAAGGTCTGGAACTATACAGCGATAGAGAAGAAGCCCGAAAACTATGCAAAGTCTAAAATAGAGGGCTCGCTTTCTCTAAGAACAACGACGAACAAGAGGGAATATTTCCATAAGTCAATAAATTCGGGTGGAATTTTAAGTAAAGAAATCATACTAATTATCAACGGAGGCATAGTTTACCCAACGCCGAACCAAAATGAGATAAGGTAAATTTATTGACCTAACCTAACCTAATCTACTCAACATTTGTCATCTCATAAAGACGAATTTACTTTTATTTGCATGCCCTATGGCCAGTTTAAGCTTAGATCAGGTATATACAAAACTATTTGTTTTTGGTTTTTGATGGGAACTGCGATATGTTAATGCAGTCTTCCCAATCGTTGAGAAGGAGTCAGTAAAAATGGATTTGATAGTAAACGAGGACAAACCAGAGTTATTCGTTTCGATAAACAAAAAGTCAATCCCTTTTGGTATTGTAAACTATAACTCTGTTGCGGTGGCAGAATTCATCTACCTCGCTTGTGCCTTCTCAGTAAAACTAAAGATGTCATCCCGTAAATTAAAAGAAGAGTATTGTTTGCAAGTAGATGCTACTATCAGCTAAACGTGCGATTTAATGACAGATTCGTATTTCGACGAAGAACTAAAACAGACAACAATCCTGCCAACCACACAGTTTACAGAGAGTATCGACTTCGTGTGAATTACAAGCGTTGACTGGGTCATGTTCTGCAGATGGGCTCAAATGCTCCAATACTAAAGCTCCTCGACGAAGAACTCCATTAGGAGGACCAGGCTTTTGTAAAACTGTTAAAATTTGGCATGACGAATTGGAGAAAGTGCAGAAGATTTCAGTGGTTGAGATTATTTTCCAACTGTGGCGTATAGAAACAAATACGTGTACTTTAGTCACCATAAAAATAACTAAATAGCTCTACAAGTATCCCGCATTAAGAGTTACAATTGCAAGAAGTGGTCAATATTAGTCCATTATAAAAAATGCAATTGCAAAATCCAACTCTGGAAAGAGAACGTTTTCAGTATATTTAATAACTAAAAGTAATATAATGTACTGGAAGAGACTATCTCAAATCATAAGCTTTTTTTAAAGAACCGTCATAATTATGGGAGTAGCAATAGAATAGAACTAAAACTACGGTTTTCCGCTGAAAAACTATTTAAACCAATATATAGGTTTAGTGGTTTTAAAACCATCGGACTGGCAACGCTGTTAGCTATTAAATACCTGTCATCTGAAGTGTTATTTATTCAGTGAAAGGTCTGCCATTTACGAATACGGATCGTTTGATAACCGAATGCACTTTTCGTGCATTAAAGGTGATTATGATCATCATAATCGACCTATTGTGCAAAGAATTGGTAAGATTACAAAAAAATTTGAAAAGACTGAAAGCGTTACGGATGTGGTCAGGCGTGTGAATTGTCGCAATGTACGCACTGCCGAAAATATCGCTTCTATTAGTGGAAGTGTGGCGGATAATCCGAATTTGCCGATTCAACGGATCAGCAATTGGGACTTGGATTTGCACCTTCATCCTTATAGAGTCCACGCAAGAATTAAAGCCGGCTGAACATTCCCAATGCAGTAGTGGGTTTTACAGCAGTCAGCTCTCGCCGAGATATCGACCGACTTTTGATGCCTGGTTTTTTTGAATAAGATTTTCTTCAGCGATGAAGCTCATTTCTCACACGATGGTTGTGTCAACAATCAAAATTGTCGCATATAGGGCTCAGAGAACCCAGGAGTAATTGTGAAAAAGCCATTGCATCCGGAAAAAGCTGGTGTTTGGTGCGAATTATGGTCTGGAGGCGTCATTGGGCCGTATTTTTTTCGAAAATGACGGAGAAAGCATTACCGTCAACTTAGAGCGCTATGGCCGTACGATAACCGTCTTTTTGTTTTCCTGGTATTGGAGATTATGAACTGGACGATATGTGGTTTCAATAAGATAGTGCCACGAGGTACACAACACGACCGATTTTGGATTTATAGCATGATAAGTGTCCAGAAAGCGTAATTCCACGTTTTGGCGACGTGAATTGGGCGTCAAATCATGTGATTTGACGTTGTTAGACTATTTTTGGTGAGACTAAGTCGAAGACCATGTTTACGCGGGTAATTCTCAAAATTTGGAGTATTTGGAAACCAAAATTCATTAAGTTGTATTTGATAGTTGTGAGGTATTGCTCGAAAAGTTAAAAAAGTGGTCGAAAACTCAACCTCAAGAGGTTTCAAACTAATCCAAAGGCGGTCATTTAAATAACATTGTATTCCGTATGTAACGGCAAGGTCCAAACATTATAATGAATTAAAAGTTTCACCGAAATCATAGTTTTATGTGTGTGTTTTATGTAACTTTATTTTTGAAACAGAAAAATCGATAACCTGGTCAAATAAGCCTAGCTTTTTAATTGATCAATATATAATATCTCTGTAAGCTAAAGTTCTTTTTGATAAAGTTTCTATGTACGGTTAAAGGATCGGATGGGTCATATTTTTTTGCGTAAGCCACTGTGTGTTGTCCTTATCCTTATCGTAATCGTCTTGGCATAAAATAGAAATTGCCTTAATATTTTTAATTTTCTATAGCCTTCCAACGATTTTCATATCTTTGCTTACATTTATTACATAGACAATTATTAATTCATTACACCAGCAGTTGGGGTAACACCCTACTCCAACCATGATGCCTTAATAATTAAGTTCATCGCTTCAATACCAACAATTAGGTTAACACCTTTCTCCTTCCAAAATGCCATAATAATAAAATTTATCGTTTCAATATCAACAATTTGCTGCGCGATTTGGTTGCCTGAAAATAAACTATGATTATTGTTTACCATTATTATGTCGTTAATTAATTATTTGCTGTTTACGCCTAAAAATATGCCACAATATTATAATTGTTTTATTGATTAACAAACAATTGAAACGCATATTTAAGACTACGATAACAATTTGTTATGCGTGCTGGAGTTTGTTTACTCCTAACATGCAAGGCCGCCACAATTGGGATTGAAGAAATTTGTTAAATTCATAAAATAAACAATAAAGTGGGGACTTCAACCTATTGATGACAGTTTTATTCATATAATAACGATAACAATGTTTATGTTATGTCTCTGAATAGCAACAGTATTTTAACAAATGCTATATTAAGAAACATTATGGAATTATTTCTACTCATGTTCTACTCATTATCATATAAGTATACTTAAATCTTCCTCCATTGTTTTCATATTGTAATAAATGTTCTTCATAAAAGAGTCAATTGCTTTGAAAGTACAAGATACGAGTAGATACCCACGTCAGAACTTCGCACCTTTCCGGTTGAAAATATGTCGCAAACACGTGTTGAATTTCACTAGCAGCGCACCAAAAGCGAACCGCATTATATGGAATGGAATTCTCTGTTTGCCCCTTATGGGATTCCACGAAAGGTGTGGTCCCACCATCGGTTTATTGTTTATTGTATCCCTGCTATCTATGATTAGCCATTCTCGGCTAGTTTTAATCTTAAGCGGATTTTAGACGATAAAACGTCATTAACTATTTGCTTGTTAAGACCAATAACGTGAACGTACTCGTGCCTTTGGTAACCAAGACCATCATAGTCGTCATCATCACCATCATCATCATCATCATCATCATCATCACCATTACCTTGTCCCTTTTAGCAACTAGACAATGTGTACAAGAACCAACTGTGGCCCCTAAGTAGTATCGATTTTCGTTAATGCATTCGCTAGAGCAGCCTTGTGCCTTCTTCTTTGCATTCCAAGGGAGCGGATGGCTGACAACATTTTGTTCTCTTCCTCTCCTGGCCTTGCAATGTTTAATTCTCAAGTTTGAGCCTTGTTTTCCCCCGATCGAAGAGGAACGTGCTAAAAGTTTTGTAATGTCATCGCCCACTACGACCGCAAAGTAAAGCACATGACAGCCGAACAATGTGACAATGGAGGCAGGTTTACAAATGAGGGTAAAAAAAAAGATTATTCTATCTTCTGCAAAAGGAATATTGGCCAGTGAAAGGGGGGAAAACGTGACTTTCTTGGCTTACACAATACTTATTTTTATTTTTTGCCACATTCAAGTATTAACCTCTAAAGTCATTAATGAATAAAAACACTTTCAATGCAAAACCTTTTTGTGAATCCGAACATGAAACACCAAACGGAAGCATCGGATACCGAGTGACTTACAAACTATGACGGCGTATGGTGGCGCCTCCCGAGGCTTCATTAAGTTTTCGAAATATTTTACGTTAAGGGAACAAGACTGTATTTAAAATTAAGTGAAATTTTTTCCACGTTTTAGTTATATCTATTAGTTTACTACACACAGCACCATAAAGGCATTGTATGTTTTTAGGCGCCACAGATTCTTCGAAAACTTCTGAAAGATTGTCGATTTGAAGTGGTCTAGTCACTAGTCATAGACTGAAATTGTAGTCATATACGAGGCAGAGATTCCAATTATTTATTTTGGAATACGCAATGAATCAGTGAAAACTATCTAAGAAATTGATTGCACCTAAAAAGAGCGATTTGGAGCAATTAGACCATCGGCTTCCTATACGTAAATTATAGTATTTTACTGGGGCAGAGATTTCAATTATTTATTCCGAAATACTCTTCCCGCCCAAAATGCATAGAAAATTCAATTAAATTATTTAATTAGCGTGAAAGCGTGCTATAATTTTATACCAGCAGAATATGGCTCACAACTGAAAAAGGGTGCCATAGCATATGCAAGAATTCAAACCACATCAAAGTCTACCAAACAAATTATTAGAATATAGCACGTCAACACTTTATCCTATGGAGCTCAGAAAGAATTGGTACGGATATATCACTCTGGGATCTAAACGATATAACATCCGCTAGATATACGTTAAGGAGGTATACTCATTTCACCGTTTGTTCTGTAATAACTAGAAATATTCATCTGAGACTCCAGAAAAAATATCTTCACAAAAAAATATGGCGATATAATCATGTTCTTTCGTTCGCATATTTGTTGAAAGCACTATAGAGATCACACAGATTGCGACAGGAGGCTTTTCATACAGAAATGTGTTTTCATTGACACTTTTCATGCAGAAAGGTGTCTTCATATACACTTTTCGTAAAGAAAGTTGTCCTCATATACACCTTTTATAGAAAAAAGTGTCGGTATAGAGACTTTTCATAAAGAAAGGTGTCTTTACTGACTCTTTTCATACAGAATAGTGTCTTCATTGACACTTTTCATAGAGAAAAGTGTCTTCATTGACACTTTTCATAGAGAAAAGTTTCTTCATTGACACTTTTCATAGAGAAAAGTGTCTTCATTGACACTTTTCATGCAGAAAGGTGTCTTCATATACACTTTTCGTAAAGCAAGTTGTCCTCATATACACCTTTTATAGAAAAAAGTGTCGTTATAGAGACTTTTCATAAAAAAACGTGTCTTTACTGATACTTTTCATACAGAAAAGTGTTTTCATTGACATTTTCCATAGAGAAAAGTGTCTTCATTGACACTTTTCATAGAGAAAAGAAAAGGGGAAATATGAAAGGGTGTCTTTATTGACACTTTTCGCAGAGAAAAGTGTCTTTATTGACACTTTTCATAGAAAAAGGTGCCTTTATTGACACTTTTCATAGAGAAAAGTGTCTTTATTGACGCTTTTCATAAAGAAAAGCGTCTTTATTGACACTTTTCATAGAGAAAAGTGTCTTTATTGACACTTTTCATAGAGAAAAGTGTCTTTATTGACACTTTTCATAGAGAAAAGTGTCTTTTCATAGAGAAAAGTGTCTTTATTGACACTTTTCATAGAGAAAAGTGTCTTTATTGACACTTTTCATAGAGAAAAGTGACTTAATTGACACTTTTCATAGAGAAAAGTGTCTTAATTGACACTTTTCACAGAGAAAGGTATCTTTATTGACACTTTCCATACAGAATAGTGTTTTCATTCATAAGTTTCATAGAGAAAAGTGTCTTTATTGACAATTTTCATAAAGAAAAGTGTCTTCATAAACACATTTTAAAGAGAAAAGTGACTTCATAGACACTTTTCATAGTTCAAGTTTTTTGTAAACTTCCTGTTAGCGATAAAAACAAATCAGGCCTAGTAAGGTCAAGCAGCCAGTGGTAGAGTTTCCTTGATTATTTGTTGCCACATTTCAAAGGAATTTTTTATCGGCTTAGGAGAGCTCTTCCAACATCTTTAAGTAACCCTTTGGCAGCAATATTCGTCAGCCATCTTGTACTTCCGGTGGTTCTAATTGGTTTTTGTTTGGAAGTCTCTTTTTTTTAGCTGTATAAAAATATAATAATATATAATAAAATGAGTCTGAACTTCCTGACGCCGACCGCATAAAATAGGCTACGTAGCTGATTTCAAAGATTTTGGTGTATGGAACTCTGTCGGGCAATATAATCGACACGACAATCTAAGCCCAAAAAACTTGCTAAAACTGTAATTAACGAAGACAAACTGACTAACTATTGTTTAAAGTGTTTGCTCTAATTATCATGCACCCCCTCCACATCACATGTTGTCCATTCTATTTTTAGATCTAAAACGTGTAGAAAGAAAACGAATGACTATTTTTTAAAAATATTCATTTAACCGACCATATGTGGATACCCAATTCAATGGTTGGATGCGGCTTGCGAATGGCGGCTGGTGACCGGTGGCCAACGGCCCGTTGCATGCTAAGCTCTGACGCTGCTGGAGAGGTTCGTTGGCTTAAATTTGTTGCAAGCCAGCTAGGTTGTCGTTCTGGCATCACACTGAAGTACAACAACATTCTACGATGACAACAACGACAACAAATGCACATGTGATTTTCATGTTTCTATTATTGTCGTATTATTGTTGAGTCGAAGACTACGTGTTTTAAACGTCCAAAAATGGATAATAAAATATTCATATGTACGGCTTGCTCGACTGAGTTTCTGAAAATATTGTGATAACCGTTTCAAAGAATGTGTAAAAATGTAATTATTTCAATTTTAATCACTTACAATCATAGCACACGTGAATATATTGGCAGTTTTTACTGCAAATAACAAAAAATAAAAATAAATAAATAATAATAATTATTACTGATCGTTAATATTAATATCATTGTTTTTGAATGTTGAAATTGTTAGAAAATTTATTACAACTTACATTTAAGGGGGACAAACTTTCACCTTGATAGGGTTTTGCATCTGTAAAAGAGATATAATCTGCACTATCTAAATAATAAGCAGTAAATTAAACTTAAAATTTATTAATCAAAACACAGCGATCGCGTTAGCTGCATCATATTGAGCGAATGGTCCGAAATGCTCCTGCATGCAGAGCCTTCGATAGCAAACTAGATAGGCCGAATGGGACGACTAAAATTTCATTGGAAGAATCATGTTTTAGAATCTGTTCCAAAACAAAGTGCGACGACCTGGAAAAGTAGCGCAGAAGACCGAAACGTTTAGCATTATTTTTAACGTGTGTCATATAATAAATGGGAGTGTCTTTTTTAATCGCCACCTAAGTAAGTATAAAAAATTAAAATCGTACAGGCAACAACATTTTGACGCAATTGCAGTTGAAAGTAATGAAAAAATAGAAAAAAACTTAAAAATATTAACAATAAAATAAAATTTGCAGCATACTGATAGTTGAAATTCCTTTCTGCTGATGAATTCGAAAATAAATTCTAAAAGTATTTTTTCGATTGGGGATTATCCGCGTAAATACGATCTTTGACCTAGCCGCACAAAAAAACCCTAACGGCTTTAAATCGCATGATCTTAGTGGCTAATTGACGTTGCCAAAACGTGAGATTATGCTTTCTGAAAACTTCTCATGCAATAAAGCCAAAATCGGCCGTGTTGTCTGTCTCGCTACACGGTCTTGTTAGAACCACATATCGTCCAGTTCATAATCTTCAATTGCAGGCCAAAAAAGTCGGTTGTGACACGGCCATAGCGGTCTAAATTGAAATTCGGATTATCCGCCACACTTCCACTGATAGAAGCGATATTTTCGGCAGCGCATGCATTGCGATGGTGCACCGGCCGGACCGCACCTGTAATGCTTTCGGTCTCTTCAAATTTCTTTGTAATCTTGCCAATTCCTTTCACAGTAGGTCAATTATGGCGACCATAATCATCTCGTAATGCACGAAAAGTGCCCATGTTTGAATCACCACTTTTGTAGTAAGTTTTACCTATTTTTACGCATTCTTCGGTTCGGCTGTTAAACGACCCATATTCGTAAATAAATAACGCTTCAGATGACGGGTATTTAACAGTTGACAGCCTTGCCAGACCGGCGCTTTGGAAACACTAAGTGGATAATTCTATACTTCATACTTTAAACGCTTTCTTCTGGGTGTTAGATTTTTAGCGGTATCAAATGAAGAGGTGCGATAAAAAAACGGATTTTTCAAATTTCGTGAGTTACGTATGTTCGATGTTTGCATCTTTTTTCTGTTACGTTGGTACACATATCTGTTATATGTTGACAATATCAGCCATTTTGGATTGTCAGTTTGTTTTTGACAGATAAGAAGGTTAGTCGTATTTTGGTGTGCTTTTCGATTTTTTACTGTTCGAAAAAATGGATCGAAGAAACTGTACTAAGTTTTGTGTGAAAAATGAAATTAAATGTGCAAGAACATTTGAAATGTTAACTGTGGCGTTTGGGGAGTCTACTGTGAGCAGAACACAAGTTCAATTGTGGTATAACCGGTTTAAGGAAGGCCGAGAAGATGCCAATGACGACGCTCGTCCTGGTCGTCCGAACACGTCAAGTTCGTCAAAAACGCACAAAATTGTGGAAAAACCAATCATGGATTTTGCACTATGATAAAGCACCAGATCGCACATCGATGCTTGTGCGTGAGTTTTTGGCCAAAAACAAAACCGCAATCATGCCTCAACCACCGTATTCACCGGACTTGGCCCCCGTTGACTTTTTCCTCTTCGCAAAACTGAAGACACCGATGAAAGGAAAGCGGTTTGCTGCGATTGAGGAGATAAAAGAAAACTCGAAACAGGAACTGCTGGCAATACCACAAAGCGCGTAAGTGTATTTTATCTGAGGTGGATTATTTTGAAGGGGACAATATAGTTATTGATGAATAAATAAATACTTTTTGAAAAAATTGAAAATTACGGTTATATTCTGATCACATCTCGTATACCTTTATTCCTACGTACGAAGATGTAAAAAGGGGTAGATTTTAAAATTAAAAAAAAAGTGTTACCAAAGGAATAAAGACTACCGAACATATTAAGAAAAGTACTTTAATTTTAATCTGAGCTCTATCTGGCAGAAACATTTTCTCTATACACTTTTTTGGACAATTCAAACTAATCCTTCCTTCCATTAAATAACAATGATTTGCACAATAACCATTAATCTATTGAATATTCTAACAGAAATGTCTGACAAATTGCCTTTGCTTGAGGAAATCAGGAGGTTAAGATGCCGCCCTCCCCTATTTCCATGTCATTACAGCATAAGCTAATTATGTTTAAGCGTTATGTCACTGCAAATTAATTTCTGTTTTGGCCTCAATAGCTAACAGTCGGTACCCACAATGTGTATTTTGTGAAGACTATTTGCAAGTGGCGATCAATCAATCTAAAGATCAATCAGTATAGCCAACATCCGCCTGAAAGAAAAATTTCAAAATTTCCGTCATTCTTTACCCCCAGTGCTTAGACCCGAATATTAACTAAACAATCGATGTATCACGCCAACGTAGACAAGTCAATTTGGTCGACACTTGCTACATAAAATGGTTGTGCGATCATTCGATACGAAATTCGAAATTCGATTACAACAATGTGATATTGTTGTAATCGTTTTCCCCTCCCGATCTTTTCTATGAAATGGCTATTAAAGTGTCCATTATTTGACGATTTAATGCCAATTTGTTTTTTCGTTGATCTCCCCCTACCTCTCCATTTGAGTGTCTTCCTTTATTCGTACATCAAATTTGCTGTTGTTACATTTGTTGGCGTAGCGTAGAACGACTTTTAACTTTTGTAATTTTCTGTTTTGTGCATTTCCTGTAAACTTTTGTTCGTAGTTTTTATTTTTAGCAATTACTTTTTGTCTACCTGTTTCTCTAGTCGTATTGTTTTGTTATTTTCGTATACGAATGTGCTTTTAAAACTTATGTTTTCCGTTGTTTTCAATAAACCTTTTTTCAGTTTTTGCCCGGTGCAAACAGTATTGTATCTGACTGTTGCACAGTGGGCTGTATTGAGTGAGGACTGTTATGACTGCAAGTGATGTCTGTTGTCAAAAAGTGCATTTCACTAAAATTGCTGATCAAAAATTTCTAATTGAGAATACACCTGTGGTCAGTGGGAAAAACGACTTAGGTGGAGGCAGAACAATGTGCAGTTTATTCCTTATTATATTGTACCTATTTAGATTCACATCTACGCAGAATTCACTTTCAAAAATTCGATATTATAAGAAATTTTCAAAACAGCGATTTTTGATAAATTACTTTATATCTCTAATTATTGATATTAGTAAGAACAAATTTTTTGTTTTTATTGTTTTATGTTCTTAAGACGCATAATAGGGCAATATCAAAACTAGCCGACCTAACAAAGAATACAGAAAAAAGTTGAGAACAATTTTCAATGCACTTTTTCTAGCTATACGAGTATTCACTAACTTTCATACCCTGTTTATGATAAGAACTGTCAAACTCTTTAAAATAGCCATTAACCGCAGACTTCACCTCTTCATTGTTGGCAAATCTTTTATCACCAAGACATTTTTTCAAGTTTGGAAATAGAAAATAGTTCGAGGGATCTAAATCTAACGAATAAAGTGCATGATGAAGCAATTCGAACTTTAATTCATTAATTTTGGCCATCGCAATAGTGGATGTGTGAACTGGAGCACTGTCTTGATGAAAAAACACTATTTTTTCGCCAAATGCATCCTTTTTCGACAATTTCATCACCTAAATGCTGCAATAAATTAACATAATATTCGCCTTTGATGGTTTTTCCTTTCTGAAGATAATCAATAAAACTAATCCCATGCGCATCCCAAAAAACAGGCGCCATGACTTGCCTACGATTGGAATCGCCTTCTCCCATTCCAGTCCACTGCCCTGACTATTCTATTGTCTCAGGTGTGAAGTGGTGGATCCAGGTTTTATCCATGGTTATAAACAGGCGCAATAATTCGGGTTTATTGCGGTGGAATATCACCAAATACCCTACTGATAAACACCACTCACTTTTCGAAATGCCTATCATTTCAGCCACATAGTTCACGCACCTTCAGCTGACGATCATCCAACACCATTTTTTGGATTTTCTTAACAGTGTCCGGCGTTTGCACCTCAATTTGTCGACCACTACGGTGTCTATCTTGTCAGCTTGTACGGCCTCGTTCAAACTCGGCTGCCCAATATTTTACAGTCGTGAACGAAGTAGCAGATTCCCCCAGAGTAGAATATAGTTCGGCTTTAATATTGGTTGGACTGAGATCTTTCAAACGAAAATATTGACTTATATAATGGGTGACCAATTTTTTCCACGTTTACCGATTCACTTACATCGGATATTTTGATGGCTCAAATAAAAATACTGAATAACGTGGCGCTTTGAAATTTAAAACATATGTTTTATAAGGCTGAAAATATCTTTTCAAAAAATATCTTTTTCAAACTACTGGCACTATCTATGATGAATAAAGGATTATTATAAAAAAGCCCCACCAAAGTAATTTTATTTTTTTTCATTGTTTTGCTTTGTGAGCCAACAATCGTATGACAAAAACGTCTACAAATACAAAACAATTACTAACCCATACAAACAGTGAAGAAATGTCTTGTATAGGGTGATTTAGTAATCGAAGTTTTTTAAAAATCCAATAAAACACTCAAATTTGCATCATATATATTAAAATTTTTCATTGGAATGGATAAATTGGCCTTTGCCTTTTAATTTTTAAAAATAATTTTAAGTAAATGTTGTCCGCGGCTCCGTCTCAAAATGTCCATTCGGAAGGTCCAATTTTTCGTCACTTTTTCGAGCATTTCGGCCTGTATTCCATGAATGACGCGTATTAGTTATCCTGTAAGGCTTCAATAGCGCTTATCTTGTCCACATAGTCCAACGACTTGGCCTAATCCCACAACAAATAATCAAGAGGCGTTAAATCGCAATATATTGGGGGCCAACTCACAGGGCCAAATCGAGAGATAAGCTGCTCATCACATTCATCCCCCAACATATCCATTGTTTCACGAGCAAAATTGTCAAAATTTCATCTCACCATTAGAAACAGCGAAATGACAAAATTTATGTCAACATGACAAATTTAAAATCACTTAATTTTAGCATTGAATAAAACGACGACGAATTGAAAAATTGAACGTTTTTTTCGGAAAAAGCACGCGAGTCTTATGAGAGAAGAATTAAAAAGCAAACAGAGATGTGGGAAGAAGTTAATAAAAAAGGAGAGATTATATAATAGATTAAAATAATTGTTTTCTTGTGCATACATTTGTAAATAAATTTCTTTTAAAAACAGAAAAACGAACTTTCGAACAACTCAATATTTGCTTTAAAGTTAAGTCCAGTTTTTTTTAAATAACAAATTTTGACGTTGGACACATTGTTATGTATCATATTGTGCGAAAAAAGTCGCAGACCGGTTTGAAACTCGATTTTTTAAGTTTAGGAGGAATTATAAAAACCAGAAAACCGCTAAAACGCCAGTTTTTTTTAACCCCCCAATAAGTAGCTTGTAAATCTTTACGTGCACTTCCGAATTTTTGTGCTTTAACACCACTGTTCTCCATCCCGCATTTGTTATTGTTTTAATTGTCATTTCGTTTCTCTCTACTAATTCAGGTGTTTTCGTCTAAAGCGCAAAAGAAACAACAATAATAACAACAACAATAAAATATCATTGCATTTTGTTACATCTGCTAGTGTGACAAATAACCGCTGACGCGTGCTTTTGTTGCAAAAATCGCCACCATCTTCCGTAAATAACCGTACGCACGTTTTGTGGCAGCGTGTGTCGTTCCTTGTCACCAGCGTTGGTGTTGTTGTTGTTGTTGCGATTTTCATTGTGCTGATGGCAGTCATTTGTTTGTCCGTCTATTTGTCGGCCATACGACAAAGAACGTCAATGTTTTGTGAAAACAAAACAGCCAGCTAAATAAATAACATTTGACGCAAATACACAGAATTCATTCAATTGGTCCTGAAGTAAACACTAAAGAATATTTGACAAATTGATGGAAATTTAAATATTGTAGACACCGTTTTGACAAATAAATACTATAAATATCCCAATGGATGCGGAACGAACAAATGATGCTTTAGCATATTAAAAAATTAAAGAAAATACAAAGTTCTGCTGAACGTTTTTTTTTTTTTTGTTAAACTCTGTTATGGTGTAAAAAAGTAACGAGTTGACAGACGCAAAGTTGGACAAATTGATTCGGCCGAGATTATATACCAACGTGAGACTGAAGGTTGCGATTAGTGGCATCTGCACAAGCTGTAGCGATGAAGAGGAGGAGGAGCCTATAGAACACCTTCTCCGCAATTGCACTGCCCTAACGAACAGGCGGAGATCAACACTGGGCTCTTATTTCTTTAAGGACTAGGAGATCTGTACGATATAGATATTTTTTTTTTTTTGCATTCATTTTCTTTATTGGATCTTTCTTACGAAATTTACAATATGTATTCAAATCTTAATCCATTGCCGGATCTTGTTTTTGGCGAACAGATCTGTTTATCACCGGACCAAGTCTAGCGTGTCCTTTCTTTTTAGCCGTGTATGGCCGGGAAAATGCTGAAGGTTTTGAGCGAGTGGGTTTGAGTGGGAGGACAACTTCGATACATATAACCTGCTTAATTTTTTCATTTCCTCGGAAATATCTTTGTGTATGTTATCATTCCTAACATACCATGGGGCACCACAAATTTGACGCAGTATTCTTCACTGTCTTCTCTGCAGCTTATTTATGTTAGAAGCCGATGCCGTTCCCCACAACTGGATGCCGTATGTCCATATGGCTTCAATATGGTTTTGTAGATGGTGATTTTATTTTCCAAACTGAGAGTAGACTGGAAGCCAATAAGCCAGTGAAGTTGAGCCATTTTTAATTTCAATTGTATGATTTTTGAGTCAATGTGATTTTTCCAGGTGAGACGTCGGTCAAGGTGAATACCCAAATATTTGACATGGTTATGAACGGGTATGGTACTACCATGAATAGTGAGGGCTGGGCAATTGTTCTGTCTAAGAGAGAATGTAACCTGTACACTCTTAGTGGCATTTACTTTTTTATCTTCCACTTTTCGAGCCAAGATTCTAATGTGTGCATATGAGACTGCAGTTGTCTAGAAGCCATTAATGGGCAAGTGCTAGTGCTCATGAATGCAGTGTCATCAGCGAAAGTTGAGGTTTGAATTAGGGAATGCACAGGCATGTCAGAGGTGTAGATGGTATATAGTATAGGGCCTAGTATACTGCCCTGAGGAACACCTGCTGAAACTTTTCTTTGAGTTGAAGCAGAGTCTTTCGATTTTACTACAAAAGATCGATACTTCAGATAGCTCTCCAGGAGCTTATGGGTATTTGTATTTGTGAATAAGGCCTTCATGCCACACTTTATCAAAGGCTTGGGAGATGTCTATAAAGAGAGCTGAGCAATATTTCCGATCTTCGAATGTTTTTCTGATCTGGGTTACTATACGGTGTACTTGTTCTGTCGTTCCATGACCCTTGCGAAACCCAAACTGGTGCGTGGGTATTACATGGTTTGCTTCAATATAGGGGTACAACATTTGGAGAAAGATCTTTTCAAACAGTTTAGATAAAATAGAGAGTAAACTTATGGGTCGATAGGATGTAATTTGTGACAGTTCCTTTCCAGGTTTTGGGATCATTATTATTTCAGACAGCTTCCATGATTGAGGAAAGTATCCAATTCGAAGTATAGCATTAAATATAAATAAAACTAATTTGAGGATATTGTGGGGGAGTTCTGAAATCATTTTCGCTGTTATTTTATCGTGTCCAGGAGATTTATTCATTTTCAACGAGAGAACATTTTTCTTTAAGAGATATAGACTTATTTTCATTGGATTTGTGACCATTGGGCTAATGACCGTTGGATTCACACGAGAGATTGTATCGTTAGGAGTAAATACTTCTTCCAGATGATCAGCAAATTCTTTCACTTTTTCATCACTACTCCTTGCCCATCCTCCATCTTTCATCCGTATTGGAGACTCCTGTGTTATAGGACGCTGTAGTTGTCTTGTGGCCTTGTACAGGCTATAGTTAGTGTTTTGTGTGGCTCCTAGACGAGATAAATAGCGGGCTTCGGAGATTTCTTTTTTTTCATCCAGAGTTGACCTCAGTTTTGACGTGCATTGGTCGAGACGAGCTTTGAGGTAGGGAGATCTGTGCTTTTGCCATCGTCTTCTCGCTTTCCCTTTTTCTTTGATTAGAGATTCAATATGACATGAGGAGTCATTTTTTGTTTTTGCATAGACCTTGTGCGGAGTTGCCAAGTTTGCGGCAGTTGTCATTGTGGTAGTGAGGACGTTGATGGCAGACTGAATTTCATCTGGTGTTTTGAGAGAAAAGTTTTGCCACAGATGAGAGCTTATGTACATCTTGTATCTCAACCAATTTGTATGCCTGTTTGGAAAATGGTAAGAGATTTCCGGGTTCAAGGGAATGTTAAATACTGTGAGAATTGTGGGGGAGTGGTCTGATGAGAGGTCAAGGGAAGGAGTAACGATGATGTGTTCTCTTGTTATGCTCTTCATAACTGCAAAATCTATGAGATCGGGGGTTTTATTGAGATCCGTGGGCCAGTATGTTGGTTCACCTCCAGACAAAACTTTTAGGCCTGAACTCGATATAGCATTCAGCAATTGCCTGCCCCTGGGGTTTACGAGTCTAGATCCCCAGAAGGTATGTTTAGCATTGTAGTCTCCGACTGCTATAAACTTGTCACCAAGAGTGGATAAAAAGTGTGAAAACTGGTCTTCGCTTATAACATATTTGGGAGGGCAGTGTATGGAAGAAACTATAATGTTTAATACAGTTAGTGCAACTGAAGTGGCTTGTATGTGATCAGTTTTATATTCGCGTAGAGGGAAGTGCTTTACCTGATCATTAATTATTGCAGATGTTCCTCCACAAGCTCTGCCACTGGGATGTTTTGTATCGTAGGTTGAGTATCCATTTATTCGGAAGCAATTTTTTAACGAAAAATGAGTTTCAGAGACTAAGAGAATGTCAATATCTCGGGATTTCAGAAAATACTCTACTTCATTCTTATGTTGGGTGAGTCCGTTGGCATTCCAGTAACAAATTCTTATAGAGTTCATTTTCTGGTTAATAAAACTTGAATGAGCATATTCTGGTTTCGTAACATTTCTTGCATAATCCCCTGCATATTTGTCATGAAATTATTCATAGTTTTTATGAGGGAATCGATTGAGGTTTCAATATTGTTTTTCTGCGGAGGAGCTTGAGGAACCTGATTTTTGAGAGATTGTATGTCATTTGAGTCGTCGTTGCTGAATTGACATTTGAGACTGATAGAACTGGATTTGGGATACACCCAAACTCTGGCACTTGAAACTGAGGAGTTTCCTGCCTTCTATGAGAGAGCTTCCTCCTTAGTTCTATGTACACGGGGCAACCTCTATAATTAGCTGTATGGTTTCCACAGTTTCCACATTTCTTCAGACTGCGATCTGTTTTTGGTAACTTGCATTCTGAAGTTTTATGAATACTTCCGCATATCACACATACTGATGGTAATTTGCAATAAGCTTTAGTATGCCCAAACTCCTGACAGTTTAAGCATTGAGGAGGGTCTTTGCGGTAGATATTGACCGACTTCAGAGCTTTTTGGGGCGCTCAGAATAGTTCAACGGTTAAAACTAGTTTCCGTAGTATCACAATGTACTATATAGTCTAAGTAAGGTATCTGTTCAGACTGCCACACTGACCTAACCTGACCTAACCATGTACTATCAGTACCCAAACTGAAACCCATGGGCATTCCATTTTACATTCAATGTAGCCCACCGAGAGATTTAAAAAGGAACGCTGAATAATTCAACAAAACTTTTCTGCCACCGTTTTGAGGTCCACAAATTTAGAATCCCAATTATGGTGAGCTTTAAGACTAGTATTGATCTATTGCGTTCCATTTTACATTCAATGCAGTCCTCGGAGAGTTTTGAAAGGGAATGTTGACTAATTCAGCAAAACTTTTCTGCTACCGATTTGATGTCCAGAAGTTTAGAAGTTTAAGACTAGTATTATATATAGTATTATATATATCTCAAATTGAGTTCCTGTTCCTATGTAAAATACATGAGAATTTTGCAAACGGAATTCCGTTCACACAAATTCTTAGTCAATATTCCACTTTGCGATAGTGCAAATGGACAATTTCACAATTGGGACGAATACAGGATTGCATGAAGTAAATTTTTGCAAGGTTATGTATTTCGTGGTTTCAAAACCGTCGGTCTAGCAAATCTGTCAGCTGTTAAATACCTGTCATCTGAAATGTTATTTATTTAGTGAAAAGTTTGCCATTTTCGATTATGGATCGTTTAACAACCGAAGAATACGAAGAAGTATTTAAAATTCAATACAAAAGTGTTAATCCAATGTGATTCAGCACGACCGCTTTTGAGAAGTTTTCAGAAAGCATAATTTCATTTTTCAGCGACGTCAAATGGCCATCAAGATCATGCGATTCGAGGCTGATAGACTTTTTCGTGGGGCTAAGTCAAAGACCGTGTTTACGCGGATAATCCCTAAACGTACAGCCCAAAATGTGGGAAAAAGCGGTCGAAAACTATATCAAAAGGATCCACTACTGCAAACAATCCAGATGCGGTAATTAAAATGACATTGTATTTCGTCTATAATAGCAAGATTTAAGTATTGCAATAAAATAAAACTTTCATCGAAATCATAGCTTTATGTGTGTTTTATTTAACTTTAGTTTCGAGACCGAAAAATGGATAATCCGTTAGATCATTTTGGTTGTTACGAAACAAAATAAATGCTTTCATAACAGTTTGTTATAGTTTTATATTTGCCTCACTACACTTCAAGTTTGATTGAACGGAGGCGGAACAGCAAAAGATGAATAAAAAACAGCAGTGCAGTGAATTTTAATTAAGATTATCTGTTTTCCGTTTTATTAACATCGTTTCCATCTTCGCTTATATTTTGAGGTCAACATCAGCCTTTAAATTTGAACAATTTTTACATTTTGGCACTAGTATTCGAAATTTTATTTTGGTAATTTTGAAGCGTGTTAAGAGTTAACGGTTTTTAGATATCCCGAGAGTTATGTGATAAGTATTAGTTTCTTTGGCTTCAATTTTTCAAATATCGAAATCTCGAAAGAAGCTCCGTTTCGACGTATTTTCTGACTAATTTTTAACTACATCTAAAATGTTTTCCGACGTTTTTGTGTCTTCTTTGTTAGATCGGCTAGTTTTGGGACCGCCTTCGTATACATCTGAAACTCTCAACTTGTATGAAAATTCCTTTTTGATTGCACAAACTCGAAAAATATTTAAAGTATTCACTGAAACTTTAGCAAATTTTTCAAACAGCATTATTTCGTTGTTGATTTCACAATCAACAAATTTCTTATATTCTACGTCATCATTCACTTGTTTATTCTTAGTTCGGTGATGGGGATTCGTGGTTGTATCCAAAATAGATATACAAAATTTCTTTTTCTGAAGCAAATTTTATTATTGTTAAAATGGTTCCAAAAAGCTGAAATGGCCTGTCTACCAAACAGACCGAACTAAAAATTTACAAGTGAATATACTTCTGTTAAAAATGGGCTTGTAAATAAAGCTGATTGATTGTTTACAGTTCGACTTGTCTTTTCCTTATTTGTCTTAATTAAGTTAGTCCCGAGTTGTTGCTTTATTTACTTCCTATTAAACATCCGCATAATTGCAAAGAATTAAATTGCACTGAATTAAAACATACTGCTGTTGATGGGTTAAAAACATAATAAACCCAACTAGAACTGGATTGAAGCAGAATCCCAGCCCTCTGATAATCATATCATTTTCATCTCTGATTTTATAACTTTAAAGATTAAACGAAAATAAGCTTCAGGTTGGTTTCTCAGCTGCCAAAATGGGCTTGTAAATAAAGCTGACTGATTGTTTACAGTTCGACTTGTCTTTTCCTTATTTGCCTTAATTAAGTAAGTCCCGAGTTGTTGCTTTATTTACTTCCTAGTACACATCCATATAATTGCACGATTTCATTCTTTGTTTCAGCATTCAGTTAATTTTTCCTGTTAATTTCCTCATTAAGTAAATTCTAAAGAAATCTTTTGTTTATCGCATTCGCACTCCTGATGTATCACACTCGGCTTGAATAATTAGTCGAATGTGGCGAAATATTTTTTTCTTTCTTTTAATATCATATCAAGAGCAAAGAGCACCCACACGTCGTCCATGCGTTCTGAATTTTACAATGTAAATGTATGGATGGAAGAAATCAAGAAATAAAATAGATATGAAATAGATATCAATTTATATTAGACAAATGAACAACGTTCGCTGGTGGTTCTGCAGTAATTGCCAAAGACAAGTGACCGTTAATGACAATGACATTTGACTCACATTTACATTTTTGCCTTGACTGTAAATTAAACTTGTAGACTTTGATTTGAGTAGGAAACGTTATGTTGATAAATATTCCGTAAATATTGAAAAATGACAGCGAGAAGACAATTAATTACACATGGAAGTTAATTCAAATCAATAAAAGGTGTTGTAGTGTCTCATTGAGTGAGTAGATAGATGAAAATTCAATCGAAATGTTAACAATTATTGAGGGATGAATGAAAGCAGTTGATTAGCAAAAACCCATTTCGTCAAAACCTTAAGCGAAATTGATCAGTTAAAATGACATCTCAAGAGGATTGAAAAACTTCTTTGCGTCGTCAAGTTGGTTCAACTGTCCTCAATATCGAAACGGAGTTTGAGTGCAATCTATCATTTATTGCATACAGTGCTTGGTTTTGTAAATTTATCTCAACTATGTTACGCGTTAATTTTAGTGGATAAAAATATCGAACAATAAATTTTGAAATTTTGAATTGCAAATAGAATTTTATGTATCGAATAGCTGAAAATATTACAGAATGTTTACGACGAATAGACTTTACAAAAAAAAAGAAAAAAGAAAACAAAAAAAAAGCATGCTTATGAGTGGTACACTGTATTCTAAGGCAGTCAAGATGTGTTGGAATATTTGTCTCTCTCTGCATGCTTATGGGTGGTACACTGTATTCTAAGGCGGTCAGGACGTGTTGGAAAGATTTGTCTCTCTCTGCATGAATATAGGTAGTACACTGTGTTCTAAGGTGGTCAAGATGTGTTGGAAGATTTGTCTCTCTCTTCATGCTTATGAGTGGTACACTCTATTCTAGGGTGGTCAAGATGTGTTGGAAGATTTGTCTCTCTCTGCATGCATATGTGAGGTACACTGTATTCTAAGGCGGTCAAGATGTGTTGGAAGATTTGTCTCTTTCTGGTCTGCCACTAACGTCTTCAATTAAAATTAAAGTCGATAAAGTGAAGGACGTGGTGACAAAATATCATTACCATTGAACTTTCTGTGTTTCACGATCGCTTATGAATGAAAAGCGTTGCCACCCGACTGGTTTCGAAAGGCATGAAATTTCTACAAAAACTCAAACGCATACAAGTTGCTGAAAATAAGCTAGACTGAGTCAATTCCAACCCTTTCATCATCAAATGTATTATATCTAGCGGCGAGACATGATTTTATGAATTTGGAATGCAAATTAGCTTCAAAATGCCGCCTATCAGCTGAGACGCAACAGAAAAAACCATGTCAAAGTTGCTTGAAAGTCAAGATAATGTTGATTGTTTTCTTTGATTATCGCAGTGCTGTGCACTCGAAATCCTTGTCAAATGGTCAGACGGTTAATAAAATATATTGTCAGGGTATTATGCGGCATTTGAGAAAGCAAATTCCTCGAAAAATGCCAGATTTGTGAACAGAAAACTTGTCTTTTATATTATAATGCAGCACCGTATCAAAAAGCTATCATTGAATCAGTTTGTATCACTTTACACGATTACTTCTGAATGAAAAGCATTGCCGCTCGAATGGTTTGAGAAGGCATGGGTATTCTTCAAAAACTCAAGCGCGTACAGGTCGCTAAATACATGCTGAAACAAAAAAAAAAAAAAAAAACATGTAGAAGTTGCTTGAAAGTCAAGATAATGTTGACTGTTTTCTTTGATTATTGCAGTGCAGTGGAATTGGAATCCTTGCCAGATGGTCAGACGATTAATAAAGAATATCATCAGGGCGCTATGCAGCGTTTAAGAAAGCAAAATGGCTAGACTTGTGGACAGAAAGCTTATAATTTTTACATTAGCTTAACATGTCAAAAGACTATTGTTGTGAACGAAAGTCCTGTAATTCTCTTCAAAACTCAACCGCATAAAGGCCGTTAAAGATATGCTAAAACCAATTCTAACCCTTCCATTATAAAGCGTTATTTATGCTGATGCCATTATAACTGGTGATGAGACATGGTTTTACGACTTAGAAAAACAAATCGATCAACAAGTTCCGGAATAGCGCCTTCCTATTGAGCTGAAAAGAACCACGTCAAAGTCGAGATGATTTTGACCATTTTCTTTTATTATCAGATGGCTAAAAATGAATATTATTAGGGCATAATGTGGTGTTTGAAATTTAATTGAAGTCGTTACCGATCCCCAGTGATGGTTCCGCTTGGTTTCAACTGGTCGTAATAAATAACACCGACCTGGTCCCACCAAAAACCCATCAAGGAATGCCGTCAATTCAATGTCTTCGAATGTTTTTCGCCTTCCTTCACGCGAACGGCCGTCAACATCAAAATCGCTGTCTTTAAAGAAGCATCTCCGAAAACGTGTTGAAGCTCTCAGTGAGCTTCAGCCGCCGATTTTTTCGATTGAGAGAAGAAAATCAATACTTTTACAATGTATGACAATCTTGTACACAAAATCATACATATTCACACAACCAAAAGAATATGACGTCCAAAGAAAATCACTAATGTATCGAGGCGATGCCTAACTTTGGTTCATGACGTTTAGGTTATGGCAGAATCGACTAGCACTTACAGCTGGCTCCATCTATTGGCAAACAGCGGGTACTTGGTTGCATATCTATTATTTTCCCCCGTAATCCTAGGAGCGACAAGCTTCGACGAATATGAGGGGATTTTTTCTTTTTTGTTAGGACAACGGAAAGGATAGTGACTCGCAGAAGCACCGAGACCTAGTTTGAGAGGTTCTTATAAAGTGACTACCAGATTTTCTGTCTATGGCGAATGATTTTGCTGGTGAAAAATTGGCAACAAGTTAACGAACTTAATTGGATCATTCTAATACAGCTTTCAGTATCATGCAAAAATTATGGTTTTCTTTTAATACACTCTTTTGTGTTGTGTTGAGCAATTCCTATTATTTTTTTTACAATTCCTGTTATTTTGACGATTTGTTCCAGCTTGATTAGGAGCCGTACAATTCTTAAAGCCATTGTAAGATCCCTTTTGCCAATTCTACATCATTTTAAGCCAACAGAGAACATCACAAAATGTTCTCGAGTCTAAAATAAATGACGGCTCGAAATAAATTTCATCATACGCAAAACGTCAAAACCATTAGCTTCAACTTAAACATACTCGTATTGAGTTCCAACATTTCCGTCGATCCTCCGCATTGTTTCAGCACTTTTACTTTCATTGAACAAATCCGCTAAAGATTTACGTAAACAATAATATTTTCTTTTCTTTATTTATTGTGTAAATAATGAAAATTTTTAAGTAAAATTGCATTCACTCGTTCGTTCATTGTCCAATATTTGATGGCATTGTATAACAGAAAAACCTGCTGGTGCCGCAGTATAGTTCTTGATCTTCTGCGAAGTGTTAATGACTGTTAAAAGTGTGAATCACTTTGTTCAATCTTGTGAGTGATCATTTCAAGTCGTTTGTCAAATATTGACACATTTGACAGTTACTCTTTTGACATGGTGCGTAAATGATCTGAAGAGAGCACTACGACAAGAGAGGCGATAAGAAATGCGGCATTGTTTTTTGTTTCTGTTCTGTTTATCTTTGAGGTGAAATATAATTGAATTTCATTGAAATGACAATTTGCTCAATGCATTTGTAGCTCATTACTCATTCATTTCACCTTTTCTTCACACATTTCTTCTTTTTTCGTATTTTGTTTTATGAGTAAGATATTGTCGACTTTTTATGGGTTAAGGCCAGCGTAATACTAGACCAAATTAAAGGCAATACACACAACTATATGTAGTGGAGGCGGCAACAGATGTAGGCAGTTTGCGGTAGCGCAATTGTGGAAAAATTTCTTAAGAAGTAAGGTGGCTATAAAAGAGTTATATCGCCATAATGTCTGTAATTGACGACCATGAAATCTGTGCAGATTTCGGAAATAATTATTAAATAAATGATGATTACATGTATGGCGATTATACGTAGTGAATTTGATATTAATATTACATTTATCATACTTGAGTAACGAGTAAAATAATTGCAAAAAACCAGACTCATATATTGGAGGATTTATATAAAAAAAAAAAAAAAAAAAAAAACGGAAAATAACCATAGCATTTTTAAAGGTGTTGTGTGGTTTTGATAAGATGTCATGAAAATGTGAATAGTTCGAATGTTGAGAACCTCAATTTCTCAAATGTCAGAGAACTTTATCACTTTATCCAGGGTTATCCATTTAGTGGTTTCAAAACCCTTGGTCTGGCAAGGCTGTCAGCTGTTAAACGGCTATCATCTGAAGTGTTATTTATTTATTAAAACGTTTGCCATTGCTGAACAACCGAAGAACGCGTGAAAATAGCTAAAACTTACGGCAAAAGTGGTGATTCAAATATGGACATGTTTCATGCATTACGGGGTGATTATGGTCGTCCTAATCGACCTTATATCCAATGAATTGGCAAGATTATAAAGAAAATTTAATGAGACCGGAAGCGTTATAGATGTAGTCAAGCCTGTGCGTCATCGCAATGCCGAAAATGTCGCTTCTGTTAGCGAGTCTGATGAATAATCCGAATTTGTCGATTCCACGGCGTTCTCAGAAATTGGGCCTATCCTACTGCTCATTATAGCGGATTTTGCATTTGGATTTGCATATAGAGTTCAACTCACGCAACAATTAAAATCGCCAACTGGGATTCACAACGCCGCTATGCTAACAACAACATTTTTTTCGAACAAAATTTTCTTCATCGATGACGCTAATTTCTCACTCGGCGGTGTCGTCAACAATGGAATAGCCATTGCATCCATTGTCATTGGGCCGCACTTTTTCCAAAATGACGCTAGAGAAACCATTGCCGTTAATGATAAACGCCATTTTTTGGCCTGCAATTGAAGATTATGAACTGGACGATATGTGGTTTCAACACGATCTACTTTGGCTTTGTCGCATGAAAAGTTTCCAGAAAGCGTACTTGCACGTTTTGGCGACGTGAATTGGCTACCAAGGTCGTTCGATTTGACGCCGTTACACTCTTTTTGGGGGGCTCCGTCAAAGACCGTGTTTGCGCGGATAATTCTCTATGAACTGCTCTTCATCCCACAGCTCCTGCAGAAGTCACCAGTCGCAACTTTTAGTCTCACTGCATGTCTTCCAATCAGACATCGGGTCTTGATAGCGGCAACAGTGTCTGTGAATGTTTCAGATTTAGGCGAGACCACATCTATATGGATTGATTACAGCCTCGTATTTAGCCCGTTTGCTGCTAGATATGCTCTTTTTCACTGTCCAGTCTCAAACTCTAATGTGATTACTTTTAGTGTTGAAATTCATTCAACATCCACAAATCATGGGGTGTGGACAACCATTCCCTGAAAGCGAAGCTCCTAGCTTGCAAGTGACTAGAGGCATACTCACGGACTCCAACTCGGCTGGAGTCTGTATGGTCGTCCCTAGTTTTGAATGTTGAAATAATGAGCCATCTCGCTAAGAGATCTATCAGGGCTGATGTTGTGTTCAGGAAGACAGAATCCAGGGATTTAATGGCAGCTTGATTGTCAGAGAATATGTTAATCCCCACCGTGGTGTGGACGTTATATCTCAGCCGTCATGCCATTAATGGCCGAAATTTCGGTCTGATCAACACTACAGTGATCAGGTAATCTTCTTTCTATACTCAGCAAGAAAATTAAAAGTTTTCTCTTTCGGTTCAATTTTTCTCGTTGGTGTCGAACAGTGGTGGAATTGCAGATCTCCTGGATTTTAAAGAAAAATAATCTAATTTCTCTCTTTCCTCATTCTCTCGAAGTGGTGGAGCCTGAGCTCCAAGATAAAAAGCTAACAAAATTAAACAAAGTTGGTATATCGTTTATGCCTCTAAGGACGGCAATCCATGGTGGTGGCTACAAAAGCCATGTTTCCGCTTTTTTGTTTATTTCTGGTGCTTTGTTTAATTAGTAGGGTTTTTTTTTGGTTTTCTCTATTGCATTGCCCGCAATACTGTTCAAAATGTGTGGGAATAGAATCAAATAATTGTCAGAGTTACTGTTGTTTTTCATGAGACTTCACTGTTTCTTGAATCCACTTCTGACCGACAGTGGCGCTAGCGTTGCTACACGCGGCTATCGTTCGCATGTTCATGGGTTCAATAGCGCGTACAGCCAAGTATAATTATTTGAGCGGCACTCACTTCGATCTGTTTGACGAATACTTCGATTAGTGGAGTAATCGGTAAGTTTTGTAAATGCTAGTCAAACTGTGATGTTTGAAATCATCGTTAAACTGTTGGTTCTGTTAAGTGAGTCTAGAAATAGAATGCTTGTAAGTTCAATGAATGTGAGAAGCTCTCCCATATGTCATACATGGAATGGAACGGAATTTGCTTTTTACTTCTGACTCAATGTTTGCTGCGTCTCGCATGTTTTATTTGATTTATATTTCGAAAAATTCCATTTTTGAACTTGACGATCATTTGTATTTTCTGTCTCTCGAACTATTACACTTCCTGCAAGTTAAAAAGAAGACGATCTTCACCAAGGCATTGTGTAATAAAATAAATATTTGGTATGAATTTTAAATATTAACTACTGTTAAAGACATTGTCCTTCCTTGCAACTTACGAATTTCAAAAGAAACCGACATCACTCAAAGTCTATTTTAAAATAAAACTTTATTAACCTGATGCAAATCATAAAATGTGACTAAATTACAAATGTAAATGCAAAAAGGAAAAGTTTATCCGCTCCACAGGCTTAAAAAGTGAATTGTTAAAATCGTATAAAAAATTCACGCCAGCATTTCAACATTAACATTGAACATGAAGTAATACTTAAATGATAACATTTTCGACAAAAGACTCGATATGAAAAAATTACTTAATTTCTGTTAACAAAACAAACAAACACAAAAGGCAAATGCTTCAGAAGATATTAAGAAAAAAAAAAACGGCAATAAATTGTATTAAAGGCCATTAAGGCCAAACTGTTTGAACAGGTTATATTGGACATTGCAGTAATTTTACCATGAACTGATGCATCGCCTGATTGCCATGTTTATGTGCTTTATTTGCAATGCAATTCATTGATTGGATTGACTTTAACCAATCATCAATGACAGCGATGACATCGTAGCGTTCCCAGAAAATGAAAAGTGTGAAATGTTTTCCCAGCCAAAGGATGTTAATGAAACTGGCGTTGATTGCTGCTATCTGTATGGTAAACGGATGGCTTATGGCTATTTTAAATAAGAAACATCCACAAAGTCGCAAAGAAAAAATAAAACGGAAATGGTTTTCCCTTTACATTAATCACTGGACATGAACGCTTTTGCTTTATGGCTCATAACTTTACCTTAACGTTTTCAGTTGCATTTTAACACTTTCACTTAGGCAGGCCGCTTATCTCGCCGCTGTTTTGCCAAGTTTTATAGCCGCTGCTTTTTTTCCTACTACTTATTTATAATTATTATATTAGACTTTGTGATGTTTACAATTAAGATATTTAATATCCACATGGAGGGAGGGCCATCATATAGATATTGCAAGGTTTTCTTTTTTTCTTGTGTTTTTGCATAATACAAGATTCATAATCCGTATAGCGAATGTATGATGAAGTAATATAAACAGTATGAGCATTTTGTTTTTTTGTTAAATAAGCGGCAGAAAACAATTTATTAAGTAAACACAGGCTGGTTGCTAACAAAATGTACAAACAAAACTGTTTTCATAATTTTTATTTAAAATTTCCTAAAAGGTCATTGTATTTTACTGATGTGAAATGTAAAATTCACAACATTATGGGCTTTGAATGCAAATTTCATTAATGATTATAAATTGGAAAATTTATGGCATCAAATTATCAATTACAGTCCAGAGAAAGACATGAATTTCATACTGCTACGTTGAAGCAATTTGGCAAATGAACATTTCTACCACTACTAGACATATTTCAGCAACTAATCATAGACATTACTAAGCAACGAAATAGAATATCAACCAAACGCTATTCTGCTACAATAATTTTGCACAAATTTTTCTTAAATAACATTAAAATTGCTATTGAGAATAAACGTTATTTAAAACTTTTTACAACTTCTCCTGAAGGAATTAACGTATAGGACGTAGTGTACAGATAAAAAAAGAACATACGGATAAAACAGTTCTCTCTGGATAAAAATCACGCAGATAATTTGGGCTTAAATTTTGGAGTGAAAGTACAAGTTTTTTTGCTGACAACGCTTTCCAACTAACAATAATATCCTTGAGGATTGTGACCTCATTAACATAACTTCCAATTTTCAAATGTGTGAAAAAGTTACGTCAATATTACTTATCAACCCGTAATTCCGAATACACTTGCTGCACAACACATCTCTCGCTATCACATAATTTCTCATTAACTGAAACACAATCTCTCTCTTAGCGGCTGAAACACAATAAATGTTCTCATCCATTTCACGATTTAATCCATATTCTTACAAATGAATGGCAACAATGTGCTTCGACAGCAAATTTTATCCAAATTGAGTGGTATTTACTTCTCTTTGAGTGCAGCAACGGTACAATATTTTTTGATTATACACGTATTCCCCTACTGGAAGAGTTTTCCCATTCAAACAGTTTATCTGTATGAATTCTTGTCTGTGGTATAGTAAAAGTAAATTCTTTATTTTTCCGATAGAAGGCTTTAGTAATCTGTATCTCTCGTTATATAAGTGCGATTCGATTCCGCTAGATGGCGTTATAAATATGAGATTTCGCTCTGAAAAAAACTACTCAGATAGTTTCGTTACCGTTAGACTCAATATTATTTGAGCGCGCCTCAAAGATATACAACAGCAAAGATAAATTACGCCATATTTTACAGTTTTTCTGAGATAAAGGCGAAAAACCAAATTGGCGAAAACAGCCAATTATGCACAGTTTTGGGTTTGTCGATTCCCTTGGATTTGGATGACGAAGATGCCCAAAGCGCTAGAAGGTCGATTGTCGCAAATGTCGATAGAATAATGGAAATCATCAAGTTCGACCACCATGTTATCACCTTAAGATAGGCCTCACCTCCACCAGTGGGGATTATGTTCCATACTTGCATAATCAATTTGGTGGTACTTTCTGGCTGGAGGAAAGGGCTGACAGTTGCGGTAGCTTGCTCCCAAAATTATCGGCTCCTATTTCTAGATAATCAAAGTCAACTTGGCTATTCCAAAGGGCCGCTGGAGAAACTCCCGTAAAACTCCAGGGGTCTCTGTCATTCCAAAATAGGATTGATGGTCAGAGACGTTTTGATGTGTATTTGATAGGATTAGTAGGAACTCATTTACTACGAGCTGCCCCCTACATCCAAAATTTGACTACTACCAACAACTGGACCGTCTAAAAGAAGCAATCGCCTAGAACCGGCCAGCTTTGGCCAATAGAAAGGAATTGTGTTCCATCAGGACAACGCCCCGTGCATCGATATTGACTTACAAGAAACTCCTAGGCTAGGAGGTTCTTATACATCTACCTTATGGTCCAGGTCTGGCATCAAGTGATTACGAGCTATTCTTGTCTGTGGCGAATGATTTCGCTGGTGAAACATTTGTTTCAAGAGAAACTTATAAAAACCGACTGCCCCAGTTTTTTTTCTTTAAGAGAGGCATAATGGAATTACCTTGAAAATGACATCAAGTTATCGAACAAATCGGTTCTATAATCTAAATCGGATTATACGAACTGAGCTAAATAATGCCTTCAATTTGCACTTTATGGTTAGGGAAAGTTTTTTTGGGTAACATTTTTTCTACGATATTTTTACAAAGATTTTTCCTAAATGATATTAAAATGGCGGTTGCGAACAAATATTTTCGAATCTTTTTGTATCTCCAAAATTAGAAATGAAAGTTCATGTATATTGATACCGTATAAAACTACCAGGAACTGCCAGATAGCATTTCTTACAAGTTTTCCAAACAGATTGGGTGGAAGATGACAGTCCAAGGACGCCACATTGTTTCAGAAACTCTGCTGGATCGAGCAGCTTGAACTTGAGGGCTTCGATTGCTCGCCATGCATAAGAAATTTGATTTCAATCTGCCGAATTTTGCATCGGGATTTGGTCATCGTTACAAAGCCGACATAACTGCATACAAAGTCGTCTATTCGCTGATTTAGCTTCAAACCGTCTGAAAAAGAACCACAATTTGGACCAAAAATGAAAAAAAAAACAACTTTACCGCCTCCAATCCACACGAGGTTCATTAGATGACAATGCATACACAAAAAATAACTGTCATTGCATCATTACTTTGTTAACGAATATATATTGAGTTATTCCTTTGTGTGTAATCTGAAGTGTTATTTATTTAATGAATGGTTTGTCATTCACGAATATGGATCGCTACAACCGAAGAATGCGTAAAAATAGTTAAAAATTACTACAAAAGAGATGATTGGAACGTGATCCAGCACAAACAATTTTTACTTTATTGCATAAGAAGTTTCCAGAAAGCGTAATTTCACGTTCTGGCGACGTCAATTTTTCACGAAAATTATGCGATTTGACGCCGTTAGACTTTTTTTGTTGGGCTATGTCAAACACCGTGTTTGCGCGGATAACTCCCAAACTTACAGCCAGAAATGTGCGAAAAAGCAGTCAAAAATTATTTCAAAGGGATTTGCTGCTGCAATTAATCCAGAGGCTGTCATTTAAAGAATTTTGTAGTTCATAAAGGCAAAGTCCAAGCATAATAATGAAATAAAAGTTTCATCGAAATCATAGCTTTATTTAAATTTACTTTTTAAAATCGAAAAATGGATAATAAATATACAGGAATATATGATTTATTTAGTGATCGATCATGGCACGATTCTTAGTACACGCGACTATGATTCGCATGATGGCAGGTTCAATTCCGTATACGGTCAACTATCACCATTTGAGCAGCGGTCATATCGATATGTCTGACGAAAATGTCGAGTAGTCGGGTAATTGACAAGTCTTGTAAATGCTTCTCTAACTATGACATTCGGAACTGTAGGTTAAGTTAAGTTAAGTTAAGTTAGCGTAAAAATAGAAAGCGTGTAAGCTCACTGAAACTGAAGGAGCTCTTCCATGTCTCGTTCATGAGGTGCAGGGGAATTTTTATTTTTATATATTTTTATTTATATATAGTTTATATTATTATAGATAATATAGGTATATGTAGATATATAGATAATATATGTATATTGTATATTACGCTTAAACTATTTTTCTTTTCCAAAGTGGTTAAACAAAATTCGATTTAAGGATAAATATCTGTAAATGTCATGTGTGGATAAGACAAAAAATTTTGTGCAATGAGTGTGGTGGAATAATCTTAACATTTTGCTCAATCCTTTCATTCAACCTATAAAAAACATCACTCTTATATGATCCTCAGTGCAATTTGTTGCATACATTAAATCTAATCATTTTCCAATTTCCTACAATTCAGCGAGATAACTAAATAAAGCCGACACATTGTATAAGTCGCATTAAATTTAGCTCTCATTTAATTCACAATGACTGCAAGGATTTCTATGTTCTTTTCTTTCTGCATTCAAATGCCACATCCGTTTCCGTCTACACAACTGCAACAACGTTTATTGTTTTAGCCAAGCAGCGACAACAACGGAAGATGGAACATTCATATGAACAACAACCAAGAGAAAATGGAAAATAAAGGATTCACATCACGTACTCAGTCCATGATAGCCACACACAAGCCAACGCATACAAATAGAGCGACGGCAAAGGATGTTTACCACTAGTACAGGATGTAGACATTGGCTTCTCGCCTGTTCGGTGTCCTTGTGATGTTATAAATCACATCACCCACCCATCAATATAAGGAAATAAAAAAAACAGACAGGCAACAGCCAGTTTCATCATATTTTACTTATACTCGTTTATATCAATGTTTGTACTGATTTCCATATTCTCGCACTGTTAACTCCTCAAGGAGACTTTGATCATTATCTTACCCCTCCGAACTCATAGAGGATCTTGGATATTTAACTTTGGCAAAATATAAAAATTTCACTTTGAAGAATTTACACAGTAAAGCAAATATTTAACACAAGTAATAATTTACTTATCCTCGAGAAAACAAAAAGATTAATATCCGACAGCGGAGTAAACAATAAATAAATTCCGTTAAAGTCTTATGGGAAACAATTTTCTGTTTTGCGTTATTCTCATTCATATAATTATTCATTCAGTCGTCTGTGATTTTGACTTTGGTTCACATTTGGAAACGATATTGTTTAAACAATTAATTGAACTTGATTTTCAGCGCTCATTGCATTGTCATCGTCAACCGCAAATGACCATAAACATTTAACGGGTTTCGTTTTAAACAAATAAATTCACAGGCAGCATCAGCAATGCAAAGGCCGCTCAGACGCACAAAATGTGTTGCGCACTCACAGTGCGGATAATTCGTTACAGTCGTACAGAGATGTGCGTGAAGAGAGGTGGGTATATTGGAAGCCTTTCAATTTTCAGAGAGTGTTTGGGTTGCGACGGTTGGCAAATATTTTCGACAAGAATATACGGAGGAAAGAATTAGGCAAAAGCAAATTCACATTACATTCAGGACAATACCTTTAAAAACTGCGAAATAAAACACCGTTTCTTTAAATTTCACTACTTATTGAACGACTGTATAGGGGGTTTGCTCGATTACGACTGACTTCTCAGGATGGTCTCTGCAATCACTTTCCCTAGGAGTTTGGTATTCAAAAATTACTGCTAGGACGCGAGAGAACTTTAGGACGATCATTAGTTCGATACAGTAGAGTTTGGGTGAATGGATACGACCTTACGAAAAATTTCTGAATTCATTTCCATAATGAACAGTTGCGATCACATTTTTAATGAAATTTTGAACTAATTTTTCGTTTTATTGCCACAAAATTGTCGATTAATCACTAAAGATTTTTCATTATTTACGTAAATAAAATTTCTACTCACCGATGTATCAATCAACGTATGAATATTACTAAAAATTTCTAATGATAAAATTCAGATAAACTCTTTTTTGGTGTTTTCGTAAATTTATTCAATGAACTGTTTTTATTCCATTTATAATAGATTTGTCGACTTAGAAATTTTTGATCAAAATATACAATTTATCATTCGAAATTTGGTTGTGTGGCAACTACATTTTACTGTAATATTATTTTATAATAATCAGTTATGTTTTTCATGTAAGTTCATGACTTTCAAAATTTGCCATTCTTACTGGAACGTTGAAATAAAGAAGACCTGAAATTTGTATCCGTTTCAAAATTTAAAATATGTGTGTTATTAAAATATTACAATTGCAAGAAATTCTGATGATTTATTAAGCATTTTGCCGATATATCTGTGGTCACAACCCATAACAGCCTAAGTCTGTTTTTCAATATTTTCAGTACAGGAGTTTAAAGTTTTGAGTCCTCACTCAACTTTGCTACAGATTCCAAGGAAACGATTTTTTTACTTAGCTGTTAACAAAAAATAGTTGTTTATTCTCGCAATCAAAAGGTATTATCGAAAAAGACATTTAGTCTCTTATGAATTGTTGAACGAAAGAAAGTCAAAAAGTTCAAGTTGAGTTAGGCTATTATTCCAGATTAAATAAAAAAACTTTAAGTGCGCCTAAATTGACATAAATTATTATTCTATGTCAAAATATTTCAGATTCAGAGCTTAACTCAAGTTAGGAAAATAAAATTGTTTCTTTATTTTTTTGGATTAACGACTTAAGTTGATTTAGGCAATGATGAAAAAATAATGTTTATATTTGTTGTAATCCTAAATTGACTTAGGCAGTTATGCCAAAACAGTCATTTAGAAAAATAACTTAAGCTATTAGGTTTTTTAGGATTAATTGTCTTCCTAGAAGAGATACAAACATGAAAAATTTAGAGCAAATACATTTAGATACGCTGAATACGATGGTGCTAATTACTCAATTGTGTCCTAACTCGAGTTAGGCTGTTACGGGTTGTGACCACAGATATATATAATTTTCGTATAGAGATAATTTTCTTAAGCAAGTATAAGAAAATCAATTATTTCTTATGGAAGTATATACAAAAATGTATTTCTTAAAGACAATATTCGCAAATTCAATTTTTTGAATTGATGCAACACGATATACACCAAAATTTCATGTGGAGAATGTTCACATAGACATTTTTTTATTGACAATTTTGCCAATATTTTTTTGCTATAGAAGAATTTATATTGCCCTTAAGTGAATTGTCGTTATAGCGAAAATTTAGAAGTTTTCTCTAGAAACTTACTGTAAAATGGGCCTAAAAATAATTCTTCTAAAGAAAATTGTTAACAAATTTATTTATCGAAAATTTTTGTTAAAATCTTCTTATCAAAAATTTTTATCAAAATCTTTTTACCGAAAATTTTTATCCAAATTTTTTTATCGAAAATTGTATCAAAATTTTATTATCGAAAATTTGCATCAAAATTTTCTTATTGAAGAAATGTATCAAAATTTTCTTATAGAAAAATTGTATTAAAATCTTATCGAAAATTTTGTTAAAAACATTGTCAAATTGTTGTTATATTCCTTTTTGTAAAATTATTCTTTATAAAATTTTGTGCAAATTTATCTAACAGAAAATTTTCGAGAAATTTTAGCTCCAGAAAATTTTTAACAAATTTTAATCATGGAAAACTCCGTTAAATTTTTGCAATTTTTTTTTAAATTTTTTGTAGAAAATTTCGTCCAATTTTTTTTTTATAGGAATCTTTGTTTTTCTTATAGAAAATTTTGTTAAATTTTTCTCATAAATTTTTTTTTTAGCTTTTTATTAGAACTTTTGCCAAATTTTTTCATGTAGCAAATGCAAACAAACTTTCAATCGAAAATTGTGGCAAATTCTTCTCATCGAAAATTTTGTAAATTTTTTTTCGTAGATATTTTGTTTTTCAAATTTTACTTATGTCCAATTTTGTATATACAAAATGCTCTATTTTGTATAATTTTCTAGGAGAAATTTCCTAAATTTGCATTATACGAAGTTTACCAAGGAAAAAGTTGCTTATTTCTAAGTTTTCTATAGAGTTTTTTCTTCGAAAATTTTATATAAACTTGTGTGTATAGAAAATTTTGTATTTTTCCCTTTAGGATTTGTTACAAAAAAATTGTGAACAGTTTTGTAAAATTTTTCTTACAGAAATGTTTTACCGAATATTTCTCATAGAAAATTTTGTTAAAATTTTCTTATCAAAAATTCATGATGAATTTTAATTTAGTAACATTTTTATAAAGCATGTTTTTTAAGTTTCCTTACCCGTAAATGTAGTTAACTTTTTATTATCAGAAATTGTGTTAATTTTTTTTTTATTTTTTTTATTATTGTTATTTTGCGTATCGAAATTTTGTCAAATTTCTCTTATAGAAAATGTTGACAAATTTTTTTTTTGTAGGAAATTTGCTAAATTGTTCTTACAGAAATTTATTTTTGCAATTTTTGTAATTGAAATCACGGTAAATTTTTTCTGTAGAAAATTAACAATTTTTTTATATAAAAAATTTTACAAGTATTTGTTACAAAAAAATTTTTACGTTTTTCTTTATAGAAAATTTGGTCAAATTTTTCTTAAAGGAAATTTAGTCAAATTTTTCTTAAAGTAAATTTGGTCCAAGTATTCTTAAATAAAATTTGGTCAAATTTTTCTTAAAGAAAATTTAGTCAAATTTTTCTTAAAGAAAGTTTGATAAAATTTTAATTAAAGAAAATTTTTTACGTTTTTTCTTATGGAACATTTTGCAAAATTTTTTTAAAGAAAATTTAGTCAAATTTTTCTTAAAGAAAATTTGGTCAAATTTTCTTTAATTTTTTTAAAAAAAATTTGGCCAAATTTTCTTAAGAACATTGAAGTAATTTGGTGAATTTTTTGGTAAATTTTTAACAGCTAAATTGCATACAGAGTATAATTTCCAATCGACAAAATTTACTAGGCTTTGAAAAGTGTCAATTATGTACATATATTGTGTTTATATTTCCAACCCTTTTGTTCATATAGCTTTGTAGACTAAACTTCGCTTTCATTACGTCCGTTCTTTTACATAAAAATCTTTATATTTACTTCAACAATTGAAAAGAGAAATATGAACTTTAATATAAAATTTTCATTAATACTGCGTTTCTGTAGAAAACCTATGGAATTTATCAGAATTTCATATAGATTTGCTCATATAGTTTGCCATTATTAATTTTCCTATAGCAAATTTTGTGAAATTATGATTTGAGTTTATTTTATACGAAATTTTGTCGGAAGGCCAAATTTTATTTGCTTATGAAATTTTTGCTTCCTTTCTTGAATATCTCTGACATTTTGCACAGCTTAAGCTTTGAATGCTTTATCTATCATTACCCCTGTGGATATTTGATAAAGATCATTTGAATCTAAAGGCCGAACAACAATGAAATGTTTTAATATGTTCATCAATTTAAAAAAATCATACAGAAAACTCACACTGACCGTTATGGTTAACAATAAATTACAAAGCAACGCCAAATACGTTTTATGCGTAATTGTCTTGTTGTTTATCACCCTCCCATATCAGACGATGTATTCACATTCAATTGAATGTGTAACAGTTGTAAATACATTTTCGTTTTGGTTTTTTTATTAATTCTGATCAAATACGCAGATAAGTTGTGTAAAATTAAGTAGCACGTTGTTTGAGGGTATATCAGATATATCTGCTATATCACAAGTTTCGACAAGGAAGATTTATGGCATTGAGCTGAAAGATTTATGTTGGCTAAGCCATCAAATTGTTTTACAATGAATCATAAAAACCGATTGATTTGTGCGCAATTTAATAGAATACTACGAAATATAATTTCCAATATATGAAAATCAAAAAAATTAAAAATATTTTATTGTAATGTTCACCATGACTGACCACCTTCAGCTTCCTTTAAATTTTACGTATTTATATTGCCAAAAATCTTCGCATAAATTCATATAGACCGGCAAATATTTCGGAATTTTAATCGATTTGTTTCTGTAATAAAAATTTATATAAATCCGCCTCATTTCATACTCGAAAATGTCGTATAAATCACAAAATTTGTTACGACAACAAATTTGAGTAAATGTTCAAGTATGGCCAACACTAAAAAAAAGGAATGACGTTAAAGTTAAGTAAGCCATGAACTCGACATAAGTAAATTTGTTTTTTCATTATTCCAAAGAAATTTTCATTGTAAACTAGACAATTTCTTTAATGTGACAAACAATATATATTTCACTTCAATGTTTACATTCAAATTTAAGCAGACCAAATTTCCTTGATTTAAAATGTATTAGGACAAAGATTATACTACGAAACGATAATATATTCATATATATAGGTATATAAGCGACAATTCTTAATAAATCGGTAAAATTTTCTGACGAGATTTTTTTATATAACTGCTAAATTTGCTATAAATATTATATAGTTACTTACGTAGGTGGCGACCATAAATAGATACTTCTTAACAATAGTACTCCACAACTAGAAAATAATTCCAAGCACTTCGTTTCCCCGCGTTTCTTCTCCAATTCGTCACAATTAGTTTTAACGTTATTACAAGAGCCCGGTCTTTCCAACGGGGTTTTGGTAAGCTTCTTCTACGCCACACAGTCATTAAATCGCTTGACAAGCCCATATTAATAATTGTTCACAAGCAATATTCTTCTCTTAATATCCAGGCACAGATCATTAGTTTAACCTTAGCGGAGCCGAGATAGATGAATACATCCAGCACTCCAAACTTATAGTTGTTAACGTTCATACAGCTACCCAAATGGATAAACCCATTTTACGTCGAAAAAAATTACATTGTTCTGCCCTCGTTTACCACCTCCTCTCAATGATCGAGAAGGCTGCAGCAACATCTCCAAGTTTTCTATCAATAATTTCTGTATTATCTTCATGCGTAAGTAGCATATTATTTCTGTTAAACATGGTACCAATCGTGCTAACTGCTTTCCCCATAATCACCTCCAACAAAATATTGAAGAAGTTGCACTATAGTCTGTCGTCCTGTCTAAATTTTCATTTGCCATAAAAAAGCTCACTTAGATTTTTGCCTACATTTAATGAATACTTTGTGACAATTGATATCATCTTCCAAAGACAAATAAACTTCGCAGATATACTAGAATCAGAAACGGCTTCATACAGTTTGTGCCCCATTGAACAGCCGAAGGCAGCTTTATAGTCGACGAAAAACTGATATTTGCTGATCTGATTTTTTTATGAGTCCTTTACAGAACTTGCCGTAGTGTGACAATCTGAGCATGAATTTTCTATATGGACATTTCTACAAAATTGTACAAATTTTGTAAAAATTTTCTGTATGAAAATAAGTTAAGTGTTTAGTTGCGAAAATTTTGTATAAATTTTCAATATGAAAAAAAAAATTTTTACAAATTTTCTATTTTTTACGTAAATTACTGTAAAATCAAGCGCATAAATAGAATAGCTAACTTGTTTTATGATTCATGTTTCTTGTCAGTGAGAACATTTTCAATTTATTCAAATAAAATACGTAGAATCAAACACGTGGGACTTTAAACTTCCACTTGGATTTTAGCATTCTATATGAAAATTTTTTTATAAATCTCTTACTTGAAAATTTTGTATAAATTTTCTATACGAAATTGTATAAATTGTATAAATTTTCTATATGTAAATTTTGTATAAATTTTCTTTATGAAAAATTTGCATAAATTTTCTATATGAAAATTTTGCGTAAATTTTCTATATGAAAATTTTGTATAAATTTTGTATGAAAATTTTGCATAAATATTCTATACGAAAAGCTTGTGTAAATTTTGTATGAAAATTTTGCATAAATATTCTATACGAAAATCTTGTGTAAATTTTCTATACGAAATTTTTTTTTTATACATTTTCTGTATGAAAATTTTGTATACATTTTCTACATGACAATTTATTTATACATTTGCTATATTAAAATTTTGCATAAATTTTCTATATGAAAATTTGGCGTAAATTTTCTGTATGAAAATTTGGCGTAAATTTTCTGTATGAAAATTTGGCGTAAATTTTCTGTATGAAAATTTGACGTAAATTTTCTATATGAAAATTTGGCATAAATTTTCTATATGAAAATTTTGTATAAATTTTCTAGATGAAAATTTTGTATAAATTTTCTAGATGAAAATTTTGTATAAGTTTTCTGTATGAAAATTTTGTATAAGTTTTCTGTATGAAAATTTTGTATAAGTTTTCTGTATGAAAATTTTGTATAAATTTTCTATACGAAAACTCTGTATAAATTTTCTATATGACAATTTTATATAAATTTTCTATATGAAAATTTTGCATAAATTTTCTATACGAAAATTTTGCATAAATTTTCTATATGACAAAAAAAATTGTTTACAAATCCTCTATGTTATATATAAATTACTGTATCATATAAATACTGTAACAATCAAACGTATAAATATATTAAAATAATAATAGAATAGAACAGTAGTTTTCCGTATGAAAATTTTGTATAAATTTTCTATATGAAAATTTTGCATAATTTTCTATATGAAAATTTTGCATAAATTTTCTATAGAAAATTTTGTATAAATTTTCTACATGAAAATTTTGTATAAATTTTCTACATGAAAACTTTGTATCGGATTGCTCGGAAAGTTCATTCGGATTAAAAAAAAACATTATTTATAATTTTATATACAAGAAAACAATTATTTTAATGTATTCAAAATCTCCCCCTTTTTCTTAATAATTTCTTCCCACCTTTCTGGAAGTTTTTTAATTCCTTCGTTATAAAACTCCAAAAAACCAAAAATTTTACGTAATTTTCCCATCGTCACAATAACCGATGATTGATTTTGATAAAATATTTTAACGATTATTATATTTATTATATAACTAGCTGACCCGGCAAACGTTGTTTTGCCTTCAAAATGCATTTTGAATTATTAGTAGTTTTGTTTGTCATATTTGATTCAATCTTAATGTGGTAAAAAAAATTAATTGCAAAAATCTCATCTCCAACGTCATCTATCACTTCAAATAAAATCTTTTAAACCTTCCGGAATACTCTACCAATAATTTAAGACCAAAATGAGCCATATCGGTCCAACCGTTCTCGAGCTTTAGCGAGACTAACGCACAGCAATTGAGATTTATATATATAGATATGTTATATTTATATTTAATTATAATTTTAATTATAAGATACAATATTTTGCCATAATAAATTTGCCACGTCTCTACTTCACGACTGCCAAATATGAACTGTCAAGACTAATGTTTACCGAAATGGCGGCAAAACAAAGTAGTATACATTCCCGACGGACACCCGTATTTTTGTTTATGTTCATTTGTGAATTTATTTTCTATCTTCTTAATTCGGTTCAAGATCGTTTTTCTATTAGCAACTACTTATTATTATTGATAGGATATAGTTCAAAAACTTGCGAAGTTGATTACGTTGGCGCAGCTGGGTAGACGGATAACTATTTCGATATTCGCCAAAATACCATCTTCAATGCTTTCAGCTGTTTGTGCTTTCTCGGACGTCATCGCCACCTTAAGGGTCTTTAACTGCACAAATCAGTTGAGAAGTTTTGCCCACCGATACGAAAATGTTCTCAACGAAGAGCACAGGTCAAATATAACTTAATTATCGCAAGTTCTAGTCTATGTATGTGTCCATTGGAGACAATTGCTTAGTAGTTGTTGTCCTCACAAATGCCAACAGACATAGCTTAGTGAGAAGCTACACAGTTTACCTTCTTTATATTATATTTGTTTTTGAATTTTTTTATAAAATTCTAAACATAATCCGTGTCCTGTCCCTTATATAGGGTGGCCCATAAGCAACGTTAAGATTCGATTAGTGAATATATTTTTTGTTTAAGTCTTTTTTTCGTCTCATTACAGAATTAAGTAAATAATACTTGGGAAATTTATGATGGAAAGGCTCAGCACAGAACAAAGAACCAAATTTGTTCAATTTTACTTTAAAAGTCAGCTTTCGATTATTTAAATCATATCGACATTTCTTTCATGTTCGAAATTCTCCTAGGGCTCTAACAATTTACCGATTGGTTCAGCGTTTTGGACAACAAGGGGCTGTCTGTGATTTTCCGCGTGCTGGAAGACCTCGTGCAGTTCGAAATGAAGGGACCAATGTTCGAGCGCAAGCAAGAAGGAGGAAAACTCCGAAACATCCACCAGGCGACGTTATCAGCAGTTAGAGATGTCTAGGCAAAGAATTTTACATATGTTACATCTTTTCCCATATGGGATGCAATTGGTTCACGAGTTAAACCCAAACGGTGCTCAAGAACGCGTTCAATATAGTCGCCGTTAACGTTGCTTATGCGCCACCCTTTAGTTAACTATCATGTCATCCATGTAAAAATCTTTTTATGGCGCGATGTTTTCCTTACCTATATATAGGTATAGCTTAAGTAATAGAATTTTTTATGAATATTGCACATCATATATGAATAAAAAACAATTTAGCATGGAATGTGGGAAGTAATTTTTGTCTTCTGAAGATGATGGTGATGATGATGATTTTAGTAATTGTTGAGCTTGGCATTACATCTTACTATAAAGAAGTTCATCATAATGGTGATGGGCAGGCGCAGGAGGAGATATATGATTTCATTATTTGTTCAGTAAAGTGAAAGTACATCAGTAATTTGTGTAATTCTAATAGGAGCAGGGCACAATGATTGTCTATTTAGTGGTTTCTGTGCATCACACAATCTGGTCGATGACAAGCTCGTGGCATTTGTCACTTGCCACAAGAAGACGAACCAACAGCGATACTATTAAAAAGTCGTCAAGTAAAGCAAGAGTTGCTATGGATATCTCAATAAATGTTTTTGCTATTAGTGCTTTAAATTCTAGTTTATGTTCTACGATAGTTTTATTACTGTGGCGGCAGCTCTTCCTTGTGAGAGAGATGGGCATCATGTTTCTGATGTTGCTGTTTTGTTTTCTGCGACAATGATGTTGTTGCTGCTGCTGCTGCTACTGATGATGATGAGTGATTACAAAGTGTCAAATCAATTAAAATCAATGAAAGCGAGAAGTGTGCCTCGGTGTGGTTGCTTGGTTAGTGTGACGCGCCACAATCAACGTGAGTGATAATGAAACATTGTAGATATTGTAGACAGAGAGATACTACAAACAAAAAAATAACGCATGAATATGAAAATTGCAACAAATGTGTGAATTACTTCCTTCTTCTTTGTTTTTAACCAGATTTGTAATTATCTTTTTAGTTGCATTTTTTCAATTGGATTTTCGTTTTCTTTTTTTTTCGCTGTTGCTGTTAACTTCCTCATCAAAAAATCACAATTTTGATTTCCTCATTTGTAGAGGAAATCTACAAAAACAAAAAACAAAAAACGAAAATCATACACAAATATAATAAATGAACAATTTGTATCATTTGGAAGCGTTAACAACTTTAAACTATTTATATTATTATGTTCAAATAACACGCACTGTATTTGATTATGTAAGAAAATCACGAGTAGATGAATTTACTAGACAGTTGTGAAGGACTGGCAAAGGTAATATGTTTGTGAAACATTTAAATGAAATATCGTCGAAATCCAAAATTGGCTATCAAATTATAAAAAAATCAATCTCTGATCTGTTAAAGTGTACTCAATGATATGAAACTCATAGAAATATATTTGTGGCGTTTCATTTTATGAAGTATCAAGGCTTATGTTGACTGTAGACTAAAGATTTTTAAGGCTTGCGTCAGTAGTAAAATTGGGCTAACATGTAGGGGATAATTTTTGGAATAGTACCGCAAGTATGCTATAGGTGGCGGCCGAGACAAATGTAGTCTTAATGTGAGAATTTAGCCAGCATCATAGAAAAGAATAATATAAAGATTTTAACTCGATGGAGGGAAGAAAAAAAATGTCACCTTTTAGTCTCAAAAGGATTTTTTTGTTTGATAGATCGACATTAATTTTAATACGACGTCTATGTTAATAATCATTTATTGGCTATATAGAACCAATGACAGTGGCGTACAAAAGAATATCACAGCATACTTTTAGGGGTAACATGAACAACAATTTAGCATAGAGTGTGGGAAGTGCATATTTGCAATAATTTTTGTGTTGTGACGATGATGCTGATGATGATGATGACAATTTAAGTAATTTTTGAGCTTGGCATTACATCTTATTATGAAGAAGTTCATCATAATGGTGGCTGGCTGGCAGCATATAGAGGAGTATCACAGAAAGCTTTCAGGAGTAACATAAAACGTTTTAGCAAACACTGGAAACATTTAACTTGCTCGAACCTATGGAAAATATCTCAAGTGCGTGAGTCTGTGAATCGCTACCTACCTACATTATCCCCTCTATAATCTTCGTTCTTGGGAAAGATTTTCTCTACAACCAAATATGTATTCTGAAAAAAAAAAATACGGACAATTGGTCAACAATTTACAAAATATTTGTTATTCATCAACATTTTTTGTAAAGCCTTCAAAGAAAGACCATAAGACATAAATTTTGATAATGTAAATATCTGATTTAGGAAAGTAATGAGTTGAAATGGCAGTTCAATTGCCTTCAAAGCTAGCTCCTTCTGAAATACCACACTTAAGTCAATGAATAATCCAACTATTAGAACATTTTTGAAACGAATTTTCCAAGAAAAGACTTCAGTTCTCATAGCTAATTGTCTTGCCTTGTCCATCGACTGGAAAAGGAAGGATATCTCAAATTAGTTTTGGAAAGAGAAAAGTCAGTCGGAGTTATATCAAGTTCATACGATAACAGTTTTTGAGTTTTTTTTTCACAACGACAGCGTTTTGAGATCGTGCTTTACCATAGTGAAAAATTCAGGAGTTATTTTTCCATATGTCTGTATTTTTTTAATACATTTTATCACTCAAACACCTTATAAAGACCACATAATATTATTTGTTTTGCGTTTGACCATATGGAAAAAATTTCCAATGCGCAATACTGCGATAATCAAAGAATTTGATCGATTTTGACATGTTTTTTTTCGACACAATTCTGAGGCTTGTTGACTGGTTTACATGTCACATTCGTTTCATATTTATGTGTGTTTTATTTAACTTTACTTTTTAAACCGAAAAATGGATAATCCTGAAGACAACAGAGTGTTCTTAAGCTCCGAATCAGTTGTGCCAAATTTTGGCTATCTCTTTAAATGCGTTTTTTTTTAATATTTAACGTCCGGTACTTTTGTGACAGAATTTACGACCAAGTATAAAAGAGACGCGTGACTCTTTAAAAAATGAAAAATTTGAGTGCAGAAAGCTGATTATTGATTATTGACCGTTATTAACCAAATTTGCTCTTAAAACAATTAGTTACCTCACCCATACCTTCATGTTCCCATTCATTAATACCGGGTTATCCATTTATCGACTTCAAAAGTAAAGTTAAATGAAACACACACAAAGCTATAATTTCGACGAAACTTTTACTTCATTATAATGCTTGGATCTTGTCATTATGTACGAAATACAATGTCATTTAAATGACCGCCTATGGATTAGTTGCAGCAGTGGACGCGTTTGAGACACTTTTCGACCAGAGTTTTCTCACATTTCGGGCGATATCTCGGCAATAACCTGATGAATATTGGTCTTTACATGCTTCAACGTTCGGGGGTTATCCACATAAACATGGTCTTTTACGCAGCCCTACGAAAGAAAGTCTAACGGCGTCAAATCGCGTGGTCTTGGTGGCCAATCGACGTTTCCAAAACGTGAAATTGTGCAATCTGGAAACTTCTCATGCAATAAAGCCAAAATCGATCATGTTGTGTAGACATCCTTATCTATTATACGCCGCCAGTAGGAAATAACTCCAAGCACTTCCATCTTCTGCGCTTCTCCTTCAATTCGTCACACCAAGTTTCACCAAGTTTACACCAAGTTTAAACTTCAATTGCAGACCAAAAAAGTCGGTTATCATATAACCATAGCGCACTGAAATTACCCGCCACACTTTCGCTAACAGAAGCTATATTTTCGGCACTGCGTACATTGCGATGATGCACAGGCCAGAAAACGTCGGTGACGCTTCCAATCTCTTCAAATTTCTTTATAATTTTGCCACTTCCTTGCTCAGTATGTCGGTTATGATGACCAAATTCACTCGGTATTGTATCAAAAGTGTTCACGTTCGAACCATAACTTTGTATAATAGTAAGGTTTAACTATTTTTAGGCCTTTTTCGATTTTAAAACGATCCATATTTGTAAATGACAAATCCTTCACTAAAAAAATAACACTTCAGATGACAGGTACTTAACAGCTGACAATCTTGCAAGACCGGCGGCTTTGGAACCACTAAATGGATAACCTTATATTATTTAAAAAGATTAGGTACGTGAATGAAATCGATAACGTTTATAGTTTCATCAGTTTCTGCATAGCATTGTGCGGTTGTTGGAACATGCAAATCTGAATGGTTTAAATAATAGTTCTGCTGTATAAATTGGCCTCATAAAACTGAGTTTGACTTTCAATGGAAAATAATTGTATAATCTGTATTTAATGAAGTTTTTTTACTTTCATGTTAAAAAATTATTATGTTGATGGTTTTTCCTTTGTGAAGATAATCAATAAAAATAATCCCATGCGCATCCTAAAAAACAGTCGCCATGACTTTCCCTGCAGATGAAACCTAGAAATATTTATTTTCTTCACACTCCATACATAATGCTGTTTTCATCATTTCCGAACAATATCTCAATATGGATGTTAGTTCTACACTAGTTGCTTATATTGTCATCTCAGGTAAAATTAAATAACTTTTTTCGTTTACGCGTTAATTTATTTATTGTATTTTGATTATTTTGATTATCTTTTCCGTGCTTTGATTTCAATTCAAGCCGAATGTAAATAAAATCTGCGTCTTCTCTTATGACCGCAAAATGTTGGATAGCGGAGTTTCAACTGGGCCGTATAAGTTGTCAAGGCGACCACCGTAGTGGTCGATCAATTGAGGTGTCTACGCCATACACGGTTAAGAATATCCACAAAATGTTATTGGATGGCTGTGCGCATTGGCTGAAGGTACGCGAGCTCACTGAAATGATAGACATTTCGAAAAGTGCTATGCATCTTATATTGACCGAAGATGTGAAGATGAGAACGCTGTGCTTAGGATGGGTGCCGCGCTTGCTTTCAATAGAGCAAAAACAGCTTCGTGAAGATGTTTCACCGCAATAAAGTCGAAGTTTTGAGTCAATTTATAACCATGGATGAGACATGGGTCCACCACTTTACACCTGAGGCAAACGAACAGTCAAAGCAGTGAATTGAAATGGGAGAATTGTGTCCAAAGGAGGCGAAGGCGGTAACATCTTCAGGCAAGTCATGACGTCCGTTTTTTGGGATACGCATGGGATTATTATTATTGAAATTGGAAAATTGGTAATTGGAAAAACTATCAACAGAGAATAATATTCTGATTTATAGTGGCGTTTAAGTGATGAAATTGTGGAAAAAGGGCAGAATTTGATGAAAAAGAAAGTTTTGTTTCATCAAGACTATTCTCTAATTCACACTTCCCCCACTGCGATGGCTAAAATTAATAAATTAAAGTTCGAATTGCTTCATCATGCACCTTATTCGCCAGATTTGGTTCCATCGGACTAATTTCTATTTTCAAATTTGAAAAATTGCTAAGATTTGCCAACAATAAAGAGGAGACGTCTGCGGCGTTGGAGTAGATGGCTACTTTAAGGAGTTCTGCAGTTCTTACCAAAAAATGGGTATAAAATACTAAATATCGCTGGAAAAAGTGTATCGATCCGAAAGGAGATTATGTTGAAAAATTAAGAAAATGTTTCCCAACTATTTTGTGGCTTCTTTGCTAGGTCGGATAGTTTTGGGACCACGAGGACAGTCCTCGTGCTAATTTAAAAATGAATATTAAATTGAAAAACTCTAGATCAATTTAACACCCACAGCGTTCGACTTTGTTTTCATAAAACTTTCGCAGACTTCATCCCGATCAACATGAACAAACTCAAGCAGATCTGTGCGAGATGATAACCTTCTTACGAAATTGTTATTCTGTACGCCAGGGTTCACATGATTTTTTATTATATTTGTACTTTTCCCTAAACCAATCATCCTGATACGTTTCCAAGTCTGCCCAGTCTTAATCGTTACATCAACCGAAAACGGATGTAACGTTTCAGTGCTCGTTTTCAGGGAATGGTTGTCTATACCCCATGATTGTGGATGTTGAATGAATTTCAACACTAAAAGTAATCCCATAGAGAGATTGTAGCGGGAACGTTTAGATGAAGAAGGCCTTTGGGAAGCGGTCTTTGTCGGAAAGAAGTATTATATTTACAACTGGCGTGAACTGTTAAAAGAAAGTTGAGGAAGAGTTGAAGAAGAGCATCTCGGTATCGATGAAAATCACGTCCAACAAATCCTAGAGAGTAAAACTGCACTGACACATTTATAAGCTAACAATTTGTTAAAGTTCAACAATTTTCTTGCAGAGGTATCAGTGACTGCTTTAAATAAATGTACAAAATATCGATATCTTCATAGAATTCTTTCGTAATTGCTGCCATCCGCATTTTCGGGAAATTATATTATTTACGACGGAGAAAATGAAACCACAATGTACTATAGGATATAACCGGTAACACCGAAATGAATGATTTTATAGAAAACTATTCCGATTTTCTAAAAATTCGTGATAAAATATTCAGCTTATGGGAACGTAAAATATTTTCCCATTAATTGCCACATTTGTATAATTAAAATATCAATCTTTATATTCCAATCCATTACCTTGTTACTATTCTTTCGATGTCCCATCCAGACCTTATTATTTATTAAAAGATAAAATCAATCATAGCCAGACAAAGGCTCTTATGAAATCCAACGCTAACCGAGTTGACGTCATTGTGGTAGAATTTCCTGCAGTATTATGGTAAAGGTGAATTTGTTCCTAGACAGCATCACGTTTTCGAAACGTGTACATGTATACTCTGAACATATGACGTCACTGTATCAGAGCAAATGGCCAAAAGGATTGCATGGCATAGGCGGGAGAGATAAAAACGCAATGGTTGCCATAGATAAACTATACAGAAATATTAACATAATCGATTGCACAATACTAGAGCAAGACGGCACGCAAAGATGCTGTAATAGCGGAAGAGGGAGAGATAGAACGACAGGACGCAAAAGAGATATCTCTTCGCCAGTGAGACAGTGAGAGAAATTGGATAATGCGCAGCTTTACTATAAACTGTTTTACTCTTTCTTAGCGCTCTCTGTTATTAATGTTAATGAACATTTTGAAGTTATTCTGCTCTCATTGGTTTTATCCTTGTGTTTGTTTTAAATTTGCATCGCATCTATTCTAGCTGCAGGAATACTGCAGCATTATCAACGCTGGACTTGAGGGGTTTGCAAACAAACATTTCGGTCAAGTCGCCTTGAACTCTAACCATGAGACGGGGCCACCAGTGAAGTTAATTGCAATCCCAATGCTGTTTTATTAGGAAGGAAGTAATAAAATTCAATTGCGCCTCACAACACCACAGGGTGGTAATGGCTTTTCGTACAGTTTTTAGAGGTAAAAAGGTCATATTTTGCAAACTTTAGCTATGCCATAGGAAATTGGTTCGAAAATAGCTTTAAGGAGAGTTATAAATAAACTGCATCTAATAGAGCGGAAATTTGAGATAATGAAGGGGCAATAAGATGGCTCTTCATTTGGGAAAGCAGATTATTGAGTGCTTTTACAGTAGAAGGGATTGCATGGCGTATGATTGATATTGATTGTAGGTTTCTATGATATCGTACATTGTGGAATTGCTAAACTGTTTTTGAAATTGAAAAGTATTGATTTTAAAAAAGTTTTTGGAGTTTTTCAATTAACAGCAGGATTTAATGTTGACATATGAATAAAGTACCAAATACGTATGAATATTTCTATTAGAAATGCACATATTATGCAGTAAGGACACAATCCGACGTATGAGTGTTATTATTTAGATTAAATTCATGGAATGTGAAATGAAAATACAAAGCATCTGTTGTATAGAAAGAAAACTTGTGTACATAAAGGGTGGCGCATAAGTAACGATAACGGCGACTATATTGGATGCGTTCTTGTGCATCATTTGGTTTTAACTCATGAACCAATTGCATCTTATATGGAAAAAGATGTACATATATAAAATTCTTTGCAAAAACCACCCAGACATCTCGAACTGCTGAGAACGTCGCCAGATGGAAGTTTCGGGATTTATCTCAATACTTGCTTGCACTCAAGCAATGGTCACTGCACTGCATGAGGTCTTGCAGCACTCGGAAGATGACAGACAGGCGCTTGTTGCCCAAAATGCTGAACCAATCGGTAAATTGTTGGAGCGCTAGGAGCATTTCGAACATGAAAGAAATTTTGCAATGATCTGAATAATCGAATGTTGATGTAAAATTGAACAAATTTGGTTCTTTGTTCTATGCTGAGACTTTCCATCATAAATTTCCCAAGTATTATTTAGTTAATTCTGTAAAGAGACGAAAAAAAGGCTTAAACAAAAAATTTATTCATTGATCAAATCTTAACGTTGCTTATGCGCCGCCCTATAGAAAAGGAAGCCTATAGAATAGGAAACCTATAGAACATATATGGAAAGACAACTTTGTAGCCTCACAGGCTAGTCTTGAAGTTCCAATCCTTTTCACTTTAAGTCAAATAAAGTTCCTCTATTTCAATGCCAGCAATTGTTTATTGAAAAATTACCACTGGAAACATAATAACATCAATTTTAACAGTGTATATGCAAAGTTTTATTTTCGTAGCAAAATAAGTTGAAAGTCATTTGACTAAAGGTTGATTTCCAATTTTTTTTTTTTTTTTTTTTTTTTTTTTTTTTTTTTTTTGGCACTGACAGCATTTCCCTTAGTGCTAGATATTTCCACCATGCGATGGTTTACAGCAACAAAAATTTTCCAAACTCAGCATTTGTTCTCCAAATATAAGTCTTCATTTCAATTTTGTTCAACCAACCATGATAAATTAAGAAATCGTATCAATTATCGACGATGGCACAGAATGCCCAGTATCGAGCCAAAACGAGACCAGATTAGCAGCATTTTAAGAGCAATAAAAGCTTAGAACTGTGATAGCCTGGTAGTAGAAATGTTTGAAATCCGTGGCGATTGGCTGATAAGAGTCATGTATCGACTTCTAAATACGATTTGGCAAAAATCACAGTGAGTTATTATACATCAAACAAGTATTTAGACAAGGCGGTCTCTTCATTACATTGCTGGAGATAATTGTGAGGAAAGCTGCAGTAGAGGCGACTGGTCACGTCTGTAGCACAAGCCATATTGCTACTCGCGCCCTGACAATAGGGAAATCATTGGCGAGATGTTACTGTAGCCTTCTCGCTCATTGAAACTAGTTGGAAAAATTTATTTGGCGGTAAAAGATTATTTGTTTCAACGAACAAAGAGACTACTGGCTGTGTGAATATTGACAAGTAAGGGGTGCCCAAACAACAACGCAAGATTTAAATTTTAAATAAAACACAGATATTTAAAAAAATCGTGAAATTTTGCTATATCGTAGAGTAGATAGAATGAGGTTATGTATGGAACAACACATCGGGCAGATGGCCGGCGCGGCTTTGCTGGTACACACGGAATCTTGTAATGAAATTTTCAATGACCGTTTTGCATAAATGCTGCATTTCATTAATGCAGCGTCCAACTTCCTCTTTTAAGACTTGAGTTGAGCCAAAGAAAAACGTTTAATGGTGTTAAATCGCACGATCTAGGCGGCCAATTCTGGTCTCCAAAACGCGAAATAACACGACCAGGAAATGATTGATGCAGCAATTGAATTGTTTCTCTGGCTGTATGACATGTGGTGCCATCTTGCTGGAACCACATGCCCTCCACATTCATTTCTTCAATTCTAGGCACGAAAAAACTGGTTATCATTTCACGATACCGAACACCATTGACTGTTTGCGCTTGACATGCCTCATTTTCATAAACAAAAAGGTCTAATGATTCCTCCTGCCCAAAAACCACACCACATAGTGACGCGTTGGGAATGCATTTGCTTCTTGTGAATCACTCGAGGATTTTCCTCACCCCAAATGCGACAGTTCTGCCTATTGACGAAGTCATCAAGATGGATATGAGCCTCGTCACTGAAGATGATTTTATCGGCAAAATCAGCATTTTCATGTTGTCTCTCCAATACCCAATTAACGAACTCCCTTCGCTGCCCATGGCCAACTGGCTTCAGTTCCTGAGGCAATTGAGCTTTGTATGCATGAAGATACAAATCTTTCGTCAAAATTCGCTGCATAGTGGAGTTTGAGCGACATCGTCACGTACAGCTGCGACATTTTCGATCGACTTGGTCGAAGGCGCTTTGTTTTTCTTTACATCACCAACAGACCCAGTTTTGCCAACTGTAGCCGCAAAACTTTCACCATTTTGGTAAAATAATTTCACAATGAGAATTCGTTCATTCTCGTAGCGCTCCATTTTTACTAACCTCGTACCTTCTACTAGCAAACAATAACAATCGTTCAAATGTCAAGCAATGACACTTCGAATGGCGCCAAATTTAAATCTTGCGTTCTTGTTGGGACACCCTTTATAACTTCAGAAAAATGGATGTGACTGCAAATGATTACAAAACTAATTTATTTGTTTCAATATACAAAGAGTCTAATTCTTTCGGATACTGTGTGAACATTTACGGTTATAACTTTGGTGGTATTGGGCGATTTCATTTACTTCGGTTTCGCTAAGAATAAAATTAATGATGTCAGCCTTGAAATTAAGAGAAGAACATTATTTTCGGACAAGTGTTACTATAGGCTAAGCAAGCGACATAATGACATAGCTGTCCCTCAAAAAGCAAACATTCAACTGTAATAGACTTTAATTTTACGGACCTTGCTGTACAATGGAGAATCCTAGACTATGACACACAATACTCTGGGAAATATATGGATTCACCATCGTTAACAGAGATTGTTGGGCAATATGTGGAATCATTATTCTTAACGGATCTTGTCGGCGTATGTTGTATGCGCTACATATCGATATCGACTTGGACGAGCGCATCAAAATACTGCGATTGCTTTGACTGGGTCATGTTTGGCGGTTGAATATAAATGCTTTTGCAAAAGGAATCCCAAACTCGGTGGCTGACACAGAAGGAGATAACCAAAACTTCACTGGAAGGTTCAGGGTTTTGAAATACTGCTAAAATTTTGTGCGACGAATTGGAGGAGAAGCGTAGACATGCGGCGCGGATTGGAATTATTTCCTACGTGTGGCGTCTAAATAGGTAAGTAGACTTTTTAGTCACCCCCGATATTTTGGTATCTAAAAAATCGTAGAATAACTATTCCATTATTTAATTGTTTCCATTAATGCTCTATGCTTCATACGCAAATTACTTATTGATATTTTATGGAATGTTATTACTATAAACATTTCATTCTCTAGTATTAGATGCGCAACTAAGTTCCCTTTGTTTGAGCCAAGCTTAGGCACATAGCAAGCATACCGCTTCGACACAATGTATTTAACTTATGGAAATATTAAGTGTGCAACTAAGTTCCCGCTGTTTGTCAATAGATGGCGTCAGCTATAAATGCCAATCGATTCTACCAATAACCTAAAGTAACCTAAAGTTTGGCTCATGAAACTTAGGCATATGGTAAACATATTGCCTCGACACAATAGTGATTTTCTTTTGACGTCATATTCTTTTGGCTGTGTGAAAATATATATGATTTTGTGCCAAATAGTCGTCATATGCGAGAAGTATTGATTTTCTTCTTTCAGTCGTAGAAAACGGCGGCTGAAGCTCATCGACAGCTTCAAAAAGTTTACGGAGATGCTGCTTTAAATGAATCAACGTGTGGAGATTGGTTCTGCTGCTTTAAAGACGGTGATTTTGATGTTGACGACCGTTCGCGTGAAGGAAGACGAAAAACCTTCGAAGACACTGAATTGACGGCATTGCTTGGTGGGGATCAGAGTCAAATGCAGGTAGAGTTTGCTTCAGTATTAGTTACCCGCCAAGCCATTTCCAAGCGATTGCATGCGTTGGAAATGATTCAAAGCAAGGAAGTTATGAATTGAAGCCAAGGGATGTTGAGCGTCATTTCTTCGCCTGTGAACAACTGATTCAGCTACAAAAAAGCAATGGTTTTCTTCATCGTATTGTATTGTAGAAAGGCATCGAGAATGCCCGGTTATGTTTCTACGTTGTCGTCTCGGCCGAATATTCACGTTGGGAGGATTATGCTCTGTGTTTGGTCGGATCAGCTCAGTGTTATTTATTATAAGCTATTGAAACCAAGCGAAACCATCACTGGGGATTGGTATCGACTTCAATTAATGCAATTGAGTAGAGCTCTGTATGAGAAATGCACACAATACGCGGAGTGGTACGAAAAAGTGATTTTTCAGCATGACAACGCTCGGCCCCACGTGGCCAAGCCCGTTAAAACCTATCTGGAAACGCTGAAATGGGAAGTTATTCCATAGATATTGAGCCGTCCGTTTATTGCTTGTTCTGTTCGATGGCACACGGTCTGACCACCAGTGCCACTCATATGACGACATCAAGGAATGGCCAGATTCGTGGATAGCCTCAAAAGATGAACAGTTTTACCGTGACGGAATTGGGGCTATGCCAGAAAGAAGGGGGAAAGTTGTAGCGAGCGATGGGCAATACTTTCAATGAATCATTTTTAAACATGTTTTCATAATAAAGTTCAATTTTTACAAAAAAAAAAAAAAACAAAACAGCGAGAACTTAGTTGCACACCTATTTACTTGGTATTTTCAAAGAGATTTCGCTGTACACACAATTATATTTCTCTTACATTTCTCGATAAACATGCGGAGATTCTGTTGTATGTCAATGTTCATATGGATCCACTGCAACTACCATAAGGAATACTTTATTGTAGCATTAATAAGTACGACTAGAAACCACCTAGTATAGTACACCTTTTCATCTTTTTGAATTCCTTTTTAATTATATAGGTTTTTCATTATTCAAAATAGCGCATAAAAATGAAATCCTTTATGTTTCAATATCATTTTCAAAGGGTTTCTCTGGCACTGATTGTTCACCATAAATTATTTCTTTCAATTCTTTTATTTCTTTCAAATGTTATAAAACGTTTGTTGATGCTGATGAACCGCAGGCAATTATTATTTGAAATAAATATTTCTTTCTGTGGGAATGAGAAAGGATAACTTTTAAATATTTCCAAAAGACTATTAAAACACAAAGCGGCCTTTTGTTCACATTGATTAGAAAATGTTCATTGTCCTCGGCTTAATATATTATGTAACTGAATGTTCTGTATAAGAATACTATCTCTATGCTATCTGTATTTATTTTTGGGGTGCAGGACATTTCGGGAAATGTCAGCGGCAATTACCATAACCATATTACATTCAACGTTAAGAGATAGACTGCCTTAATAGAATCTAAAACTATAAATTCTAAACGCAAATAAAAGTAAGCAGCGCTAATTAATCCTATCAGTGCGATTCTTTTCGATTTCTTGCGATTTCTTTTGTATTGTCGATGTAAGTCCTTGAGTTGAAGGAGATCTTTATAGCAAATTTCTCGGACCTCTTCAGAAGATTATTAAATATATATAGATCTTGTACATACATTGCCATTTTCATAAATGGCCAACTGAATTGCGAGACAACTTTGATGATAACACTGGCCTTCAAACTATAACTTTTTGGCAGAAGACTAATATTTTTTCCATTACCTTTTGATGTGGAAACTCCTACTGAAAGCCCTTCAAGAAAAAGGCTGCTACTCATATAGAAATGATTGCGAAATCTGTTCTAGTTTTCAAAGACTAAGAACTTTTTACATAGAAGGAGACTATAACCGATATTTTTATCTATTATACACGCACGAAGAAAATAATCGCAGGCCATATTTTGCGCTGTTTTCTAATTCTTCACCCAATATCTAACTAGGGTTATAAGATCCGATTCCTTCCAATGGAGTCCATGTCACATTTTTCTCTGCCGGCCATCGAGTTTGTTTTCCAAGACATTTCATGCCGAATCATTTAGGACCATCCGCACAACATGACCAAACCAAAACACACTATATTGATGCGCTTGACAACGTTGATCTCAGTAAATAGTTCATACATTTCACTATTCATCATTCAGTTAACCGCCGAGCCATTTCCAAGCCATTACGTGCGTTGGGAACGACTCAAAAGCAAGGAACTTGAATTCCCTTTGAGTTGAAGCCGGGGGATGTTGAGCGTCATTTTTTCGCCTGTTAACAACTGCTTCAGCGACAGAGAAGCAACGGGTTTCTTCATCATATTGACAAAGTTGATGTGAGTAAAAAGTTCGTACAGTTTATGATTCACGTGGTGCTGGTACTACCCGCTAACGATGATGTTTCTTTCAAATAATTTTCATCTCCCAAACTCCCAGCACACATTCATAGGCTTGTGTCTTAACCAAGGATAAGAACAATGAGAAGAGACCTTTGTCATGAAATAGTTTGCTATTTGTTAGCAAGTTATAACATCTCCCTAATCCCTATACTGACTTTGCAGCCGTTAATATTGAATACATGATGAATTCAAGGTAAATGAATTCATTCAACACTCCAAAGCTATAATTTTCAGTGTTAATACAAGAGCCCAAAGGAGTAGATCCCTTGTTTATTGAAACAAATAATTTGGTATCATCAGAGTTGGTCATTAGACACATTTTTCTGGAGTCCTTATCAATGATTGAGATGACTGCAGTAACCTCTCGCAGCTTTTTGTTTGTCAATAACATCTATATACTCGGTATACGTAAGTAGCCTATGGCTTCTATTAAAGATGGTACCAGTCGTGGTATCGTTAATCGCAGCTTTCTTCATAATTATCTCCAAAAGTACGCTGAAGATGTCCAACGATTATCCAACATTTGAATTACTCACTAATATATTTTCCTGTTATGTGCGCAGCTGAGTTTTCGCTGTTTTTTATTTTATAAAAATCCATCTTTATTATGAAAACTTTTTCCCCATCTTTCTGGCAAAGCTCGATTCCGTCACGGTAAAACTGTTCATGTTTTAAGGCTATCCAAGAATCTAGCAATCCTTGATGTCGTAATATGAGTGCTAGTCAGCGGACGGTGTGCCATTGAACGGAACAAGTAATAATCGAACGGCGCAATATCTGCCCATTTCAGCGTTTCTAGGTAGATTTTAAAGCGTTGTCATGCTCAAGAATCACTTTTTTGTGGCTCTCCGCGTATTGTGGTCATTTCTCACGCGGACCTCGGCTCAATCACATTAATTGAAGCCGATACTAATCCTCAGTGATGGTTTCGCTTGGTTTCAACAGCTTGTAATAAATAGCACCTACCCGGTGCAACCAAATACAGAGCATAACCTCCGCTTCGTTGTTATTGAGCTTTGATTGTACAATTCTGATTACGTCTTCACTTAATGCTTGGCAGCCAGTATTTGGCATGTTCTTGCTTGAGGAGAGATCTATTCCTATAGCCTTTAGTAATAGAATTTTCGGACAGAAGCCCTTCAGGTATTGATGAGTGCAGCCCCAATGGATCTTATTGCAATCCGTCGTGCGACGGAATTCAAGGCCAGGAAAGGGTATGTACTGGCGGCAACCGACTGGCCCATTGAGGAGGTAGAGAGCAAGAGTAGGGCTGAGCCTTGGGGGCTCTTGGACGAATGTGTCTATGTACGTTGTGCGAAACCCTGACTTTGGTTTTAACCTTTATCTGGGTTTCTTGCTGACGGAACATGGGTCACTAAATGCCTTTCTGCGTAAGAGAGCGCTGTCCGATTGCAAATCGTGCAACTGTGGTACACTAGTCGAAGACTGGTGGCACATTTTGTGCGGATGTCCTTTGTATGCAGATATGAGGGACTTCCAGGGATTAAAGATAACAAGGTAAGGGGATAGCTGGATAGTTAGCAATATGCTCTCTGCCCATGGCGTTTTGACTAGAGCAACGGTGTTTGCTTCCAGAGCGGTTACTTGGCGTAGGGTTACTACGATGTGGGTCTGCTGATCTTTACAAGGCAGTCTGACCTGGTGTTGAGCGGCTGCGGGACTATTCGGATCATGCTGATCCCACAATCCCGTTCAGCTTGATAGTCGGCAGCTATTGCTCGTGTGCAGGGGTACCAATCGCTGGACCGTAAGGGGTTGAAACTAGGAGTAGGTTAGCTACAGAGGTTGACCAGAGGCTTTGTCTGGTACCGGGGGTGATAGAGATACACACGGGCAGGTCTCGGGTTCGTGAACTGTCATCTGTATATTTTTGATTTCTCGGGGTGTATGGGCAAGCATGGATTTTTCTTCTACTGCAACTTTGCAATGTAGTATCGACCGTTCCATCTGCCTGGGGTCTCCGTGCCTGCAGATATGTAAAAATTGCCAGTCTGTACTCTTTTGCCGCTGGGTGACCACTCCCGTGAAATATGGCATATAAATCACAATTTGGTAGTAGCTTTGCTTTTCGCTTTGCTACGCAGCTTCAACCGGTGGGTTTGGCCGGTAGCGTGGGGATCAGGAGGCCCCGGGACTGTCATCCCGCCTGATCATTTGGTGTAGAACCCCTAGTGGGAGTATCACGCGGATTGTGGTTGATACCAAAATCGCTGGTAGAGACTTTGTACTCAAATGTGCTACTTTGTGCTTTGTGCTACAAATCCATAGAGTAGCAGAGGTGGTAAGATAGGCCTCACCTCCGCCAATGGGGATTATGTTCCATACTAGCATAATCAATTTGGTATCTCCTGGCTGCGAAGAAAGGTTTGACGATATGCGGTAGTACCAAAATTGCCAGCCCCTTTTTCTAGATAGTCAAAGTTTTTACTTGGCTATCCCAGGGGGACGTTAGCAATCGCATTGTAATATGCCCAGTGAGTCGCACACCGTGGGTAAGGCTTTCAAGGCGAGACTAATGTAAAACCCTCGTGGACTTCTTCACTTCTACTCCTGTACAAAGGATGCTATATCTTCGGTCTTTCCATAATCGTTCTATCTGTTTAAGAGTTGGTGTGCTGTATACCTTCTGTTCTTTTGATAAAGTCTCTTACAGCATGCGTTACAATTAGCTGCTGAGTTGACTTGTAGGCACCATCCTTTTCTTCAGATACAATGCGATATTCTTCAACGAGCATCGGGTTGCTCTTGTCTGGTTTTGGGTGCCCCAATATGTTGCCACTGTATGTCTGGAACTTCATTGATAGCGGCATTTTGCTGTTGTAATTGGGAGAGTTTGTTGTTATAGGCTATTTTAGTGGTATATCAAGCTTTTCCCAGTGCTTGGATATGAGTGATTTTGAAAATTAAGCTTGTTCGCCTAACCTGAAATGCCCCATTTGTTTTTTTGATAATAATTTAGATTCGAAATCCTTTATTTTTAGTTCTTTATATAAATTTATGACTTTACACTAGAGAAAATTTTCTTTTTTTTTTTTTTTTGAACAAAAAACTTAGTGCTTTTCAAGGGCAAATAAATTGAATTATAGTTTAGATAGTAAAATTCAAATCATCTTCATTCAAGTGCATAGATTTCGGGTCATGTTGTCGAATAGCGAATCTAAATAAATTGCAGATTTAGAAAGTGCTCGTATAAGTATATTAAGGGAGTGTATTAAGCAATTTTGTTAACACACTTGCAATATGTACTTTTTTCTCGAAAACTTATTACCAAATAAACCATTGTCCCTTTACATCAACCTTCATTTGAACTAATCCTAAATAATTGTCCTTGTGTAGCAGACATTTACCTCACACCATACACACATTTTCAGATTGTTATCCTTTTACTACTGACTCTTCTAGTTGCCATTCGCTCGATAACGAAAAAAAAACGAATAAACTGCTCTACCCAAATGAACTTATTCTCGCACAAAAATGTTGTCATATCATGACGATGGCCTCTTACGCCTTAGCAACAGACCATTTGTTTCTGTAATGAAATGGAAATAAGACCATAAGAGATACACAGGCGTGTGTAGAGAGCGCATTATAACTCCTACCTCAATAATCCTTTCATAAAACATCTGTTTTATGACCAAACTTTGGTAATGTTGAGGGTACTGGCGAAATTTGCTGTTTTCGGGGTATGTGAACAAGCAAACAAACAAACATTCCAGAGGCAACAGAATGCATACAGATGGGTTTTAAATGTTGCCTGATAGACAGATTCTGACACAGCATCTGGCATACAGAATGTGTGTGTACCTCCGAAATATAAATCGATAAAAATGAATCCCCACAACACGGAAAGGGAAAGAGAGATAGACAGAGAGAGTGTCAGTGTAAAAGCAATAGAGACAGGGGCGGTATCACAGTGACGGACAAGGGAGGCTGTGGGCAACAACATACCAAAACACAACAGACGTCGATAACAACCATCCGCCGCCTTACCCAAGCGTATCTTCTGCTCTATGAGGCTCCATAAACAACATTATTTAAGTTGTCTAATTAGGCCAACAAATTGTGAGTGACAACAATTTAACTCACTCTCTATTTTGTTGAGCGTTTTTCTTTTTTCGTTTTTTATTCCAGAAAATTTCATGCCTGAAATGTTATCACTTGTATGGCCAAAATGGCAAAGATACGGCTGGAATGCTTAAACTTTTATTAAGTGTTTTGTTGTTTATAGGAAGCTGAAGTTTAAAGTATAGAAGTATAGAATTTATATAGTAAAAAGAAATCAATTATATTTCCAATAGAGGGCTTTAATAACACTTTAATATGCCATATTTTTCATCCTTGCTTAGCCAAAGTCGAAAACACAGGCAAGGCAGCTGAAAATACTAATGGAGTTTAGGGCCCTAATACTGAAATAGCCATTCATGTACAATTTTGGATTTATCTATTCAGTTCTATTCAGGTAATTTAGATGTTAAACATGCTCCAAGCTGTGGAAGGCCAATTGTCGGAAAATTCGGTTAAAAAATAGAACTCCTCCAGTCCGACCACCATGTAGGCTCTGCTCCGTTTGCCCAGGAGATAAACATAGTCCAAAACCCACTTGAAATCACATGAATTAAGCCAAAAAATAATTGACCCATTTCTAAAGAGGATGGTGATGAAAATTGGATTACCTACGATAAAGTCAAGCGCAATTCGCCGAGATCACTTAGACATGTAACAAAACATTCCACAAAATATGCCCAGCTTAGTGGTTTGAACCACGAATTTAATAAACTCAGTAACCTAAGTAGGTTAGCAAGAATTGAATATCCATTTCAACAGTTAAACTTTTGTTCATGTAGAATTAACTTTAAACTATTTCCGTATAGATATTGTGAAATGAAATGAAGTGGCATGAAATGAAATGAAATGAAATTGAAATGAATTTGAAATGAAATTGAAATGAAATTGAAATGAAATTGAAACGAAATTGAAACGAAATTGAAATGACATTGAAATGAAGGTGAAATGAAATGAAATAAAATTGAAATGAAATTGAAATGAAATGAAATGAAATGAAATGAAATGAAATGAAATTAGATGAAATGAAATTAAATGAAATTAAATGAAATGAAATTAAATGAAATGAAATGAAATTAAATTAAATGAAATGAAATTAGATGAAGTGAATTGAAATGAAATGAAATGGAATGAAATGAAATTAAATGAAATGGAATGAAATGAAATGAAATTGAAATGAATTTGAAATGAAATTGAAATGAAATTGAAATGAAATTGAAACGAAATTGAAGCGAAATTGAAATGACATTGAAATGAAATGAAATAAAATTGAAATGAAATTGAAATGAAATGAAATGAAATGAAATGAAATGAAATGAAATGAAATGAAATGAAATGAAATGAAATGAAATGAAATGAAATGAAATGAAATGAAACGAAGCGAAGTGAAATGAAATGAAATGAAATTGAATGGAAATGGTGGAAAATTATCTGCTACGAACTGCACTACTATGCCCAAACTCTTCATTCGTATCAGTACTGTATGCAATTAGACTGAATAGGAATAGGAATGGAATCGCCAAGAAACGGCCAGTTTTGGCTAACAGGAGAGGAACTGTGTTCCATATGGGCAACGCCAGGCTACATTCATCGATGATGACTGGTCAGAAATGATTTGGAGATAAAAGGGAAGCTTGTGAAAATCGACTGTCTCAGCTTTTTGCCAATAGAAACAAGGGTTTTAATAAAGGAGGCATAATAGAATTGTTTTCAAAGTGGCATCAAGTTATCGAACAAAGCAGAGCATAATAATGTATAAGATCATTCTAATTATGCTGAATATTGCAAAAATAGTGCATTTCTTCTTATTACACCTTATATATAAGTATTACAGAGCCATGTTTCCTTACATTCTGGCCCACTTTTCAATTGACGCGCCGTTTATCATGATGAGGATGATGTTGATATTGTTGCCACTAAGAAGGAGCCTGTTGTAATTTCATGATTATGTCGTCTTTTCCCCAAACATAAATATGACGATGTCGGGGTTGTGGTCGGTATGCGTCCCAGTCCACGCCACCGCAACATTAACATTTTTATGTCGCGCGCGATTTGTGCTTTACAGCAGGATGACTCATCCATCACCGAGTTGTGGTCTTGGCGGGAGGTTAAATGTAAAGCAGACGCCCTTTCATCTTGTTGTAGACACGATTCTTTTTTTTTTTTTTTTTGGACGAGGGATTACTTTATTGTCACTACAAATATTTACAAATTGTTGATGAGCCAGACAAAAGGCAAGAGAAGGGAATATGTAAAGGGCCGCATTTTCAATGGAGATATTTTGGGAGACATGCAAATTGGGTATAATTGAATTTGCCATTGAGGAGGACAAAGGAAACGAAAGTTTGGAAATGTGGCAAATAAATTATTGAGCGTTGGGAACAGATTAAATTTTGCACTCGATCTGTCGCCATACTCGTAATGGGATTTTTATGAACGAAAATGAAGACACAAAAAAGCTAAAAGAGCCTTCCAGAAAAGGATGACCAACGAGGTATTATATTGTGTCCAAAAAGTATAAGCAGTTTACAATTGTAATTACGCGGGCATATTTAATCCCAGAAATATTTCTTTTTTTCATTTTGGTAGCATTGTGTCATATCTTTTACAAGTATTTGAGTTACACTTATTTTTGTACGACGAAAAACCAAATTTTAGCAAATTTTGCAATATGTGATTTTGTTGAGCAAAGAAGTTAGATTAAATTTAATTTCCGGAGTGGAATTTCTGCTGTGGAAATTTTTACAACATTGCAGGAGGCATTCGATAAAAAGACTTTGTTGAAAGGATATATTTACAAGTGGCATAAACAGACTTGGTCGAAAAGATATGTTTAGAGATGAGACAAACAGTTCAAAGAAGAACGAGAACGAGTTGAAGATGGAGTCCGCCATGGACGACCATTAATCCGTATCAATGAAATTCGTGTCTGGCGATTCCAAGGACTGGTTTTCAAAAACCATGGATTAACAATTATGGACGTCACTGATGATGATGCTGATGACATTTCAAACGGATCAAACAGCTCTATTTTAAAAAATGTTTTGCGCTTCAGGCACGTCGGATCTCGATTGGTACCAAAACTACTTGATTTTTCCAAAGAGATCTCCACTTTAAAATCTGTGAAGAAACAATTTTTGGCTACCAGTACATTAACGAGCTCATTGCTGCGGGAAGTGAAACTTGGATCTACATTATGATACAAAAATAACCGATCAATTGAATGTACGTCGTGGCAAAGGTGAAGTAAGACCGCAAACATCGCGTTAAAATTGTTTGTATATTAAAGCTATGTTGGCAGTTCTTTTCGATCATAATGGCGTTGCGCATTAGGAGTTTCCAAAAATTCAATTAATATTGAAGAAAAGAAGGGAGAGAAAACTTCAGTATGAGTGTCAAAAAATTCCAATAAAAGACAGTAACGTTAGTATGAGGGCGGTCCCAATACTACCCGACTTGCCGTATAGATGGCGCCAGTAGCTTGAAAAAAAATATTTTGGCATAAAGTGGCAACCTCATAAAACATATGTTTTAAGTTTTAAGACACCACGTTGTTCAGTATTTTTACTTGAAACACCTAAACTAAATGATCTCAGTGAATTTGTAAACACGGAAAAATTTGGTTACTGTATTTAGCATATTTCAAGGATTTTAGAAAACATTGGCGTAAGTCTATTTTGTTCGGAGGCAATACTTTCGGGGGCGCTGAAATGAGTTTGAACTAACAAATAAAGATTTTTTTGTCTGCTTTTACTTTTCGGACACCGTAAAATATTACTGATCGTTACAAAAATCAACATGTATCTAGTGATGTCCTCCGTCGGCCCGAGAGTCTGTAAAAGTACAATAAAGATCACACCGCTTGAACAGGGATGCTGAAATTTTGGTCCGATATGGTGCGAAATCGGTACTGTAGAAAAAATTGTTTATTCAATATTTGAACCCAACTGTGAAAATAGATTTCTTCAGACCACCAGATTGGTTATGTCGAAGCTCCAACGAAAATTTTCTAACAAATTAATATCCAAAAACTCCACTTAATGCCAGCCCCCAAAGTTACCTGACTTGACTGCATCAGACTTTTTTCTGGGGTTATGTCAAGCAAGGAATGTACAAAACGAATTCAAGGAATTTGGCTGATTTTAAGTAGTGCATTAAAACAATGATTGAGGCGTTCCGGTTTCAACTTTTCTGGCCGCAATGAATAACTTTCGGATCAGGTGTAGCATATGTGTAAAGGAGCATGGAGGCCATTTATGGTCTATCGTTTTCAAAACCAATTAGTTATATAAAATAAAATTGAATTTTCTATACGAAGAAAATAAATGAAAAACATTGATTAATAAAAAGTTATTCGAATTTCTTATTGTAGTACAGGCTGATTTTTTAAAATTTAAGTTTTTCAGGTTGGCAGCACTGGTTGGTAATGGCGTCCAAACGTCATCTGTCAAAGTGAAAAGTGTACAGTATACTCTGTCCTTTCATCATGGAATGACGAATGACCTACCACAGCGTCTAATTTTTGGTGAATGGGCGTTACAAAAGCTCAATGAAAATCCGCTGTTTTAACAAAAAATTGTGTTCAGCGATGAGGTTCATTTTTTGCTGAACGGAGATGTGAACAAGCGAAACTGTCGCATCTGCAGTGATGAACAGCCACATGCCATACATAAATTACCGATGCATCCCGAAAAAACGACAGCCTTGTGTGGTTTATGGGTTGGCGGCATCATCGGTCCATTTTTCTTCAAAGACGACCGTGGAAGAAACGTTACCGTTAATGGTGAACGGTATCCATGATATGCGATTTTGTTTTACCCCAATTGGCTGGCTTAAACTTGGTTGATATGTGGTTTCATCAGGACGATGCAACATGCCACACTGTTCGTGAAACAATGGATATGTTGCCGGATGAATTTGGTGAGCAACTTGGCCCTGTTAGTTGGCCCCCAAGATCTTGCAATTTAACAATCTAATTTGACCTGTGGGGTTATGTCAAATCGCTAGTCTATGTGGACAAGCCAAACACTATTAAAGCCTTACAGGATAACATAACACGCGTTATTCGTGGAATACAGGCCGAAATGCTCGAAAAAGTGACGAAAAATTGGACCTTCCGAATAGACATTTTGAGACGGAGCGGCGGACAACATTTGCATAAAATTCTCTTTAAAAATTAAATGGCAGAGACCAATTTATCGATTCCAACAAAATATGTTAATATATGATGCAAATTTGAGTGTTTTATTAGATTTTGAAAAAAACTACGATTATTAAATCACCCTTTACAATTGGTGCACCCCCTCGTACATAGATTATAATTTTTCCTTAAAATTTAACAGCTCAGTTGAAACGTTATTACTAAATTCATAAGTTCAGAAAGTAAGAAAACTGTTACCGCTCTTTGTAAACGTCTTTTTTCTCTATTGTAATTTTTATGTTTTGAAATTAGCTTACTTAGTCAAAATTCCACAAATTGAAGATGGACAATAATTTCAAAACGAGCATGCTTTATAGAAGGTTTACTGCCTAGCTTTTCATTAAGTTGTGTTTGCTGGCATTTGTGCCAACAAATTCTTTTTGTGATAGTAGAGTTATATTTGAGTTGTGCTGTTCGTTGAGAACATTTTCGTATCGGTGGGCAAAAATTCTCAATTGTTTTGTGAAGTTATAAACCTTTAAGGTGGCGATGATGTTCGAGATAATACAAAATACAAGATGAAATTTTGACGAATACCGAAATAGCTATCCATCCAGCCAGCTGTGTCACTATAATAAATTTTGCAAGTTTCTGAATTGTAATGGTTACCCACTTAGTGGTTTCAAAACGGCCGGTCTGGCAAGGCTGCTGTTTAGTGAAAATTTTGTCATTTACGTATGTTGATCTTTTAACAATCGAAGAACGCGCTAAAATAGTTAAAACTTACTACAAAAGTGGTAATTCACTTTGCGTGCATTATGGGGTGATTATGGTCATCAAAATCCACCTACTTTTTAAGGAATTAGAAAGATTATAAAGTAATTTTAAGAAACTTGAATCGTTACAGACGTGGTCAGTCCTGTGCACCATCACAATGGACGTACAATGTACACTGCCGACAATATCGCTTCTATTAGTGAAAGTGAGGCAGATAATCCGAATTTATCGATTCCACAGCTTTCCCAGCAATTGAGCCTACCTTATGGCTCGTTATACCGTATTTTGCATTTAAATTTGCACATCCATCCATATAGAGGCCAACTCACGCAACAATTAAAGTCAGCTGATTATTCACATCGGCGAAGCTATGCTGCTTGAGTGCTACAAAAACAGGCTTTCACTGCTGATTTTTCGAACAAAATTTTCTTCAGCGATGAAGCTTATTTTTCACCCGGCAGTTAAGTCAACAAGGGAAAAGTCATTGCATCCGGAAGAAGTAACTGTTTGGTTAATCATTGGGCAGCATTTTTTCGAAAATGATGCTGGAGGAACCATTGCCGTCAATTCAGAGGGCTATGGCCGTCTGATAACTGACTTGTTTTTGCCTCCAAATGAAGATTATGAACTGGACGATATGTGGTTTCAACAAGACGGTGCTACGAGACGCACAACACGACCGATTGTGGCTTGAATGCATGAGAAGCTCCCAAGAAAGCGTAATTTCACGTTTTGGCGATGACAACTTGCCATCAAGATCATGCGATTTGACGCCGTTACACTTGTTTTTTGTAGGGATACGTCAGAGACCGTGTTTACGCGGTTAATCGTCAAATGATGGAACTTATGGGAACCAACATTCGTCAAGTTATTGCCGAGAAATGTGAAATATTTCCAGAAAGCGTAATTTCAAGATCCTGCGATTTGACGCCGTTAGAATTTTTTTGTAGGGCTACGTCAAAGAACTTGTTTACAGGAATAATCCTCAAACGATGGAACCTTTGAGAACCAACATTTGTCAAGTTATTGCCGTGACACGTGAAATGTTTCCAGAAAGCGTAATTCCACATTTTGGCGATAACAACTGGCCACCAAGATCATGTGATTTGACGCCGTTAGACTTGTTTTTTGTAGGGTTACGTCAAAGACCTTGTTTACGTGGATAATCCTCAAACGATGGAGCCTTTGGAAACCAACATTCGTGAATTTATCGCCGAGATACCTGAAATGTTTCCAGAAAGCGTAATTTCACGTTTTGGCAATGACAACTGCCTACCGAGGTCATGCTATTGGACGCCGTTAGACTTGTTTAATGTAGGGCTACGTCAAAGAACTTGTTTACAGGGATAACCCTCAAACGATGGAGCCTTTAGAAACAAACATTCGTGAATTTATCGCCGAGATACCTGAAATGTTTCCAGAAAGCGTAATTTCACGTTTTGGCAATGACAACTGGCTACCGAGATCATGCGATTTGACGCCGTTAGACTTGTTTTATGTAGGGCTACGTCAAAGACCTTGTTTACAGGGATAATCCTCAAACTATGGAGCCTTTGGAAACTAACATTCGTGAAGTTATCGCCGAGATACGTGAAATGTTTTCAGAAAGCGTAATTTCACGTTTTGGCGATGACAACTGACCGTCAAGATCCTGCGATTTGACGCCGTTAGACTTGTTTCATGTAGGTCTACGTCAAAGATCTTGTTTACGCGGATAATCCTCAAACCTATATTCGTCACGTTATCGCCGAGATTCCGCCCGAAATGTTTGAAAAATTGGTTGAAAACTACCACAAAAAAATCCACTGCTGAACCCTATCTAGAAGAGGTCATTTAAGTGACATTTTATTTTATACATGATGGCGGGGTCCAAGCTGTATAATAAGGTTAAATATTCATTGAAATAATAGATTTGTAAGCGTTTTATTTCACTTTACTTTTAAAGCGGAAAAAATGGATAACCCAGTATCTCTATTAGCAGTAATGAATAATTGCTAATAGAAAAATGAGCTTAAACCAAAATAAGAACCAAATTCATTCCCAAGATACGAGTATTTAATTAAAAATTTAATTTTCATTACTTATTCATTATCTTAAGGCACAATGGGATGATGATAAGTCTTTCCGCATACTTGTTTATGTGTTCCATGATTCATCACACCTCATGAACCGCCCCTTTCGACACATCAGCGTAATATACTCGTACCTGGCTATAATAATTCTCAATAAAGATTGCGAAAAGATGTTTAAGTTAGCCTTTATAATTCGTTTTTTTCTCTTTCTTTGTTTTAATATTCAATGTTAAAATTGTCCCAGAAATGTGATTAATTGCAAAAAATAGCAAAATTCCATAAAGCTTCCTTCATAAAACAAAACAATCAAGCGGGTAAGCGGTCATAAAGCTGGGCTGAGGTTTTCACTCCAAAAGTTCATTAACTTTTCGACCACATCAGATCAGATACAATGAGTAAATTTACCGTTATATCGGAAGTGTAAAAAACTGAATCGAAATCTCCGCCTTTGTTTAAGCTTAAAATGGTAAAACAAATGTTTCATTTCATATGACATCAGGTTAGAAAACAAAGGTTGCCAACAACTGAAAACTGAAACTAACCGACAATAAATCCAACAAATATGATATGAGAGCTATGCATGACAAGTGTGTGTGTGTGTGTGTGTGTATGTGTGTATTAGTATTCATATCACATATTAACATTACCAATAATTTATTTACCGAAAATTCGCGTGCGAATTTCAAATAATAATAATCTCTGTGAAATCCAAACACAGAAATGGCTGAAAAATGGCAATTAAGTCTCTGAAATGAAAATGCCAAATAAATCCAACACCTCAGTCAACGGTACTTGGTCAATACACGATATACCCCTCCGCATCAAGCCGCAATGTTCAGTCAGCCAGTCCTAACCATATGGTCATTGCCAACCAACCATGACTGCAAAGCCTAGTAGAGTATTCCAGGTATAGTGCAGTTTTATGATGAATGGATGAGGAATTTGAATCAAGTTATTAATCTCATCGCTTTACAATAACGAAACGAAATGCAGGTCATTGAGCGATTTATGCGATTATGGACAAAACGTGTCGAGTAGGCATCAATACAAAATTCCATACAAATTGATCGATTTGCTCAAATCACTTTTCAATTGAAAACAAACAAGCGCCACTTGTTTGGCCCGGGAAAGGTGTAACGAAATGGTTTCCTTCCACAAAATAATCAATAAAATCATTTAAGTTGTGGGATTCTATTTTGAGGCTCAGGTCGTAAGGAAAACACCAAAAACAAACAAACCAAAAAAATGAAAAGATTAATAAAGGAAACACGTGTGGAATTACATGAGCAACAGAAATATTTAAAAAAAAAAAACAAACCATTCATTGGGTGCCAGCATTGAGAGATTTACATATAGGAAAACTAAAACTTGTAAATTTAGAAACGACCAGGAATTTTCAGATTTTTGGCAACTTTCAGTTGTTTAATGAACCATAACAACAATTTTTATATAGATCGAAATGAAGGCAAAAAAATCAATAGGCGTTGCCGGTTAGACAGGAGCCATAATTCGGTCCGACCTACGAATATATTACCAACACCATTTATTGCCTCCCACAAGGCCAAGGAAGAAGCATATATTTAAATAAGTTTAAGATTCAAAAACAGGTTGTGTCCCACACATAATAATCGACCTGACTTGCTTTTTCGGAGTAATATCAGCATTTTTTTATGTTTTGCTATAGCCAGCTATTGTGGAGGTCTCTCACAAATGTCTTTAAATTGAGGTAGTTCTTTCTTGCATACCTCACATACGTGTAAATGATAAAACATATAAAATGGTATTATAGAAAAATCGCGAAAGTTGAATTTTATTTATTTATTTAATTATGCAGTCTACTGACATGCGAAGGCGGTCCCAAAACTAGCGGACCTGACAAAGAAAACACAGAAAAATTGGGAAACATTTTCTTTATTTTTCAACAAAATCTCCTCTTAACTTGATACACCTTTCCAGCGTTATTCAATAGCTTCTATACCCTGTTTACAGAAAGAACTGTCAAAATCCTTAAAATAGTCATCAATCGCTGACTCCACTTCTTCATTTCCGGCAAATCGTTTACCACCGAGTTATTTTTTCAAGTTTTGAAATAAAAAATAGTCAAAGAGAGCTAAATTTGGCGAATAAGGTGCGTGATGACACAATTCAAACTTTAATGCATTAATTTTCGCCATCGCAATAGTGGATGTGTGAACAGCAACATTATCTTGATGAAACAACACTTTCTTTTTCGCCAAATGCGGTACCTTTTCCATAATTTCATCATATTAATATAATAATAAATTATAGGTAATAATAGGTCGTTGATAGGCCTTCTTTTCTCAAGATTATCAATAAAAGTAATCCCATGTCCATTCCAAAAAAAAAAAAAAAAAAAAAAAAAAAACAGACGCCATAACTTCCCCTGCTTATGATACCGTCCTCGTATTTTTTGGATACGATTCTCCCATTCCAGTTCACTGCTTTGACTATTCCTTCTCTCAGGTGTGAAGTGATGGACCCACATCTCATCCATCATTATAAATCGACGCAAAAATTCGGTTTTATTGTGATGAAACATCGCCAAAACCTCTACTGAAACATTTTCCCGATGCTGTGTTTGCTCTGTTAAAAGCAAGCGCGGCACCCATCTTGCGCACAGTTTTCTCATCTGCAAATCTTCGGTCAATATTTGACGTATAGCACTCGTTGAGGTGCCTGTTATGTCAGCTAATACCCACCTTCAGCTGATGATCATCCAATACCAATTTGTGGATTATCTTAACCGTGTCTGATGTGGACACCTCAATTGTTCGACCACTACAGTGTTCGTCTTGGCAGGTCGTACGGCCTGGTGTAAATTCTGCTACACAATATTTTACGGTCGTAAACGAAGGAGCAGAATCCCCCAGAGCACAATCTAGCTCGCCTTTAATATTGGTTGGATTGAAACCATTCAAATGGAAATATTTTATTACATAATGGGTGACCAATTTTCTCCATGTTCTTTGCTTTTGATGGCTCTAATACAAATACTAAACAGCGTGACGCCTTAAACTTAAAACATATTTTTTTATAAGGATGCCACTTATCACCAAAATAATTTTTTCAAACTACTGACATCATCTATAGTTCTGATCAGACCGGCTAGTTTGGATACCGCCCTCTTACATCTTACAGTTTAGCGCACAAAACATTTTTTTATTAATACAAATTGTTTAAAAATTGTGTGTAAATTTAATTTAGAATGATTTTCATCTGTTCAACAGTGGAGAAAATTCTATTACAAAATTTGAAAAATCTTGCGATTGGTTTATTATTCTCATAATTTGTTTGGTGAAAATTTTTATAAAATAAGCGTTTTGAGAATTCTGTGCAATTTACTTGCTTATTTAAAATGTTGAAATAGTTAAAATTTTTCAATGATTGTAGGCCAAAACAATTTCGTTTACTTTCATAGGTAGGAGTTTTCATAGCCCAGTTTATGTAATTAAAAGCAAATTTACAGAATAACTTTTGAGTCCTTCCAATTTTATCTGAGTAAATTACATTAAAGAAATTCCAAATTAAAAAGTAATATTCTAATGTATTCCTCACAAAGAAAGAAAGCTTTTTAGTTCAATTAGGTCTTTAGTATTTCTTTTCATAAATCCAAGCATAGCATATGCTTTTGAGTCAAATGTGATGCCCAGAACTTTAACATCAACAACTCTATTAAGGAAAAGGTTCCCTACATCGTATCATATCGTATCGTGTCGTACTATATTGTATCATATAATATCATATCGTACTATTTCGTATCGTATCGTATCGTCTCGTATTGTATCGTATCATATCGTATCGTATAGTATCGTCTCGTCTCGTCTCGTCTCGTCTCTTCTCGTCTCGTCTCGTCTCGTCTCGTCTCGT
>JAHXMU010025124.1:98023-128155 GCA_019455685.1 Philornis downsi
TACACAATTGTACAAAGCCAACAGACAATTCCTCCGAGAGACAGACACTCAGATTCTTTGCCATTGTGTATCAATTAAATTCACACTTTTTCTTAAACATATAATCAGTCTGTTTTTAGATCATATTCTTCTGCCATAAGAATAATGTATGTACGTACACACAAAAAAACAAACGTAACGATAATAAACATGGACCCAGTACATTTTGAGCATCATCTTGTTGCTTGGATTGCCTGCCAACCATGTGTTTTGCTACAAATTGTGTGCATCAGGCGAGAATGAATTCATTACTGGCGTTGCGTTTTTCCATACAAAAAAAGTTCCCGCTTCCCGTTAGTGGGTTTACTTAAGCAATTGAAATTACTCGCTGTTTTTTTTCTTCTGCGTTTAGTGCATACTATGAGTATAAAGAGTAAATTTTTAAAGAATTTTCCATTAATTTAGGACCAACTAGAAAATGCGAGAAGAACAAAACATTCTAGCACAGTGTTGAAAATGTAATAAAAATAAATAAATTATTTTTCCAATAGATGGCTTTTCACGTTTTGGATAGGTGCGATTGAATTATGCTAGGTGGCGCTAGCAAGATAAGATTTCGTACTCAAAAAACTGTTGTACTTAGAGGGTTTTGTGATTGCTTGCCAGCGTCAAATATTGACACCAACAAAGAGAAAATATGCCATATTTGACACTCTCTTCGATATAACGCAAGCCAGCCAGCTGCATAGTGTTTATGATCTTAATGCTGTAACAAACAATTATAAGCAATTTTGAATTCATTTATTTATTTTAATATCAAAGGCACTCCTCTCTCTGGAAGGCCAATAGTAGAAAATTTCAATAGAATAAGGGAAATTGCAAAGATCGATCATCATATAGGCACTATGTCAGTTGTCCAGAAGCTAAATATTGCGTTGAAAACCGTTTGGAACAACTTGAATTAAGCCGGACACAAAAAAGCTCAATGTAAAGGTGACACACGCAGAAAAATGTTATGAATCGAATTTCCATTTGCGTATCGCTACGAATCGCTCCCAAATCGAGCCATTTCTGAAACGGATGGTGACTGGTGATAAAAATTGGGTTACGTACAATACGTCAACTGAAAACAGTCGTGGTCGTATCCCGAAGAGCCGCCGCAGACGGTGGTCAAACTAAAATTGACGGTCAGGAAGGTCTTGCTGTGAGTTTGATGGGATTGGTGGGAAATCATTTACTATGAGCTACTTTTATCGTTAGGCTAAATTCTTTATTTAGCCATGCATTCTCGACAACTGGACCATCTGATGGAATAAATTGTTAAGAAGAGACTATCACTTGCCAATAGCAGAGAAATTGTGTTTTACCAGAACAATTTCAGTTCAGAAACATTGACAGTGACTCCATCTACGAATTGTTGCGGAATCGCAACAAAATCGACCTATTTCTGAAACGTGCAGTGACCGAAGATGAAATTTTGGGCCATCAGTCATAACGTCAAGTGAAAATGGTCTTGATCGAATTGTGACGAACCGGCGCAAACGGTGACTAAGCCGGAATTGACTGCCAGGAAAATATTGCTGTGAGTTTGGGCGTTTGTTAGGAAACAATTTATTATGAGCTACTCCTCTACATCCTTCGGGTTTGCACTCTCGACAATTGGACCGTGTGAAGGAATCGATTGTCAATAAGTGGCCAGCCTCGGCCAGTAGAAGAGAAATTGTGTTTCATCACAACAATGCCAGGTCAGATACATTGGCCAATTTTGGCCAGTAGAAGGGGAATTGTATTCCATCAGAACAATGCCAGACCAGACACATTAAAAATGACTCCAACTGCGAAAAGCTGTTAAATCGCAACAAAATCGGTCAATTTCTGAAATGTGCAGTGACTGGTGACGAAAAGTGGATCATCTATGATAATGTCAAGCGAAAACGTCGTGAACCGAATAGCGGTGAACCGCCAAGACTAACTATGCCAGAATTGGATGTCAGGAAGGTCTTACTGTGAGTTTGGTGAGATTGTTAGAGAATCATTTACTACGAGCTGCTCCCCTAACTCTTAATTCTGACTAGTGCTGTCGACGATTAGACCAGACCTCGGGAAGAGGCCAGCTTTGACCAGTAGAAGAGGAATTTTGTTTCATCACAACAATGCCAGGCCAGGTACATTGGTCAGTTTTGACCAGTAGGAGAGAAATTGTGCTCCATACGAACGATGCCAGCCCAGAGAAATTAACGGTGACTCCATCTGCTATTCGCTTCTGAATCGCAACAAAATCGGTGATTAAGCCAGAATTGACGGTCAGGAAGATCTTGTTGTCAGTTTGGTGAAGTTGGTAGGGAATCATTTACTACGAGCTGCTCCCATACAACCAAATTCTTATCTCGGACCTGTGCTGTCAACTATAGGAATGTTTGAAGAAAAGCAATCGCCCAGAGGCGACCAGAATCTGGAGGAATTGTATTCCATGAAGAAAATGCCAGGTCACACACATCGGTAGTGACTTGCTTCCAGCTCTGGGAGCATAGTTGGGAGGTTCTCTCAAGGGGGTCAGATCTCGACTATAAGATAGAAGCATAAGCTATCTTATAGTCGAGACTTGACACCAAGTGATCACCAGTTGTTCCAGTCAATAGTGAATGATTTTGCTGGTAAAAATTCACCTCATGAGAAGCTTATGAAAACCGATTGCCTCATTTTTTTGCAAGAGCAATGAGGGTTTCTATGAGAGAGGCATAATGAAATTGTGCCAATAGGAATGAGGGTTTCGGTGAAAGAGAGACATAATGAAATTACCTCCAAAATAGGAACGAAATATCGAGGAAAACGGTACATATTTGACCTTCTCACGATGCTTAACAAAGCCTTCAGTAGCATGCAAAAATAATGGATTTCTTTGTACTACATCTTGTATATTAAAAGCAGCGGATCGATAGATCAACCACTGAGGAAGTTGTACTAGGAGCATACGCTGCAGAAGAAGCAATCATTACCATCAACACTCTGGCCAACGTGTGGTAGTGGCAAGATACTATTGATGAAACTTTTTATATGTAATTTTGTCGGTTTGCTCCACACACTCACAGCACACATATTTTTGTTGAAATTGTAAACACGCATTGTTTATGTATTCCTTGTGCTTGACGAAGATAATTACGAGTGAGTGTATGTTGTGTCCGCATCAGGCGTTTGTTTAAATTACCTCCCTCTGAACGTGCAACAACGTTGCCAGACACATTCCCTTTACACACACAAACAGGCTTACATGCAATCGGCCGCGCTGAATGAGTTCCAACAATGCTGAAGAGGAGGTGCCTCATCATGTGCACGTACACCTCCTTTAGATGTTAAATTGAGCAACAAAATAATCATAAATATTTTGTAAACACTGAATCAACAACAACAACACCATCGAGAGCAAAGTTTGCAATATTAAAATTTATGAACATAAATATTATCTTACATTTCTGGTGTACAGCAAATACTCCTGGTGGTGACGGCGGTGATAGTGATGGTGGTGGTGACATGATAAATAAGGTCACAGAGAGAGAGAAAGAGGGTTAGGTTACGACAAATGAATTATAGTGGTTGGTATATTGTGAACTCATAAGCAAGTACCACCAGATGTTGTTCGGTCAAGAAAAGTTACACTGGCAAAATTCCTGGCTATGGAGCGATCAGCATTAATTTCTGCTCCAGCTATGGCCATCACACAATAAAACATACGTTAATATGGACCAAAGGCGATTTATGCCATCTTTCTAATCCAACTGCAACAAATAACCTTGCCTTCTGAAGTCGTATCAATAGTTTATAAATCATCCGGACCGGATGGCATAATTCCTAAGATGATGCAACGAGGAAAAGGCATAATAATCATGTACAAGAAGACAATATGCCAACATTAGTTACTCACTTATTTAGGTGGCGATTGAAACATAAAAACCTTACCTATTACATGCCGCACGTATAATACAAACCCAACCATTTTTCCTCCAATACATCACACGATGTTTTGAGATTACTTCAAAAGACTCATCCCTCCAACGGAGTTTCGGTTGCCCACTTCCACACCGTCCATCGAGTTCGTTGCCGAAAGCTTTCCATATTGGAGTATTTGGGCCCACCATGTTTTGCCAGCACTTTAAAAGACTCATCCTTCCAACGGAGTTTCGGTTGCCCACTTACCCACCGTCCAGCGAGTTCGTTGTCGAAAATTTTTCACGCTCGAGTATTTGGGTCCACCATGTTTTGACAGTACTTCAAACAACTTATCCTTCCCACGGAATTTCGGTCGCCCTCTCTCCATCTGCGTAATAATAACCTAGCTAATCCCATCACTATATATTGAAGACAATATAGTGAGCGCTTCATGTTATAAAGCTCATACAGCTCATTGTTTATGCGATGACGATACTCTCTGTAAACGATAATGGGTCCATAGATTTTCTGGATTATTTTTCTTTCGAAGACTCCCAGTAATGTTTCCTCTGCCACCAATGTTCTCCTCTTAACCTCCAGGCAGACATCATTTGTTTTATTTGCACAGCAGCCGAATTAGATGAATTCATCATCCACCGCTACAAAGTTATAGTTGTCAACTTTCACACAACGTACCAAGCGAGTAGACTCTTTGTTCTTGGAAACAAATAACTTTGTTTTGTCCTTGCTTACCACAAGACTCATTTTAGCTAATTCCTTCTCAAACCTTGAGAAGACTGCAGTGACATCTCGCGGTTTTCTGCCAATAATGTCTATATCATCAGCATACTCAAGTAGCATATGGCTTTCGTTAAAGGTGGTACCAGTCGTGATTACTGCAGCTTGCCACATAATCAATTGCAACAGTAAGTTGAAAAGGTCTCACGATTGGCTGTCACTCTGTCTAAACTCTAGTTTAGTGTAAAAAATACACCAACATTGTTTTCCTCTATATCATGTTTCCCTGAAATGTGAAAGGGAATGATGAGTCCATAAGTAAGCCAAGATTTTATACTCCCAAGTTTTTTTCCGGGAATGGGAGAATTCTAATTTTGACTCTCTTCTAATTTGTAAATTTAAAAAAAAGGTGTCTTTATCTTATTGGCAGGATATCTCGAAAAATATAATGCTGACATGAAAGCCATTCAAGAGATACGATGAAGAGGACAATGAAGTGTCGATTTAACAAAGATACGGGGAAAAATGGAAATAACTTTCTTTATTTTACAATACAATCTCCTATAAGCTCGATATAATTTTTCCAGCGATATTCAATACTTTCTATACCCTATTTATAGTAAGAAATTCCAAAGTCCTTAAAATAACCATCAAAAGCTGACTCCAACTCTTCATTGTTGCCAAATCTTCTACCCGAACCAGTTTTTCAAGCTTGGAAATAGCAAATAGTCCTGAGGAGCTAAATTTGACGACTAGGGTGCGTGATGAAGCAGTTCGAAGTTTAATTCACTAATTTTAACCATCGCAATAGTGGAAGTGTGAACTGAATCATTGTCTTGATGAAACAACACCTTCTTTTTCGCCAAATGCGGCCTATTTTCATAACTTCATCGCCTAAACGCTACAATAAATCGACATATTTTCCCCTTCTGAAGAAATAGTCATGATTGAATCAAAGTGGGCTGGCACAAACTATGGCCTAGCCACAGGATTGGTGGTCAGGAGCATTTTGCTGTGTGTTTGGAGGGATTAGCAGGGAATCATTTACTGCAAGCTTCTATCCCGTGTCTAAACGGTTAATTCGTACTACTGTGCTATCAACTATTGGAGAAAGCAATCGCCTAGAAGAGGTCAACTTTAGCCAATAAGAAAGGAATTGCATTTTGTCAGGACAAAGCTAGCCCACACACATGGATAGTGTTTAGGATGCTCGGGATGTTCTTATGCAGCTATTTTACGATCCATAACAGACACCTATTGATTGTCATCTGTCTCTGCTTATATGGAATAATTTTGCTGATGAAAAATTCGTCTCAAAAAAAAACTTATTAAAGTCAAGTGTTCCAATATTTTGCCAATAAGAGCGAAAGCTTCTATGGCAGCGTCGTAAGGAAATTACTTTGGCAATAAAGTTTTGAATAAAATCATCATTCTCAGCCAGCCGACCTGGCATACAGACGGTGCCAGCAGTTTGAAAAAAAGATAGTTTCGTGAAAAGTAGCAGCCTTATAAAACATATGTTTTGTAATTCAAGGCGCCACCTTGGTTAGTATTTTTATTTGAGCCATCAAAAGTAAACGAGATCAGTGAATTTGTAAACATGGAAAAAATTGGTCACCGTTATGTAATCCAAAATTTCCATTTAAAAATTCTCAGTCCAACCAATATTAAAGCAGAGCTAAATTCTACTTTGGTGAAGTCTGCTTCTTTGCTTACGACTGTAAAATATTGAGTGGCAGAGTTTCAACGAGGCTGTACGAGCTGCCAGCGGGAACACCGCAATGATCGAGTGAGGTGTCCACGCCAGACGCGCTTAAGAAAATTTACAAATTGATATTGGATGATCATCGGTTGGAAGTGCGTGAGTTAACTGAATTGAAATAGGCATTTCAAAAAGTGCAACCCACCCTATATTGACCGAAGATTTTAAAATGATAAAGCTGCGCGCAAAATGTGTGCCGGCCTAGCTTTCAATAGAGCAAAAACAGCGTCATGAGGATGTTTCAGTAGAGTGTTTGGTGATGTTTCATCGCAATAAAGCAGAATTTTTGCGTCAATTTATAACCATGGATGAGATGTGGGTCCACCACTTCATACCTGGGGCAAAGGAACAGTCAAAGCAGTGGACTGGAATGGGAGATTCCTATACAAAGAAGGCGAAGGCGGTTTATGGCAGTTGTTTTTTTTTTTTGGGATGCGGATTGGATTATTTTTATTGATAGTATTGTGAAGGGAAAACCCCATCAACGGCGAATATTATGCTAATTTCTTGTAGCGTTTATGTGATGAATTATGGAGAAGAGGCCGCATTTGATGGAAAAAAAATTGTTTCATCAAGGCAATGCACCAGTTCACACATTTACTATTATGATGTCCAAAATTAATGACTTGAAGTTCGAATTGCTTTATCACGCCATCCCCTTATTCGCCAGATTTAGCTCCTTCGGAGTATTTTCTACTTTCAAACTTGAAAAAATGCCACGGTGGTGAAAGATTCGCCAACAGTGAAAATTTTGAGTTTGCGGTTGATGCCTATTTTAAGGATTTTGGCAGTTCTTAAAATAAACAGGGTGTAGAAGCTATTGAAAGCCGCTGGGAAAAACGTATTGAGCTGAGAGGAGAATATAGTGAAAAATAAAGATAACTTTTTTGTGTCTTCTTTGCTCGCTATATTTTAAATAAGGCTTTCAACGATTTTACTATACATCCCATCCTGCTATGATGTTACCGAAACTGAAGTAGTTATTGTCTGCGAAACCTTGACCAGATGGTTTTCTTGCCTGGTAGTACGGGAGACCAGGGCCCCAAGAACAGTTTGCTCTTGCCTGATACCGTGGTAGAACCCCTTGTGAGAGAATCGTGCTGAATCTTGTCAGTGGTCTGGCATCACATTAGGATCTCCTGAAGGTAATGAGGAACCTGGAAAACACTGTTCATCGTCAGTTAGGTTGAGGTGTCTAGATAGCCCACGCTTCCTACCGGATGGAAGTTCACTTCATGCCAGTGACTTTAAAGGTACTTTGGCTGAGAGAAAGCAAGCCTTGAGGAAACTGTTCAAGGGAATATGTTTCTAATCTCAAAGTTGCTTTGACTAATCCCTTTGGAATTAGTCTAAGTTCCCCAAAGAGGCGAAAAGACCGCCATGTGTGATAGTAAATTGCGAATAAGGCTTTCACAGCGAGACACCACGGATTGATCTTCCCACCTGAAGAAACTGCCCAAGGGGATATGTTTCTTATCTCAAAATTGGCAGTGACTTTAAAGGTACTTTGGCTGAGAGAGGAAGCGAGCCCTGAGGAAACTGTCCAAGGGAATATGTTTCTTATCTCGCAGTTGCTTTCACTAATCCCTCCGGGATTAGTCTGAGTTCCCTAAAGAGGCGCAGAGACCGCCATATTGGTACATCATGAGTAAGGCTTTCATAGCGAGACACCACGGATTGATCTTCCCACCTGTAATTTACACAATACCCGCTCTTCTACACTCCCTTATCACAGTGTACAAATTTATTAATTATTAATATAATAGTGTGCCCATTTTCTAGTTTAATTCACTTTCCAGCACACTTCATGGCAAAGAAGAAGAAAATAATTTTTCTTTTTAATTAAACTCAGTGCCTGAACCCTGCACAACGAATATGACTTAATGGTCATTGTGCCAAAAGGAACAAAACAAAATCTTATAAAATTTTAAAGCGCACACGAAACGCAAAAGAAAAGAATTTAAAAACTGTTTATGAAAAATTTTCAGTAAACACTTGCACTTGCACATGAGTTGAAGTCTAAGACCAACGGTGCCCTCGTCCAATAGACCGTCGTCAAGCCTATATAGTTAAACTTAACACGAAAATTCCCTCCTCATGCAAGGCACCATCCAGCCAGCCATTCATCAACATCTGCGTCATCATTGCCGGCCAACATCACCAGTCCACTAGAGTGAAGCCCATCAGACTGACGTGTATTTTCACGGGTTTTCTTTTCAGCCAAGTTGTCGGGCCACCACCGACCACCACCAAGCATATGTCAGGCGGTCATGTTTATAACAACATAATTAAAACATTAATGGGTTTAGACCTCATAATTTTTAGTTTTACTTGGTCGTGTACGTACATTCAAGTAATATGGTTTGTTTCTGACTTTTCGCTTAAACAAAAACGGCGATTACAACACTTAAGTCGAATTTAAGTACTCATAGCACAGCCAGCTAACACATTACAAGACCAAATACAACAGCCGACAGCCAAGTCAGTCAGTTGGTATGAATGGATTTGCGTTTTTCTTTTTGGCAGTAGCTGGCGGTGGATTAGTAGTAAATGTTCACTGCCGCTTGAAATGTCTGTTAACCTTCTTAAACGGCATAAATGGCAAATTTCACTTTTAATAACTTTGTAACATTAAAGCCAATTTTGGAGTTGTAAATACAACAATAAAGCAAATTGTAAGACATTAGGAATACAGGCATTAGTTCAAAAGTTGTTGTTGCTGTTGTTATCATTCTACTCATCATAAATGAGATGAGGAGAACGATGATTTGCCAAGGCATATTTTTAATGTATGAAAGGAAAATTCTAAAACCTTTTAAATGAAAAATATCGCTAAGTTAATTCCAGAGACCGTCACCGATACGAATTAAATTTCGAAAATAGAATGGCGGTCCCAAAACTAGCTGACCTAACAAAAAGGACACAACAATTTTGGGAAAATTTTGCCTTTCTTTATTTTTCAACATAATCTCCTTTCAGCTGGATACACTTCTTCCAGCGATATTCAATAGCTTTATTAGCCGACCTAACAAAGAAAACACAAAAAAGTTGAGAAAAATTTTCCTTTTTTTTTAAACTTAATCCCCATTAAGCTGGGTACATTTTTTCCAGGGCTATTCAATAGCTTTATGAATTGGTCTAATAAAAAAGACACAAAAAAATTGAGAAAGATGTTCTTTATGTTTCAACACATAATCTAATTTTAGCTGGATACACTTTTTCCAGCGATATTCAATAGCTTCTACATACACCCTGTTTGTAGTAAGAACTCCCAAACTCTTTAAAATAGCTATCAACCGCAGACTCCATCTCTTCATTGTTGGCAAATCTGTTACCATTAACCTATTTTTTCAAATTTGGAAATAGAAAATAGTCCAAGTGAGCTAAATCTGCCGAACAAAGGGCGTGATGAAGCAATTGGAACTTTAATTTGTTAATTTTGGACATCGAAATATTGGATCTGTGAACTGAAGCATTGTCTTGATGAAACAATACGGCTCATGACTAAATAATCAGGTAGATTTTGGTGTCCACCCAAAGACCTGTTGCTAAGTATAGCAAAAAGGCTGCCATGCAGAATGGCTGAGATATAACGTCCTCACAGCAGTGGAGATTAACACATTCTCTGACAGTCAAGCACCCATTAAGTACCTGGATTCTGTCTTTCTGAAATCAACCTCAGCCTTGAACTGCTCCAGATCTCTTAACGGGATGGCTCAGCATTTCAACATTCACCTTATGTGGGTGCCGAGACACAGGGACATGCCAGGGAACTGCAGACCAGACGAGCTGGCAAGACTAGGGACAACCTTACAGACTCCAGCTGAGTTGGAGTCCGAGGGCATGCCTCTAGCTACTTGCAAGCTCCTACTGCGAGATAGTTGCAAATGGTAGGCGGGAGTCTGTCCGAGTTTGTAATCAATCCACACAGATGTGGCCTCGCCTAGATCACACACATTACTGTCGCTATCAAGACCCGACGTCTCATTGCTTGTATCCGTCATTACGAGACACTGTCTGATATGCAGTGAGATTGAAGAATGTGACTAGTGACTTCTGCAGGAGCTGTGGGGAATAAGAGGACGTGGAGTCAACCCAACATCTTCTCTGCAATTGCCCCGCTCTGGCGAACAGTCGGGAATCAACACTGGGATCTTATTACTTTAGGGACCTAGAAGATCTCGACGATATAGATATTGTCCGCCTTGAGAGCTTATTGAGACGCTCAGGATGGTTCAACGGGGGAATCTAGGGGCACACATATCTCTAATTTCCGCGGTGTCACTATGGATTACACAGTCTAAGTGAGTCTGTCTATTCAGACTGCCACTCTGAACTAACATATCCTTAATATTGGTTGGGTTGAGACCTTTTAAAGGGAAATATCGAATTACATAACGACGACGAATTTTTTTCATGTTAACAAATTCACTGAGATCTTTTACTTTTGATGGCTTAAATAAAATTACTAAACAACGTGGTGCCTTGAAACTTGAAAAATACGTTTTCCTCTCCCCAAATTTTAAGGAGAATTATAAATCAATATATGCACGAAAATGTAGACCACTACAACCTACTAATGCCGAATTATATAGGAATGATTGAGTTTCGGAAAATTAGTCAATTTGCATTTTAGTTAAAATTTAAAATTCTCAGCTGCAATCTGGAAAAATATTCTGGTTGTGGCACAATTTAAATAGTTTCATAAAGATTCAATAACTGTCGTCAATCTTTAGAAACTTGCCTTCCAATTGGTCATATAGACGGACATTGGAAAATCGGCTTAAAAAGTCATCAAATTTAGTCTTGGAAAAGATATTTAATATTTTGGACGCATTCTTCCGGGTTGAAATTGCTTGTAGTGTCAAATGAGACATAACTTCATTCTTGAGGGTGAAGGTTTGACGAATATGCCCCATGGAATAAGAGCGAATATAAAAATGACCTCATATTTTATATAGTATACTAACAGCCTTTAAAAAAAGAATCATTTAATCCACTTTCAACATACATACATTCGGTTTTTGCCAATTTGTTTGTGGGTCCCTTCCTAAAACCCTCATTCATTAGTCGACAAAACTGCAGTTGATACCAACCCGCCACATGACTAATGAATTATCTATTGGGAATTTCTTTGAAATGTGTCACACAAACAAATTCCCAAAAGCTTTTATGCCTACATTCGTTTATGAATTTTCAAATATCCTTTGAAAAACAAAAAACCGAAACCAAATCACATTCTTTGCAAATACCTGGTGCTGTTAAAAGGCTGCTCCAAGGGATATAATCTAAAATATTGCATTTCACATGCAAAAACATTCGGACGCAACTGCTACGGACAGCATCAGCTTGGTAACCCAGCAACAAACACATCACTTCACAACATCTGCATCACCATCTTCAGTTGGGGTTACGTAGTTATGAGTTGTTGGCTAAGGTGCAACGCGCCATGGTCAAAACAAACAACTTGTTACCGTAATTTAGATGATAGATGCTCTAAACAGGCTGGCTGCTCTTGTGACATTGTTGCATTAGCATTTCCATTTGGCTACGCCACCACCACCACCAGATGTGGCCCCCTTCTTCCCTCGCCAACTCTGTTTCGGCCTCTGCTCATATCTTTTGACATAATAATAAAAAGTTATAAAAATACAAGATGCAGCTGAAAATCAAATACACTGCAAGCAAAACCTTTCAATTCATACTCTGTAGAGCCAGCAGCCTGCCTCAACAAACAACCCCACCATTGGGGCCAGCCATCACACAGGGGTTTAGTAGGGGGTGTGGCAAGGAATATATGTTCAGAGGCTATGACTTACTCTGCCTGCAATAATTTCACACAGTGTTCTGCTGCCAATTTGAGCAACAACTCACTTTAGCTATCGCATCACTGCACAACCACATACACACACACACAAACACACACAGTGACATGCTGCCTCGATGGCAGCAACATCAGCTATAGTGGCAATTGGTGTTGCTACTGCAAAGCGCAATAAAAAAAAAACTGAAAGAAACCTTGAACTTTAGAGAAAATGGCCTCGTCAAGGGATGCTGTTACCTCCAGTGCTGCAAAGCAAATACTATACTCGCTCAACGTCGATGGCACAATGACGGACTGGTTCGTTTTGTATTCGCAGTTGATTTTTTATTTTATATTTTTTAAAATGTTCTAGGTTTTCTGCATTATATGCAAGTGCAAATGAACGGGCTCAAAAGTCAATGTGGACAGAAGGGCACAAGCTTTTCGTTGGAACGTAATCCTTAAGTTTCCCTCAAGGCGGGCCTTTTTGACGACGAACTTCTTCAAAATTAAGTTATTGCTATGGCAAATGTCTGTACTGTACTAAGTGGCTTATTGACATTGACGTTTCCTTCACATTCCGTCACCCACAAGAATCAGACTATATAAAATTTGACACTACTAAACTGTACCACCTATAAAAGAGGGTCTAATGTAACAGTTATATTTTGATCAATACTTGATGTTTCATAACTGTTTAGCTGAATGACCGATGGCCGTCTGGCTGGCTGGCTGGTAGACATAATATAGGGTGATTTTTAAGATTTAAATTTTTCAGGTTGGCAGCACTAGTTGGTTTTGGCGTCCAAAAGTCGTCTGTCAAAGTGGAAAGTGTACAGTATACTCTGCTATATCATCATGGAATGTCAAATGACCTACCACAACGTCCAATATTTGATGAATGGGCCGTACAACAGCTCAATAAAAATCCGCTGTTTTATCGAAAAATTGTGTTCGACGATGAGGCTCATTTCTTGCTGAACGGATACGTAAACAAGCAAAACTGTCGCATCTGGAGTGATGAACAGCCACATGAATTACATGAATTACTGATGCATCCCGAAAACACGACAGTATGGTGTGGTTTATGGGCTGGTGGCATCATCGATCCATTTTTCTTCAAAGACGACCGTAGAAGAAACGTTACCGTTTACGGCGAACGGTATCGAGCCTTGATACGCGATTTTTTTTTTGTCCCAATTGGCTGAGTTGAACTTGGTTGACATGTGGTTTCATCAGAACTATGCAACATGCCACACTGCTCGTGAAACAATGGATATGTTGAGGGATGAATTTGGTGAGCAGCTTATCTCTCGAGTTGGCCCCCAAGATCTTGCGATTTAACGCCTCTTGATTATTTCTTGTGGGGTTGTGTCAAGTCGTTAGTCTATGTAGAAAAGTCGAACACTATTGAAGCCTTACATGATAAGATAACACACGTTAATCGTGGAATACAGGCCGAAATGCTCGAAAAGGTGACGAAAAATTTGACCTTCCGAATGGACATTTTGAGACGGAGCCGCGGACGACATTTACATGAAATTATCTTTAAAAATCAAATGGCAAATATCGATTTATCGATTCCAACAAAAAATTTTAATATATGATGCAAATTTGACTGTTTTATTCGATTTAAAGAGAAAACTACGATTAAATAATCGCCTTCTAGATGTAGTAAATCTTTATGAAACTTCCTAAAACTTGGCACAACCTAATATTTAGCCAGTTCATAGCCGGGGATTGTAAGAGGCCTATATAACGATGCAATCTTTCTGGTTGGCTTTTCCGAAATACAGGTTGTTCTGCTTGGTGCCTCATTCGTAAACCGCAACAAGTTAAATATTTATTCATTATAAGTATTTGTTTATGTGATCGGTCGTGCACGATCGATAGAATATGCGACTATGATCCTGGGTTCGAATCCCGATTTCATCATTGCCATTGTTTGGGCGGTAGTCACCTGAGTAACACATCGAATAGTCGGGTAGTCGACTAGTCTAGTAAATACAATTTTTCGGTTTCAAAAGTAAAGTTAAATAAAACACACATAAAGCTATGATTTCAATGAAACTTTTATTTCATCATATACTCGTATTCTTAGCTTCACATCATTCAATGCGTTGTACTGGACTCGGTCTAATCTGACACACATTGTGCGCTCGATAAACCAAGTTCTGAGAATGAAAAAGGGAGACGTTATCATAAACCTTCCATACATATTGAGCGATATGTAACAACATTATTTTTCCCTGTAATTCTAGTAGCGACCAGCTTTGACCAATGTGAGAGGTATTGAGACTACGTTAAGACGTTCTTATTCATTTATAGTCCGGGCTTAAAATCAAGTGACTACGATCTGTTTCTGTCTATGGCGACAAATTGGCAACAAGATAACGAACTTAATTGGATCATTCTAACTAGTAATCTGATCATTCTAATACAGCTTTTAGTGTCATGCAAAAATTATGGTTTTCTTTTATTACACCCTTTTGTGTTTTTGTTTTTTTTTTTTTTTTTGTAATTCCTGTTACTTTGATAATATGTTCCGGCTTAATTAGGGGTTACACAATTCTTAAAGCCTTTGTAAGATCCCCTTTGCCAATTTAAACTTGGACCTTGTCGTTTTGTATAATATACAATATCATCTTAATGACCGCCTCTAGATTGGTTGCAGCAGAGGAACATTTTGAAATAGTTTCCCACCATTTTTCGCACATTTCGGGCAGTATCTCGGTGATAACTTGACCAATGTTGGTTTTTAAACGAACCAATGTTGGGAGATTATCTGCGTAAACACGGTCGACTGGGCGCGGAATGTTCGACGCCCTAATGGTAAAGAATTCCATGTTTGCTCTACAAAGAAGACAGTCAAGCACGGGGCGGCAATATTATGGTCTGGAGTTGTTTCTCGTTGTATGGTGTCGGTCCGATACATCGAATTACCGACACTATGACCAGATTACACTACAAAGATATCTTGGAAAATACGATGTTGAACAACTATGCTGTGGAAAGTATGCCTCTTAGATGGACATTCAAATAGAATAACGATCCGAAGCATACTTCTAAGTTGGTAAAGGATTGGTTCCAAGATAATAATGTTGCCCTTTTTGACTGATTAAGTCAATCTTCAGACTTAAATCAAATCGAAAATCTTTGGGGAGAGTTGAAACAAAGAATTGGAAAGGGGTTCTTAAAATTTAAGGATCGGTTCTGGAATTTTGTTCAAAAAACTTGGTATTAGCAAAAACCTGCAGGAAGCTTATTGACAGCATGAGAAAAAGAGTTAATAAAATAATTGAAAATAAAGTTGGATATACCGGCATTTAACGAAACTCAGCCAATTTAGCAGAAAAAACTTGATTTTTTTTTACTTTTTTGCTTATTTTAACTAAATGTAGTTATTATTTTATCCAATGTTTTTTGATTAATTTCTTACTTTTTGAAAAATACTGATTTTAATTTTTGTTTTTTGTTATTGCTTCAGTATTTATTTTATTTCTAATGTTATAAAAAAAGAAATTATTATTTGTTTTTTCTTTTAATTTAAATAAATTTTCGTCTACGAGCCTTTAAAAAAATATATATAGGGTGTACTTATTATTTTGACCATATGTATGCTTAAAGTTGAAATACCCGAAATCAAAGTGTGAGTAACTGATATTGCTGTACAAGTTCTCAGGTTCGCACAATCCCCTCACGAATGTGTTATGAATGAATGTGTCTTGAAACTAATGCCGGTTTATTACAGAACAACTTACTCAACTTTAATCTAACGGAATATTAGGTACGCAATAACGACAGTGGCAAACCCAACCTCAAACAAACAAAGCCCACAGCCAATTACTGCCCTAACACCTGTTAGAAAACACCAGTTCCATCGCAATACTCCACAGCCGAAAGCAACGAATTTCGGACTACATGTAGATAGATTTTCTTACATTTACATCTTAATCAATATGCCATCAGCCTCTGTGTTGATTGCCTTTATCATATGCGCCCTTCTGGGCAGGCCTTCTTAGAATTCCTTTTGCACCACAAGGATAATCACATACAAATGCAGTTTTTGTGTGTCCTACATTGTCCTTACACACCTACACACACATTCATATATCTCTGTTGCTTTTAGGCAATGAAAACCCATTATAAATGTGTAATAATGTTGATCGGCAAACACATGTAGTTAACTGTGTTGACAGTTTCTGTTGCCATTGTAAAATGTTGATGGTTAACTGGGTTTTGTGCCACCGCCATCACCATCACACCATCACCATCGTCCACAGAAATCGTGCATGAAATATACAAAAACGTTACACTATTCTGAAGCTGTGGGTGCCGCCGTTGCTGAAGATGACACGCTTTTAGGTATTGTTCTTTCACACTCTCTCAGTGGGCGGTTTGTTGTGGCGGGGGGTTATTGAAAGAGGTGGTATTTTAAGGGAGGGGTGGAGGAATAAAATAATTTATTAAATGTAAAACGTGCCAGGACATCAATTTTGGGCTGGCTTTGTGTGATGTGCTTGTTAAATTAAAATAAAAGCCACATGATCCCGTAATGGGATTTCGTCAGATGAGACTTTAAGCCGTTTTACTTAATTTGCTGAGGAAGTTATTTATATCTAGGTAGCATAGACAAATTTACAGCTTTGATTACTGCAAAGGAAACGTCAAGTAATAATGTAATAATTACAACAAATTTATCATTGCATCATTCATAGAAACATTACTCTTGATACATTTGGCATTACTAGGGTTGCGGCTTAATTTTTGAGACATGGTGATGCCGATATAGATACAGCACGCCTGAAATTAGCATTGTTAAGTACAAAATTTTTAATGGTCCATGTGCTCAGTACGTTTTTTTCTACGAATCTTATCTGAGTTATAATCGAGACTTCAAAATTTTACTTTAGTCCAAAAACTAATTCAGGTCAGCACATTAACTTGCCGGTCAACCTGCGATTTGCGTACCTAATACATTGCTTCGACCTAATACATTGCTTCGCCGCTTAGCAATGTATAAGGCACGCAACTAATGCACACCAAACAGTCATTTTTTCCAGATAAAATGGCTTTTCCACAATCACTTCTGGGTTCTTCGAACCCTACATGCGACAATTTTGCTTGCGACTATTTTGCTTAAGAAAATTTTGTTCGATTGAAAGCTCACGTTTTTGTAGTAAGTTTTAATTATTTTTACTCATTCTTCCGTTGTTAAACGATCCATACTCGTAAATGGCAAATCTTTCGCTCAAATAAATAACACTTCAGATGATAGGTATTTAACAGCTGTCAGCCTTGCCATACCGGCAGTTTTGAAACCGTTAGCTACCAAATGGATAACCCACTACAATTTTTTAAGTAACCGACCGACTTGTGGACATGCTCATTGTAAAAAACTCAAAAAAAAAGTGCAAGTGGGCGAAACAGATCAATTATAGAAAAATATGTTTATACGTGAACTAAATGCAGCTTTGGATACAAATAAATAGCACTTTAGATGACAGGTATTTAACGGCTGACAGCCTTGCCAGAGCGGCGGTTTTAAAACCACTAAATGGGTAATCCATCACAATCTTTTATATAACCGACCGACTAGTGGATATGCTAATTGTAAAATTCTCAAAAAAAAAAAAGCGAAAGTGGGCGAAATCGATCCATTAGGTAAAATTTGCTTATACGTGAACTGAATGCAGCTTTGGAATAGTGGTAATTTTTATTGTCTTTAAACAATTATAGCTTTAATTTATGAATTAAAAGCTACGTTATGTGATATTATACAGATACTAGAAAGGCTCATTTCAATTTAAAAACTGTTTTAGGGGACCGCATCAACTGTGATGAATTAAGTGCAAATTTTGACTGGAAAATCAGGCAAAATCAATATATATAATTATATATAATTATTATATATATAATTATTATTATTATATAATTATTGTGTATTAGAAGAAGACGTTTTTGGTACGCCAACTTGTCAAATGATAAATCGACACATCGTTTATGTTGATGCTATAATTCGTAAGTGTCAGAATTGAGATGGACGGATAATTGCGGTAAAATCGTAAGGAGATGAATACAAAATGGAAAAATCTTTAATTAATAAAATCTCTATAACTACAATTCCGAAATGGAATATCCAATCATGAAATTAGCACAATAATTAATCTCTAGAATAGCCTTTTTCAAGTGATGGCATTCATACAGCTTCGTCAATTTTAGAGAAAAAAGAAAACACGATTTCCACGCCTGTTACAACTTTTATTATAGCGATTTTTTAAATTGATGTTTATTTCCTCTGTACGAGCACCTCCCCATGATGTTATTTCCCATTGGGATGACCCTTTTCTATATTTTTCATATTTTCCCATATAAATAAAATCAAGACTTTTTATATTTGTTTATATAATATAAAAATATTTGTAAAAAATATCGCCAAAATAGGAACAATTGCGTTAAAAATATAATTTTGTAAATTCAGAAGGAGGTGAATACAAAATGGAAAAAATATCCAATTAAGAAAATCGTTATAACTACAATTCCGAAACGGAATATTCAGTCATGCATTTAGCACAATAGTTAATCTCTAGAATAGCCCAATTTTGCAAAAGAAAACAAAAAATGCCTTCCACGTTAGTCATACTTTTATTATAGCGATTTTTTAAATTGACGTTTATTTCCTCTGTGTGAGCATCTCCTCATGATATTATATCCCATTTGGATAACTATTTTTTTTTATTATTCATATGTCCCCATTAAAACCAAATCAAGAATTTGTATATTTATTAATATCCACTGACCCGAATACATATTTAGCAGCCTAGGTTAGGTAAGGCCAGTGTGGCAGTCTGAATAGACAGACTCACTTAGACTGTGTAGTCCATTGTGATACCACGGAAACTAGAAATATGGATGTCCCTAGTTTCCCCCGTTGAACCATCCTGAGCGCCTCAAGAAGCTCTTAAGTCGGACAATCTCTATATCGTCCAGATCTTCCAGGTCCATAAAGAAATCAGAGCTCAGTGTTGATCTCCGCTTGTTTGCTAAGGCGGGCAATTGCAAAGAAGGTATTCTATGGACTCCTCCACCTCTTCATCCTTCAATCTCATTGCATGCCTTCCAATCGGACAGTGTCTTGTCATGACGCATACAAACAATGAGACGTCGGGTCTTAATAGCGACAGCAATGTGAATGATCTAGGCGAGGCCAAATCTGTCTGGATTGATTACAACCTCGGACAGACTCCCACCTACCATTTGCAACTAAAAATGCTTTTTCTCACAGTAGGAACTTGCAAATGGCTAAAGACATGTCCTCGCACTTCAACTCGACTGGAGTCTGTAAGTTTGTGTCTAGTCTTGTAAGCTCGTCCGTTCTGCAGTGCTCAGGTATATTCCTGTGGCCCGGCATCCACATAATGTGAATGTTTAAATGCTGAGCCATCTCATTAGGAGATCTGCGGCATTTCAGAGCTGATGTTGAGCTCAGGACGACAGAGTCCAGGGATATAATGGCAGCTTGACTGTCAGGGAATATGTTAACCCCCACCATGGTAAGGGCGTTATATCTCAGCCATTCTGCCACTTCCTTAATGGCCAACATTTCGGCCTGATAAACATTGAAGTGATCAGGTAGCCTTCTTGCTATGCTTAGCCCTAGTTCTTTGGAATAGACTCCGAAACCTAACTGATTATTTAATTTTTAGGCGTCGGTGCAGAAGTCGACATACAGTCTTGTACCAGGATCTCTATCCGGTATAAGTATATGGTACTTCTTGTCGAACAGTGATTCTAATATTTATATTAATGACTATGTCGTGGCATTCTTCCATTTTAATTATTCAATAATATACTTATAAATTTGGACTGTTATGTTGGGTATAAACATCAGAATATATGAAATTTTGTGAACTATAAATTAGATTTATTGACTATGCTTTTTTGTTTTCGTTTTTTTTCTATAATATTTAGTAACTTTCCCTACCAATTCATTATCCTTATAATTAATGCTCTTGTCTGCGTTTAACATTACACCATTTTCAACAAACCATTTTAAACTTATTTTGGGCTAAGAACTATTAAGTACCTCCATTGCATTTGCCAACTCAATTGCCATACATATTAGATTTAAAAGTTTCAATGGTTCAGTACAATGACTTCATAACAAAGGAGCGCTGAGGAGAATAAACCTTCCTTCAGTTCCATCACTCAACATCCAAGATTCAGAGCCCGCAAACAATTGACATTTCAAAATAAATTTTGAAAAATGTCATCATTCACACTTTTCATACAAATGGAGAAGAGTGGAAAAAAAAACTTTACCTTCACCGAATACCACAGAGACAGATAGACTCAACACACCTTTGAACTATAACCAGCGAACCAGCCAACCAACCAAGCAAACAAGCAACCATCTAACTAACAAACGAAGCTGTAATCCAACTTAGGAATGGAATGACAACCACTTGAACCCCAGGTATACCTACGATGATGGAACTATGAATGTGACTCAATGTTGGCTCCGGTTAGCATTTGCAATGCGAGGATAGCGATGATGCTATGATGGAAATGACATCGTCGCTGTGTGTTCAAAAGTTTATCTTCCATCATAAACCTCGTCGCAGTGGTGGTATCTGCCACAATACCATATTGATAATCACCGCGATGATAAGGATGATTATGAAGACGAGGATGATGATGACGATGACGATGACGACAATAGAGTCATTTCCGTCATACCCCACTACTTACTTGTACCTCTCTCTATACATGACCCAAGACATTGACAATGTCAATTTAGTTGTGAAATGAAGGCACCGCCATCATCAACCATACATAGAGATTTAGCCAATCCTATTCAAAGATACTCGAAACTAATGTGATTTTATGGAAAATTGTTAAAACAAAGCACATCATATTTTTGTGTCAATTTCAGTTACAGGGGAGAAGTGGCCTACCAATTGTCACCACATGTTATGAGCAGGAAAAAGGATGTTGATTTATAAAAGTTTCAAAATAACTACACTAGTCAACAAGATTTTGGACTGGAGCAACCAAATATTATTTCTAGGATAATTTGGTGGGGTGAATTCGAATTTGTAATCAGATTTTCGTGATACAAAAAATAATGTTTTTATTCGTTTCTTACGTAGAAAATCATTAGTTTATTAAAAATCAATGAATTTTCAAAAGTGAATGACGTTATTTGAACGTCGTTTGTATTTTCTTGGTTCGGTTTCCAATATTAGAGTCCAGCAATAGGCTCCCAGCATGCTTTTATTCCAAAATCCTAGAAATTTTCTTTCAATTTTCATTAAATCTTGGTGAGCTCGCTCCCCTTGTTCGTCGCTCACCGCACCTAAGTTTTGTGGAACAAAATCTAAATGCGAATGAAGAAAATGCACTTTCAGTGACATTGGTGCACGTAATTCGTGATAATTTTTCAATAATTCAGCAATAATTTGTCTGTAGTTTTCACTTTTATTGTTTCCAAGAAAACTGTTTACGATGCTCTTGAAAGATTTCCATGCTGCATATTCTTTCTCCAATAAACATTGTGAAAAATTGTCATCATTCCATCTTAGCGTCCTGATCTGAGGGCCTACAAATATACCTTCTTTAATTTTACCATACGAAATTTTAGGAAAAACCGCTAACAAATATTTAAATGCAGCACCATTTTTTACAGGAGGTTAGACAAAGTTCTTAAAAAGGCCCAATTTTATGTGCAGAGGCGGAAGAAGAACGTCATTTGGATCAATTAATGGTTTATTTGAAATGTTTTGTTTTTGCTGGTGAATACTCAGTGGTGTCCGTCGGGAAGGTATACTACTTTGTTTGTTTATAATTTTTGATTAAATGAAAGAGAATGGATCTTATATTGATAAATGTTTTATTTAATGTCGGCAATTATGTATGGAATACCATATCAGATAAATGCCCATCTCTGTTAGCCTCACAAATGCAAGCTCTTTTGAGCACATTTTTCATTACATTCTCACACATTTCACGCGGCGTTTCATTAATTTCATCACAAACATTTTGTTTGAGTTGCTCAAGCGTTTCTGATTTATTTGCATAAACCTTGCTTTTCAGATGTCCCCACAAAAAGAAGTCCGGAGCAGTCAAATCAGGCGACCGTGGAGGCCAATCAACAACACCATATCTTGAAATAACTAGTTGTGGAAAGATTTCTCCCAGTAATTCCATTGTAATCCTGGTTGTATGCGATGTGGCACCGTCTTGTTGATACCACATGTTAATAAAGTCCGAAGCGTCCAGTTGTGGCGTTAAAAAGTTTTCAATCATATCACGATATCGCTCCCCATTGACAGTTACCGCTATGCCGTTTTCAGTTTCAAAGGACTAAGGTAAAATGAATCCTACTGACCAAATTGCACACCAGACTGTCAATTTTAATGGATGCAAAGGTGACTGATGAATAGTTTAAGGGTTTTTCATTTCCCAGAACCGACTATTCTGTTTATTCACATATCCATTCAAATGAAAATGTGCCTCGTCACTCATTATGGTTTTTTTTATGAAAATTGGGGTTATCATGGGCGGGCTGTAACATCCTATTGGCATATGTACGGCGGCGTAAATCGTCTTGTGGTAGAAGCTCTTGTGTCAACTGAATCTTAAATGAAAACAAATGTAAATCCTTGCGCAAAATTGTGGCCAAAGTTGTTCTTTGAAGACCAAGCTCCTGAGTACGGCATCGAATTGAGGTTGATGGTTTGTTTTGAACATTTTCTTGAGCAGCAGTAATGTTTTCAGCCGATTTTGCAGTACGTTGTGGTCCATGCTTGGCCCTATCAGTTACAGACCCCCTTTCTTCAAAATTATTCACTAGACGATACGTAGTGCGTCTTGTTGGCATTTTGTTTCTCCTAAAAATTTCACGTAACTTTCTCATCGTCACAGTAATCGATGATTGATATTGATAAAATGTTTTAGCGATTAAAACACGTTGGTTTATCGAATATTTTTTCATAACAAATTTGTCACGTCTCTACTTCGCGTCTGCCAAATATAAACTGTTAAGACTAATGTTTACCAAAATGGCGGCGAAACAAAGTAGTATACCCTCCCGACGGACACCCTGTACAAAGAAATTTTAATCACACACTTTAAGATCACCACAGATCTTCCATTTATTCTCTTTTTATTTGGGTGATGTCAAAACTTCAATGATTGATTCGTAATTTTCCTTTATATTAACGGCATAAGCAATTGGTATGGATGGTTTTTCATTCCCATTATGCAAAAGAAGAGCCTTTAAACTGTACTTAAAGCCATCAATAAATAATCTCCATTCATTTTTAACATATGGTTGGTTCATTTTTTGAAATAAACCATCAATATCAGTACAGTATAGAGTAGAGTGTTTCTTTTCAAAATGTGTCCCACCTGCAAGATGTTTCTGCATACGTGAAGCCAGTAATTCTGCGTCTAGCTTCGTTAAATATAAATCCGAAATTAGGTCATTTAGCTCAGCTTGAGTCACTTAATGGCGTTTATCATCAGCCTAATCCAAACTACCACTGCTGGTGAAAGATGTTTCGGACTCACTGCTCGTAGCACTAGGAAGGTATGGTAATGAATCATTTGGTGGACGTTTAACTGGTTGGGAAACCGATGCGATATTCGCTTAAATAATATTTTTTCCGATTTTTCATATCGAATCCAGCAATTCCTGTTAAACAGAAATAACAATCGGTTTGGTGGTTACTTCATTCTCTCCAAAGTACTGGAATTGAAAACAGAAATAACAATCGGTTTGCTGGTTACTTGACTCTCTCCAAAGTACTGGAATTGAAAAATCGTGGTAGATTTTCTTGCCATTTCACCACTTGTATAAAACAGTTCTGCAACTATTGCCAAGCAATGTTGGTGTTTACGGTGTCCGGTGTTCACGGTCAAGTTTCTGACAGCAAAACCAAAATGATGTAAATTTGCATATTTGAATGATTCTGATATTGCATATCCTTTTTTTCCAACCAAATATTCAGCACACACAAAGCAAAAATAGCTTGAATCAATAGTAGACGATCTCCCTGACATGCTTAAAAGCTACTATTATGAAGATTTGGAATGAATGTGGGCTTCTGTCAAATTGTGAAATTGTTCTGTCAGTATTGACTGTTTTACAGTATTGCAGGCATGCGATAAAAAAATGAAATGAATGCAAAATTCGCACCCAGATTATTGAAAAAACGTACTTCGTTTCTGCAGTCCAGTTTTTTTTTTCAAATTTGTAGACCAGTGCTATCAATCGCCACCCTTCTTAGGTCTGACTGCTTTGTCGACCGCTACGACATAAGATTTGTTCAGTGTGCAGGGAATCCTTTGACGTTTAAGGACATTTAATTATGTTTGAAATCGAAAAAGATAAAAATTGGAATATGAACCCTGAAGTAAACAATGAAAAGAAGATTAATGATGTTTGGGCTTCTGTTCTAGAAAGTTTTATTAAAACTAATAAACTCGCATAGAAAGTGATTTGGATCATCATAAAAACGTCGTAGTGACAGATTAATTTGACATTTAAAATAAAACGCTCGATTTTTTTTTTGTGTTAACGATTCGACAATTAATTTTTGCTAAATTAAGAGCTAGTAGTTAAAAAATATGAAATATTAGTCGTTATAGACCAGCTCTCTTATAGAAATAGTAGGTTTTTGTTAAAATGTTTCATTTTATATTATGTCGAGACGCGTACCAATGTAGTCCTTTTTCTGTTTCATAGTTAGATTTACTAAACGTCTGATAATTGAATGAAAGGTATAGAATATGACAGAGTTTGTATTCCGCTAGTAAAATGTAAACTTTTCAACAAATGAATAATTCATGCAAATCGTCATAGGAACTAAATATAGCCTTATCCATTCAGTGGTTTCAAAACCGCCGGTCTGACGAGGCTACCATTTATGAATATAGATCGTTAAACAACCGAGTAACGCGTAAAAATAATTAAAATTTACTACAAATGAGGTGTTACCAACATGGGCTATTATTCGAATAATGATCAAGCTCATTTCTCACTCGATGGTTACCTAAACAAGCAAAATTGTAGCATGTGGGGTTCGAAGAACCCAGATATGATTGTGGAAAATTCATTTCATCCGGGAAAAATTGATTGTTTGGTACGCATTATGATCTGAAGGTGTCATTGGTCCAAAATTTTTCAAAAACTATCTCAAAAGGATCTACTGCTGCAATCACTTCATAGGTGTTCATTTAATTGGCATTGCATTTCGCATATAATGACAAGGTCCAAGGTCATTATAATGACATAAAAGTTTCATACAAGTCATAGCTTTATGCGTGTTTTATCTAACTTTACTTTTGAAACCCAAAAAATGGATTACCCGATAGAATAGAATAAAAACAAACGCTTCCACATTACCCTTGACAAATGTGTAAAAGACTCACGAACACAACACAAGGATAATGGGTAACTAGACTCTATGCATTATCCATTGGGAAACGAGTTGCCGACGATGCCACTTACCCACTTTCAAGGATGGCTACCCAAAATATCTACACATTACTCATGACTAATATGAAACTTTACACATCGTCCACAGTCATGGATTACCCATAAGTAAGTTATAGACAGCGAATATTCATTTTAATTTCAAAATATGAAAAACATCGGGGGCTTTTAAGTAGTTCTGAAAATAGGTTTTCAAAATGTCACTAACTTTAAAAAATCGCTAAAATAAAAATTTGCCATCAACATGCAAATCGAGCGTCCAATCATGAAATCGTAATAACACAATAATTTTTAATCTTCGCAGGTTTCTTATATTAAAAGGTAACCTCTTCTTATATTGTTAAAAAATTTAAAAAAAAAAATCGGTAAAATAGGGACAATTGTGTAAAAAACACGATTGTGCAAATTCTTTAATTAAAAAGATTACCCATTTTTCAGTTTCAAAAGTAAAGTTAAATAAAACACACTTAAAACCATGATTTCGATGAAACTGTTATTTCATTATAATGCTTGGATCTCGCCATTAAGTACGAAATGCAATGTCATTAAATTACCGCCTCTGGATTCGTTGCAGCAGTGAATCCTTCTGAGGTAGTTTTCGGCCACTCTTTTGCACATTTCGGGCAATACCCAGCGATAACCTGACAAATGTAGGTTTATAAATGCTCGAACGTTTGGGGATTGTCCACGTAAACACCGTCTTTGATGTAGCCCTCCAAAAAAAAGATCAAATCGCATGATCTTGGCAAAACGTAGAATTACGTATTCAGCGCGTACGAGATATTACGATGATGCACAGGCCTGATCACATCTGTAACGCTTCCAATCTCCACAAATTTCTTTATAATCCTGCCAATTCCTTGCACAGTAGCTTAATTATTAGGACCATAATCACCCCGTAAGGCATGAAAAGTGCCCACGTTTGAATCAGCACTTTTGTAATAAGTTTTAATTCCTTTTACACGTTCTTCGGCTATTAAACGATTCGTATTCGAAAACGGCAAACCTTTCGCTAAATAAATAATACTTCAGATGACAGGTATTTAACAGCTGACTACTTTGGCAGACCGGCTATATTTAAATCACTAACTGCATAACCCTGTATTACCCATTGAGGTATTAGTCTTCTACACATCCCTTACAAGTTCCTATCTAATTTGAAGTGTGAAAAACACTAGTTATTAGTGAGACTTAGGAGAGATATTTACAGTGTAACAAATTCTACAGAAGGCTCAAGAATTAACAGATCAGAACACATTACATTTTCGTTGACTATAAAGCTGCCTTCGATAGTTCGAAACGGAATAAATCTACTGAATCTGTGAGTTTTGTATATTTACGAAGCTTATACTGGTATATCTTTGTAGGGTGATACGGATCAACTCGATGAGTTCAACAAAGGTAGTAAAATAAATTGGTGAGCTATTTTACATCAAAAGAGGATTTATATAGTGCGACCTCTACATCATATTATTGGAGATGATAAGGAGAAGAGCTGCGGTAAGTATTGCTGCTACTATTCTTTAATAAAACTCAGCTGTTACTTGTTTACGTTGATGATAAAGACTTAATAGGCTAAAAAATTCGAAAAATGCTTTTTCGACAAAAAAATACTCCGAAAAATAAATGAAGCCGTTATTGTCGACGAAAGGCATCAGTGCCATATGAATAATGAGCTGTATGGTGTCTATACCATGATCGATTATGGCATGATGGTTAGCCAGAACACCCGACTGTCATGCATACGATCGTGGGTTCGAGTCCCAATACAACTAACTGTCAAAACTTGAGCGGCAATCACCTCCACCATCCGACGAAAACTTCCTGTAGTCAAATAATTTGGAATTCTGGTAAATATTACTCAAACTGATGTTTGAAATCGTTGCTGAATTGTGGGTCCCATTAAGTGAGCCCAAAAATAGAATACGTGCAAGCTTACTAAATGAAGTGCAAGGGATTTATTTTTTTTTTTTTTATGGGCTATATAACGACATCGACGTGACCAAGCGCAGCACTGGGCATTCAAAACTGCTTTGAAAGGACTGTGGTTTCGAATCGCTGCCAAAACTTGTTATGGGGAATTTCAGGAGTAACACAGAAGCACTTAGGATTATTTTCTGTGAGAGGCATATAAAGGGTGTCCCAACAAGAACGCAAGATTTAAATTTGGCGCCATTCGAAATGTAATTGTTTGACATTTGTGTGCTAGTAGAAGGTACGAGGTTAGTAAAAATGGAGCACTACACGAATGAACAACGCATTCTCATTGTGAAATTGTTTTACCAAAATGGTGAAAGTTTTGCGGCTACAGTTCGCAAAATGCGATCAATTTGTGGTCACAATAATGCTCCAAAAGAGTCAACTGTAAAGAGATTAATGGATAAACTTGCCAAAACTGGGTCTGTTAGTGCTGTAAAGACAACAACGCGCCTTCGAACAGGTCGATCGGCCCAAAATGTCGCAGCTGTACGTGATGATGGCTCAAACTCTGATGCTCAAACTCCATTCACCTCAATTCGACACCGAGCTCAGCAAATTGGTGTCTCCAAAACCACTATGCAGCGAAATTTGACGAAAAATTTGCATGTTCATGCATACAAAGTTCAATAGACTCACGAACTGAAGCCAGCTTACCATGGACAGCGAAGGGAGTTCGTTAATTGGGTATTTGAGAGACAACATGAAAATGTTGATTTTGCCGATAAAATCATCTTCAGCGACGAGGCCCATTTGCATCTTGATGACTTCGTCAATAGGCAGAATTGTCGCATTTGGGGTGAGGAAAATCCTCGAGTGATTCACAAGAAGCAAATGTATCCTCAACGTGTCACTGTGTGGTGTGGATTTTGGGCTGGAGGAATCATTGGACCTTTTTTTATGAAAATGAGTCATGTCTAGCGCAAACAGTCAATGGTGTTCGGTATCGTGAAATGATAACCAGTTTTTTCGTGCCTAGAATTGAAGAAATGAATGTGGAGGGCATGTGGTTTCAACAAGACGGCGCCACATGTCATACAGCCAGAGAAACAATTCAATTGCTGCATCAGTCATTTAAATCTTGCGTTCCTGTTGGGACACCCTTTAGATCGATGATATCTATTTAATTCGCCGTTTAAGTAAGTAAAAAGAAATGAGTATGCTGGTATGGACATTAGTTGATTGACGATCAAAACCTTTATGGGATATATCTTAAGAACGCACAGTTAAATTCTTGAATGCTTTATTTTACTGTCATTCTCACTGTTTTCGTACTTCCAGTTTACTCAATCTAAGCATTACATATGTTGTTTGCCTGATAAACCAAACAACTGTGTTTAATTAAATCAATTAGAATTAATCGAAATTACTGTCTTATCTTCTAACCCAAATCAAACATACACACAAACAGACCGAAACCGAAAAATCTTTTCAATTTCTTAGCCACAAAAGTAAACCACAACCGAACAGAAAAGTTCACACATTCATTAATTGTTCAATTATTGTGGATTCTTCGGTCTCAAAATAAACTTCATAAAACTTAAAGTCGTTATTAAGTTTTCAATGTTCTCGTTGTTCTCTTTGTTTAATTTCTATGTTTCAGTTAAAATGCAAAGTTTTATTGATCCATTTAAATGGAATTCAACACTTTGAACTGCAACCCCTTTTTGAGGATTTACTGTTAAAAGTTATCATAAATCAATCCAGAAGGAACAAAGACCAAGACTGGGCCATCATCATCATTATCGTTGTAAAGAACTGTTTTATTTCAGTTTAATAGAAGACCATTAAGTGCGTAAGAAACTTCTTGGTTGAAAAATATAAACCAAAACAAAAAAAAGAAACATGAATATTCCATCCCCTCCGTTGTATGCATTGAAACCAACTGACAGACGGGTAATTACACTCCGGGGCCAAATTGTTATCGCCTGCATTTGTGAACGCCTGTCGAAAGAGTGGGAAAATAATCGTTGAAACCACACAGATGAAGAATCAGAATTCAGAAATCAAAAGCAAAACCCTCAACTTTAATGCTTCTTGATATGCTCGATGACGGAGTCGTCAACAACAATTAAAAGATCAAATCGTGATCCGCTGATAGACCCGCCAACTATCAACAGCAATCCAACCAACCAGCCAATCAACCAACGAAATCAGCTCAAATCAAAATGATTTGAACTCGCAGATGTACGGACAGACATTTGCTGTTGTTGCCTTTCAAAAAAGGTTGAAAAAGAAAACACAAAAAAAAAACATAAAACAAATAAGGGAAAGAATAAATCAAAGTTTTGTGTTGTTGATGAAGTGCAATCAAATGTAAAGAAAGTTAAAGAATATGTTATGAAATAATTAAAAAACATGTATGGATGAACAAGAAAAAAAAAAAACACAAAACATAACACAATACAATACAAATAAAACAAAAGAGATTGTGTTATGTTTTGTGTT
>JAHXMU010025124.1:158155-191963 GCA_019455685.1 Philornis downsi
GCACGTGCCATGAGAAACTGAGGAGCCAAAAATGTGGGATGTGACTTGATATAATTTGATTTAAGATGTAGAACAATGAAGATAATTATGTAAGGGGATTACTCATGGTATTACTTCTACTTAAGGTCATATACTGCTGAAAAGAAAGCTTTTTTGTGGTATCCTAAGTGGGTTTCGTACTGTGTTATCCGTGCCATTTCCCTCGTCATTTATACGGCATCGATAACAAGACCCTGGGGGTTTGAAATACATCAAGTTTTATTCTTCAGGCACTAATTTCGAATATGATTTTGGGGAAATAGTCATTACAAGGCTAATTTGCCTTATGGGTTGATAATCGAAACAAAGTTTCAATTCAATACTGTTTAATTTAATCGTTCATACTGCAGGCCAATATGCACACAAGCATGACAAGTTCGATACATCCACTGTAAAGTTTTGGAATCGATCAAGTAATGCTTGCGAAGTGGTCAGAAAATTGTTGCCCTACTACATAAAACAGCTCTGGGCAAAAAATTGAGCAATGCGTGGATGTCGTAATTATAGCTCAAGGTAGGATAATATTCTAGACTTCAAGTCTGAAATTGTTTGCAGAAAATCAAAGAACTCATTTACAGGGTTTTAAATTCAAATTTACTTTAGTTATTATCCCTTCCTTTTCCATCAGAACTGTCTGTTTTTTCCAGATTTATATGAAAATGATTCACTATTATTATTAAGCCATATTAAACCACTAAGACTGAGAAGAGCTTCGTTTGAATTACTGAATTCTTAAATGGCGACTGAAATTACTACCTACAGGGTGGCTGCATAAGGAAACTGAAATAACTTTTTTAATTAATTTAATTTGTTTTTCCTTTATTCATTTGAAAAGTAATGCATTTATTTTTAATGATTTAAAAAACAGTTAGTGACGCATTTGTCATCAATTTTCATCATCACTCATTACGGTCTGGAGGGCTGCAGCGGCAATTGTCTCAATAATCGTTCGAATGCACTGCTTTAAATCAACCAAATTTGTTGATATTGTTTTATAAATTTGCTGCTTGCAATGAATGATGTTGGAAGAACAAATCAGGAATAGTAATTTGCATGATACCGTGAGAAAAGAATTGTCACTGCAAATCTGCTACAAAAGGCCTCGTTATGTGAGAAGATGCACTATCTTGTTAAAACCACATCGAGTTGTAAGCGATTCTCTTTCGGTGTAATTCTGAAAGAAAAACTTTTTCATCAATTATTAGTACCATCTAAGAAGCTACATCCGTCGTTGGTTTTCAAAGGAAAAAAGAAAAAATAGAGCATCTATTAATCAGATTCGTCCAGTTTTTTCAGAAATGTTAAATCTATTCTCTATCATGAAGTATTTTCTGCCAACATTTTGAAAAGTTACCGATTTCTATCTTTGGTTTTTATATGAACAATAGAGCATCTAATATTCAGTTTGTCGCACTCCTATTGGAAATGTTAGATTGATTTTCTAGTATTTTCTAGCAATATTTTTAAAATTTATTAATTTCTGTACACTTGATAGTCAACATATTACGATTCCTATGATGTCCCTAATAGTCTAGATATGTCAAAATACATATATAACACGGTCTTCTAAAGGATTTATTCGTATTCCTTAAGAGGCATTTAATGAGATATTTCGCAACAATATTCTATAAATTTGGAAATAGTACTCGTCGCGAGATGTCCTAACTAAAACTAATTCTAATTCTTCTAACTAAAACTAATTCTTCCTAGTTGGCAGTTTTTTATTGGTCAATAAAATATGACCTATACATTATACGAGTATATTCATATTTACTATACCGTCTTCAAATTAGGCCCGTTCTGAAATAATACGTCTATGCCAATAAATAATTTAATTATCAACAAATGTTTCAAACGCATTTTCTGGAAAATACTTCAGTCCTCGTCGCAAATTCCCTTCTTGGGTTTTGTAACAATTTGAGTAATAAAATTTTTGGAAAAATATAAAAGTCAACCAGAGCCATATCAGGTTGTGGTTCAATGTTATTTGTTGCATAACATCAGGTTCTTTATTTACCGGCTATTTATTTATTGGTTACTTATTTACCATCTGATCTTCTGGCAAGAATTCCGAGTGCACACTGCTGTGATAATCAAAGTTATAGTCAAACTTGCTTTAGCTTCCGTACGATTTTGCCATGATTCCTTCGATTTCGTTTCAATTGGAAGACTCTTAAGTCTATGTCTCGTCATCAATTGTTATAATACGCTTTATGAATGTGGAATCAAAACTGACTTTTTCTTGCATGCCTTCAGTGACTTTTCTGCTATTGAGTTTTTGAAGAAAATTTATATCTTTTGGAAATAGTCGAATGGCAATTTGTTTCACAGCCAAACAGATATATAAAATAGTATGAATTGATTCGTGAGGCACAGTAAGTTCAGCAGCTATATCTCTCAAACTTAAATAACAATTTTAAGTTAACATTCCTCTTACTTTATCGCTGTTAAATTCAATTGAAGATGTAGATGGCCGACTAGAACGTAGCAAATCCTCCACCATATCTCGATCGCTTTTGAATGCACTGTACCACTCATATACACGTGTTTTTGACATATCTATTCACTGTAAGCTTTATGTAACTTATTCTGCGATTCGACATACAAAATTCCATTTCCAGTATAAATTTGAGACAAATTCTCTCTTCGATATATTTATCTGTCGCAAAAATCGCAAAACATATGTGAGATGAACTGACAAAATCGGGCACTCTAAACAAACTAAATGACAGATCGTGCTTAAATTCTACGTCAATATAGAAGACAGTTGTGCAAGCTTAGCAACAAATAATTTTTTAAATTCCTCTCATGCGGGGTTATCAAATGACCAATTCTTGGTCCTTTTTTTGACTGAGATTACGAAATCAGTACGAATTACATCTGTTTGACACTTATCCATGAAAGTTGCAAATACGTAAGAAATGAATTCCAATAAATTTTTAGTTATGGACGTATTCATAACAAATCCATGTTGGAAAGTCGATGATGGGTGTGTCACTAATGTGCTAATCTATTCGAGACTAAATGTTCAAAAAGCTTCGGTATCGCACTTAATATGGGGATACTCGCGGATTTAGTTGTTTCACTTCCATTATCGCTTTCAAATAGTTAATTCCGAAACTTGATTTCCATAAAATACCAAAATGTCCTGAGGACAGTGGAATATTAAACCATGTGTTATATGGTTTCCAGACAAAATCAGGACATTCCCTCAGTCTTAAATATGACTTTCTATTAAAATATCATAAAAATTTACAAAAGTGGATTCGTATCAGTTGTTTTGTTACTCTCTGGCAAAACAAAATTACAAATGGATCTGGAGTGTTTTCATATTTCAGTTTCGGCTAATGGGGATTTGAATCTTCAATCGGAACCTTCTTAGTATTGAGTTCGAGTGTAGTTACCCACCGCGGTGGGTAGTGTGCACATGCCGTCACTCATTTCTAATGGGAAATGTGTAAGCGTTCGTTTCTCATCACGATCACGACGATGTGTATGGGTTAATTATGGACGGTTAATTGCGATATCTGATGATATTTTAAGGATAATCTGTAGAAGAAGCAATATTCGAAAATATTTACTGAAAAAACTTCCCTATTGTTGGGAGATTCAATATCGTCTAAAATCATATATATTTGAAAGTTTATCTCAAAATATTATAACGTTATATTCAAGATTAAAGTGTGATATCTTGGTTTAATACATGTGATTTATTTATGTGATACGAATAGTTATCCACGATACGTAGATACATCTAATTACATTTTTATTAAAAAACGAAATACGACGGTGGTCCCAAAAGCTAACAGAGAAGACACAAAAAAGTTGGGAAAAATTTTCTTTATTTTTCAACATAATCAACTTTAAGTTCGATACACTTTTTCCAGCGATAATCAATAGCTTCTATACCCTATTTATGGTAAGAACTGTCAAACTCCTTAAAATATCCATAAATTGCAGACTCCACCTCTTCATTGTTGGCAAACACTTTATCACCGAGCCATTTTTTTGAGTTTAGAAATAGAAAATAATTCGAAGGAGCGAAATTTAGAGAATAATGTACGTGATGAAGCAAATCGAAATTTAATTTATTAATTTTGGCCATCGCAATAGTGGATGTATGAACTGGAGCATTGCCTTAATGAAACAACACTTTCTCTTTCGCCAAATGCGGCATTTTTTCATAATTTCATCACCTAAACCCTGCAATGAATTAGCATAATATTCGCTGTTGATGGTCTTTCTTTTCTGAAGATAATCAATAAAAATAATGCTCATGCGGATCCCAAAAAACAGACGCCATGATCTTGTCTGCAGATGGAACCCTTTTCGTCTTTTTAGACACGAGTCTGTCATTCCAGTCTACTGTTTTGACTGCTCCTTTGTCTCAGGTGCGACGTGGTGAACCCATGTCTCATTCGTGCTTACAAATCGACGCAAAAATTCGACTTTATTACGGTGAAATATCGTCAAACACTCTACTGAAACATATTCACGACGCTGGCTGATTTTGTTCTATTGAAAGCAAGCGTGGCACCCATTTTGCGCACAGCTTTCTCATCTTTGAATCTTCGGTCAGTATACGATGTATTACAATTTTTACATGCCTATCATTTCAGCTAGATCACACACCTTCAGCCGACGATTATCCGATACCATTTTGCGGATTATCTTAACTGTGTCTTTTCGTAACTTTGTCTTTGCATTTCGTACCGCCAAGTTTAAATTCTCTTACCCTCCTCCAGAGTATAATCTAGCTCGACTTTACTATTGGTTGGACTGAGACCTTTTAAATGGAAATATTGAATTATTTATGCATCATCACCCTTTGTAGCACGTGTGTATATGACTTGAGACTTGTTTAATCAAACCCTTCTCGCGCAATTCAACCAATGCACGGTTGGCCAAAGAGCCACGGATTTTCCGACGTTCAGAGACCACAGAGGGAGTGATCAATTTGTACTGGGGCATCTCCTTCAACAATTTCTTATAAGTGGCATTGTCGAAGAGAATTTGATTGTTCAATTTGTCCCTGACTTTACCTTTGGACCACTTCATTTTCTTGGCTTTGCCGACACCGCTTCCTTTCTTCTTCTTCTGTGTTTTTTGTGGCTGTTTAGCCGAGGACTTGGCGCCTTTCTTTGGCGGCATCTTGGAAACCTCAAAGCAAAAAAACGGTGACCAAATTTTTCCATGTTTACAAATTGACTGAGATCGTCTACTTCTAATGGCTGAAATAAGAATACGAAACAACGTGGCGCCTTGAAACTTAAAATATATGTTTTATAAGGTTGCCACTTTTCACCAAGATAATATTTTTAAAACTGCTGGCACCATGTACACTCGGCTCACAAAGTCTGCGTTCACCTTACACATTTTCAGTAGATATAAAAAATACATAATTAATATTGACTAAAAATAATTATTTTTAGTCCAAAATAGTCTAAAAAGTATATGAGTGTACATGTCAGGCCAGCTAGTTTTTGAACAGTCCCTCGCCCAGTAGCTCAACGGTAATGTATGGATCATTCCAATAAACTAATACATGATCGATCGCACGCTTCGTTTTACTTTAGTTATACGAGTATAGTTGCTGCAGATAATATTAATGTTTAGTATAACTTTTTTACACACATATTAGATTTATAAAATAATTACTGTCATAGTTATCCACTAAAATGGGAATACCTATACATTTCGCATTAGTCCAATTGTCTTCCCTGAATTAAGTTGGTAAACCGAAGAATTTTAAAGAACTTGACTTTTTCGGCGTTAAATTTAGAACTTCCGGAATTTAGTCTGAACTGCCATACGCACATATCTAATGTGATAGTAATTTCGCATTTGCAAATATTGTGTGATAAGATAATGTACGAGTGATACGAACTATAATTCCACAACACTGCTCTGAATCATTCATTCATCCATAATACAAAGAGTAAATATTTTTTGTGAACGCCACTGGTTTCTTTGTGAGTTGCATTCTGTTAAAAAATCCAGTTGTAAACATTGGACGCCAATGTTAAATACACGTTTTTGCGCCACTCTCATTTATAAACTGTTATCGTCACCAGTTGAAATACTCCCCTACCCCCCCTGCAAAAAAGAAAAAAAAAAAAAATAACTAAGTTCTCACATGGATAGAAAAACATTGAGTGTAGTTGAGGCTTAACATAATTTTTTGTTTACAATTGAGCATCCACCATAAACAAAACAACCAAAATGTGCGTAAATCCAGAGAGCGAAATTGATTGTAAAAAAGACTGTAAAAAAGAGCAACTGATTTTAATGGTGAGTGGGCACAACGGCTCTAAATGTTAAGCACTCTGTTAAATATCACAGACAAAGTTTTGTATGGTGGGGGTTTAGACATCAACCAACGAAAATTGAACTTTGCTGCCTGCTTGTGTGTGTGTGGGGGTGTTTGGCTTGGTGCCTGTTACTCGCAGAGCGTTTGTTTGCATTGAGGTCTCTGTTAAGTCACTCAGTCGCACATTGCTGACTCTGCTTGGTGTGCGTCCGTTAACAGAGCTCTCTGTTATAACTTTTATCGGGTGAGTGTATGCGTGTGCTGCATGCAATCATGTTGTTGGGGCTGTACTGTGCTTGGCATGAATTTCTTGTATTCAGTTCCGGACGTTAAACGCGACTGTGCGGTTGTTTTCACACACAAAACGCGGAGGAATTTTTTCCACAATCATTGTTTTTCTTTGTACAAAAAAAAGGAGTTGCATTATATTTTTTTGTTAGAGAAAGAAAAAAGAAGTTGAAGAAAAAATAAGTAAATTAAAACCCCCACAACAAATCTGAAACGAAGCGACCATATCGAAAAAAGCTGTTTCTATAACTCGTTTATCAAACGTTTGCAAAGTGCGACAAAGGAAATAATAAATATTTGCGTGAAAAAAAAAATTAACAACAACCGAAAATTATTTGCAAAACATCAATTTAAACAAAATTAAAAAGATTAAAGAAGATTAAACCGTACAAAAAAGTGAAACAAGAAAGAAAAAGAAATTTCTGAAAAATTCAAAGATTTCAAACAACAAATTTACAAGAAAATTTTTTGCAAACAAAATCCAAAACCTTTTACCACTACGACGACAACAGTCCAGTCCAATTCAATCCAACTGCATCCTCTATACTCCTTCAAGGTATACACACACATACGACGGACGGACGGACGTCGCGAGTTGAAATACTTCTCCAGACTCCAAATTTCATATACAGAACAGAGTCTGTATCTGAGAAGAGTACCTCAGTAACAACGACAACAAATCTTAAAATTTTTGTTGTACGAGAGAGTAGCAGACGTCCATGTGAAAAAAGGAGTAGTTAGTTTGTCCACCGTGAGTTGTAGTGAGAACCATTAAGCAAGGGCGAGAGCAGAAATATTCAAATTAAAAACTCACCAAACAGCATCCTTTGTGAAGTTGAACAGCCAGCCGTTTTAAATAACAGGCTTAGAAAAAGCGCTTTTGTGTTGTTAGTGTTGGAAAACTTGAAAACATTGGGATTTACCTGCAAATGTAAAGGAAACAAATAGAGAGATTTTTACGAAACCAAAATTCTCAAAAAGGTAAGTTGATTTGATAGCTAACAACTGTGAGAATAAATAATAATAGCAATAAACAATACCGATAAAGGCAAACAAAATAGAATTAATAAACAATTGAATAAATAGTAATAAAAAACAATAACATAAAAGTTCAGGAAGATTGTAAATTGTTTGAGTTTAACGACTTCAAATCTGTTTCCAAAGCTCGTCATACCATATGGAAAAGTCAAAAACAACTCGCTTTGTATTAAAAAAAAAAAAAAAAGATTTGTTTTTATGTAATTAATAACAAAGTTTTGTGCTGCAGAATCTAAATTTGACATTGTTTTATGCCTTTAAGAAATGCTTGAAATTGCAGTTACGTTAAATTTTGAGGTTTTGTAGATAGATATCTTCAGAAATTTATTCGGCCGGTAGTACTATAAAGTTCGACTCTGAACAGATTGGACTTGGTTAGTCAAAAATGTTGTTAGATTTTCTGGGTCTCCATTCGTTTGCCAGTTACTAGAAAAGAATGTTCAAGAACTAGTAATTTTTATCCAATTTTCCAGAACATTTTTGTCAATCTTAACGCTGGTGCTGCAATTGAGTATTGAAGGCCTATATTCAGCTTATATGAAATCTAGTCTAATTTTTTGAATCAAACGCAACTTTTGGATGCTTACAGAAACATATTTGGACAGTAGATCCGACTCTAAAGATACTGGATGTTGTTAGTTAAAATAATACATCTCCTGTACAAGATATTACGAAAGGGATATTAGAAAACCAAAAATATCAATCTAGTATTCCAATACATTCTCACCAATACTGCCTCAACAAATAAATATAAAATCTGGCCTTATTTCCCCAATTAAACGGATACGCGCCGTTTTGTGGAAAAATTTAGGAATGAATATCTCTCTCTTTTGTTTTTCTGAGTCAAATCTTCTTCCAGAACTACATGCCTTTCATAAATTTGCAATTGAAATTGCTGGAATGCGCAATTTTGTCTACGGAAACATATTTGGCGGTAGCAATATAAAGTTCGACTCTAAATATAGTGGACTTGGTTAATTTAAAAATTATGTCCTCCATTAATCCATTAATTTACGAGACATAATGAAAGCTTTAATAATCTATAATTTCAATTCAATATTACATTCATGCATAAACAAATCTGATACCTAAATTCAGTACAATAAGCCTAATATATAGGGAAAAGAGACAAAAAAAAACTACCTGTTCGACTTTTAAGTCCTAGTTTGGTCAAAATTTGCTCAGTAAAAAAAAACAAATTTCCTTGTATCTCATGAATGAGATATGGAAGAACTTCAGTTTTTAGGTCCATTCAAGGGGACCCACAGTTTAACGATGATTCCGAACATCGCAGTTTGGGAAGCATTTACAAGACTTGTCGATTACTCGACTAACTCGAAGTGTTCCTCAGAAATATCTAGGTGCCCGGCGCTCAAATAATACTAGGTGGCTGTAAGAGGAGTTGAACCCAGGTTCATGCGAACAGTAGTCGCGCGTAATAACTATCGCGCCATGGCTGTTAAAAAAAATAGCTCAGTAAGTCCCGGGATATTCCGCAAATTCGTATCTCGGAAACAAACTCGAAGAAAAGATAACTAAAGCCAAACTATTTTACTAGAGCCTTCTCCAGTATTTGCCATAGCGCCTTGATATCTATAATCTGGTCTCGTTGTTGGTTTGCTCTAACCGGCTCTCGGAAACAAAATCGATGAAAAGATAACAAGAGCCAAACAATTTTTCTAGAGCCTTCTCCAGTATTTGCAATAGTGTCTTGATATTTCTAATCTGGCCTCGTTTTTGGTGAGCTGTCCAAGCTTTAGTTGGTAATGGCGTTGTTTTGTACTTTGACACCGCGTTCCATAGCAAGTTGTAAGAGTGATATCTTCATATTATCAGCAAGCTCTATTTACGCGTGAGCAGGTTTCCATGTTTGTCCTTACTTACTCTTACTATAGGCTTCGACTTTTTGTATAATTTTCTGGCTTCAACTTCATTCCTGTACTCTCCTACATGCTAATTCCAACGGTATTTTTATAACCCATTTTTCTATCTTAGTAGAACGGAGACAGTTATTTTTTCTTTCAAAATTTCTTCATAACCCGCTTTGTAATTAGTTGTGGTGTTGCCATGTATGCAGCATATCTTTCCCTGGACTGCTCTCACTTTTTCACCATATAGCGTTCCCTTATAACGAGCGCTGCAATTGGTTATAGCGTTGCCATGAATGCAGGTTTTTTTTCTAGGACGCAAAGCAGCAATCCTGATCGTACTAGAACCATATGCCACTTTCCATAGTATGGCAGTTGCCATCGAATGCACAGTATGTTGCCAGTTTGTGTCAGGAGTGTAGAGATAAGGGGCGTTATGACGGGACAATTGGGAGAGTTCGAGTTAACCGAACTTAACATCTACTGCCATATTTACTTTTTGTTGGACTTAGGTACTGTTTGATCTATGTAGAATTAGTTGCAACAGAGATCGTGTTCCGCGTCTATTGTCATGTCGCTAAAAGTATGTTTTCTATTATCTCACTTATTGCTTATGGGCGAAACTAATCTATTTTCGCCACTGTTGACCTAGAGACTCCTTCTTTTCTCGTTTTGTCATTAAAATGTGCTGTAGACAGACAGCATTCACATACTTTTTGTAGGTACTCAGTGTTTGTCTTTGGTCTCATCGCCCTTGTCTTGAATAGGATCAAAATTAAGTAGTAGGTTTTTGATCACAAAAAAGTTTAAACCACGAAACGACGTGCCCAAGTCTGGTCAAATTCGTGGTTTCTTATAACAACAGCCATAGATATCACTGTTTTTACGTCATATACATCCCTGTGCTGTTTACAGCATATCTTTGATGTCAGCTGGGTTATGCTGGCCCATCTGTTACTGAGGGCATACGCCAATCGAGTAGAGTCATATTTTTTGTAAAGACTTTCGATGCACCAGTTACATACCCTCAAAACCTGCTTAAATCATCTGTGCGGTAGCCTATTTTTGAGCAGTGTTATTTATTTCCTATTCTCAAGGGTATTCATTACAATATATTTCAAAATGGATGGCTTATTACGGTACCGAGTCTGCTAGTGTTGGGCCTGACAGTAATCAGTGGGCTGGCCTAATGCTTGATTTTCAGTAACAGATGTTCCTCACCTACCAAAGACGCATTGGTGATAGCTTCCTTTTCTGTGTTGCTCAACTGGGGAGATCCCCACTTTAGCTACTACCAGGCGGAGATTCAGCAGGATTAGCAAGTGATCCTCCCTTTAGCTACTAGCAGGCGAAGGTCCTTTAAATTTACCAAGTGATACTCGAACATAGGTTGGCAATATCGAGCTGCTTGGGCAGTATCGATCTGTAAAGATCAAGTGTGGGTAGGCGGGTGTTTCCTAGGATGCTTTGTACCGCCTACCCCTAGAACGCAGGCCTCTCTACCTGATCCTGTAATTAAGCAGGCAAAGGGTATGATGCTTGCGAAGAAAAACAAAGTAGTGTGGCCTTGTGCCAGGCGCCCTAGGAATAGGTGGATTATGTTTTGGGATTCACCTATAATATGTTTCAAACTGATCTTGGACCTCGTATTTCGAAAACCAAGTAAAGGGGAGATTCATATAAAAACAAGACACATCCTGGCAACAGGTGCGACATAGAGAAGCCGTCGGGAGGTATCAGAAGATTTATCTTTTCCGCAAATATAGTTGTATGACCAGAGAGATCTGGTTAATGAACTATGATAGGAGCATGGTATACTTCCTGTTTACTGTGTTGATATTCTCTCCTCGGACATTGAAAATCTATGCCGTATTATTATGGATTACCAGTTCCATGCGAGGTATGGTAAAGCAAAACTGGAGTAGCTTGTCTGCGAAACCCAGACCAGAGGGTTCTTCTCTTCTGGTAGCACGGGTGACCAGGAGCCCAAGGAACATTGTTCCTTTCTGGTCAATGGTGTAGGACCCCTAGTGGGAGCATCGTGCTGGCTGTGGTTGCCCGAACAAGTGTTTTCAGTGTTGGTACGTTGCTCAAGCGTTGGTGAAGGAAGGCACCAGCTTGGAAAACACTGTTCATATCTATCCGAGGTTCTCCTAGATACCTCAACTCCTACCCGGGAGGTAGCTCACTTCATACCAAGTGGGCTACAAAGGTACTTTGGCTGAGTGCGGGGGCGGGACCTGAGGAAGTTTTCCAAGGGACCTACTTCCAATCTCTGGTAGTCTAACTAATCCTCCGGGATTAGTGTGAGTACACCAAAGGGGTGCCGGCCGTCACTTGAGAAAGAAAGAACACATAACCAAGAAAAAGCATGTCATTAGAAACGGCATCTGTGTGTGGTGGCGCACCATGAGTAAAGCTTTTCAGCAAGACTTATGTAAAACCTTCACATCAGTTGTAAAGATCAAGTGTTTGAATTGACAGCAAGCACAAGTCTGGCATAAAATTTGAGTTTAAGTTATAGACGTTACCTACTCAGTTAGGTAAGCTTCTCAGTTTAGCTAGTATCAAGAGGCATTCCCGTGTAGTTTCCAGAGGATATTTGACCATAGGTCAGCAGTATGGAGTAGTCTGTTCGATACAACATTTCCCCTACTTATCCTATACGCATCACTGACAATACGCCACTTGAGTTACTCAACCAGGCATCCTTCACTTCAGTTGCTAACAGACCGCTTTCTTGCGACAGTTCCAGAAGCTACTTGACCTTAGTTTGGCAGCATTGAACTGCTTGGAGTATTCTGCAAAGGACTCATTTCTGATTATTCCTCGTTAAATAACAGTTAGGCAACCGTAAGCAAAACATCATCCTTCAAAAATTAAATGAAAGTATGACCTCGCTTGACGAAATTATAAATTGTATGGCGTCATGAAAACAAGTTCATTATAACAAATAGCTATGAATATAAATGCATCAAACTATTTACCCATTTGAATAATTTATTCACAAATTTCCTTTACGTCTTTCAGATATAACATTTCGCATCTTCCTTCTCTAAGATATTACACAAACTTGTACTTCCATGTTTCTGTTGTGTACCTTAACAACTATTTGCTTCATTATGATTTCGTGCTTCAAGATTTCTTTTAATTTTTGTCCGCTAATTTGCTTTTGTATGCCAATTCAGTCTTTTTTTCGAAATATTATCTTTTACTTACTTTTTTTTGCGTGAATAATCAAAATTACGTTTTTCGCTTCCTTCGTCCTCTGCTATCTTTAATACTTTGTACAGAAACCCTTAAGGATTTCTTATAAGTTTTTATTTCTTAGCTTACTTGTTGTTTTCTTAAATTAGTTTTTTCTTTTTGTATTTATTTTAAGAATACTTTTCTGCATGAAATTATTAAGTTGGGTAAAGAGCGCGCGCAAAAGGAATTAGTGCTTAAGGGCGAGAGCAAGAGAGAGAAGAAACATAAATAAACTTGGTAAAGTATGGATCTTAATAAAGGAATGATGTTGAACAAGGAAGTGTAATCCCATTGCCTTAAGAGGGAAGTAGTCCTAAAGAAGAAAAGTGGGAAAACAAAATCCGAAAGTTGAAGGATGTAAATTGTTGAGTAGAAGGGATATGATTAACAACTTAAACATTAAAATACAGAGTAGCTGACGGACGTTACTACCGAGATGTTTCTTCAAACTGTTGAAAGAGTTTTTTTTAGCAGAACTACATCGAAAGAGAATTCCTTTCAATTCTGTGTGCGGTTTCAATAAAATGTTGTAGTTTCTCATTGCAGCGAAAATTCCTTAACAAGTTGATGTCAAGAAACTACACATTCTGTTGGCTCCCAAAGATCTCACTGGTGAATTCTCCGATATTACATTCACGGTATACAACTTGCTTTGCAATTGTCAACAGAACTGATCATTTATTTCACATTTATTGCGACATTCTAATTTTTTTCACTGCGAAATTGAAAAAACTTTATCGGTGGAGTAGCGACCGCCGGATATAACACACTTTTGAACGCGGTCAGAATATTTTCCGTCATATTTCTGTATATTTCAGGTGACAGATTTGACATTTCTGCTTCTGCTTCTGTTCAGTGTTAATCTTGTTCACTTACATGCAATCCTTCAAACGACCTTAAACCAACGATATCAAATGTACCCAAAAGTATAAGTTTGGGAAACTTAAATTATGCGACAAGGTGAATACTTTTATGCCACCCTATATTAACTACCAAACAAAATGTATAATTTAGTTAAGTTATTTGTAATATTTGAAATTGTTTCCTAAAATTGTTGGGTTAAATAAAAAGTTATAAGCATTTTCCATTAGGGATCTCTATTAAATCATAAATCACGACGCCTACATCTCATCAGGTCACGCTGTACAGGGTTTAAAGGTCAAAAGAATAAGTTTGGGAAACTCAAATAACGCGACAAGGTGAATACTTTTGCGCCACCCTATATTAACTACCGAACAAAATGTATAACTTAGTTAAGTTATAAACTATACTTCAAAAACAGATTTTTAGCAAACTAGTGTTTCGTCACGCCAGTCGTGTATTGTTGCGTTTCAAAAAAGTTGAAAAAGGTTAAGAAAACGTTAAACGGCGAAAAAGAGAAAATTTGACACACCCTTGAGGACCACTGCGACCAATGTGAAACGGCGGAGTGGCGGTCAAAGAATTTAGCATCGACTGCAACAGCAAGGCAATGGTTTCATTAATTCCTTTCTGGTAATATGAGCGATAATAAGCCACTCTCTGAGAGGCCAACCGTTGAAAAAGTCGATAAAATCATGGAAATTGTCGATTCATGGAAATCGTCTTATTCCGTAGATCAGGAAATCGCTTGGAATCGTTTATACGGTATTGGCCTTACGCAGGAGCACGATATATGGTTGCTAAACGATTTATCGCAAAATAACTTTCGGAACCGTATTGTTGTCTGAGACTTGTTGTTAAAATGGAATCAAATTGAGGCGAAATTTGAAGCGATTAATGACTGACGATAAAAAATGAACCTCATGCGAGAACAACAGGCAAAAAAGATTGTGATCGGGGTGCTGTGATTTAGACCAAGCTGGCGTTAAACTAGGATTAACATCCAATAAGGTTTTGCTATGTATTTAGTAGGATTGTGAAAGAATCATCCACAATGAGTTATGGGCTGTACTGTGGCAAATCTAGCGGACTGAAGTGGACGATCAATTAGAATTGGATAATGGCAAGGGCATGGAGTTTTACCAAGATAAAGTCGGGCGATATATACGAGTATTCGTAATGATGGGCCAGAAGCTTCAAAAGCTTAGTTTTATTACACTTTCCGTGTAGTTCAAATGTGCCACCAAGCAAGGACGATGATTCTTTTAAATATTTGTACAATTTTTTTAATGCTACAAGACTGGCCACAAGAGAGGCTTTAAAAAATAAGTTGGGTAATTTGTTTTTTACCATGAGGGACGAGAACTTCTTTAATTGCAGAATTGTGAAATTATATTTAAAACGGAAATAAATCATCGTAGAAGACGGTGCATATTTGATGGGAATCGGATAATCCTAACTACGATAAACTGAAAAGCGCTGGCAACTTTTTACTTTATCATGTATCGGTTACTCTTAAGAGGCTCCAATATCATTATTAACTATAGATTAACATATATTAACATAAAAGCAATGTTGCCAGATGTATGATAACTCGTAAATTTCGGCAAAACCTCTATCTATCGGTTGTTTCTTAAGAAATTTCAAATTCAATGATTATTTTGAAATACAAGAATTGATCATGATATCATTTTGCCTTCTTGGAACTACCATTTGTATCTCTTCCTCCACACTTCAGACATTTGTCATTTTTTCTTCAATGCCAGTTTTAGGACTGATATACTCGTATAAACTGAGGAATTCAAACAACCCTAAACAAAGAAACAGTCTAATCGTACTGCAAGGTGTTTACTTATGCGCCACACCGTCTTAACTGCCAGACAAAGTGTATAATTTTGTTTACTTAATTGTATAAAAATTTTATATAAAAAAATTGTTCAGTAATAAGTTTGTGACGAATTGGAGGAGAAGCGCAGAAGATCGAAGCGTTTGGAATTATTTTCTATGTCTATTCCAATCGCCACCTCAGAAGAAGAAGAATAGACTTTAAGAGGTACCGGCAACGCACAGATATTCGTTATCATTACTAATAGTAGATTGTCATTTAATATAAATAAAGCAGTGCTGCCAAATGTGAGAACTCGTAAATATCAACCATCAACACTATCTATCGGCTGACTTTTAAACATATTCAATTCCAGCGATTATCTTTAAATACGAACACATGGTTTATGAAAAATGCAACTTAATCTTTAGTCTCAAAGTAAAAAATGTTTTCGTTTTTATGGGAACTAAAAAGCGATCAGTGAATAAGTCTCTGGCTGATATTATTATCGCTAAAGCATGTGACAAAGCTGCAATTAAAAATTTATTTAATCATACGATGGCGAGATTAACTCTAGAATAGAAGAGGCATGAAAGTGGAAATGCGTAAATCATATCACGGCCACAGTCTAGGTATAAGTTTGAATTAACCGCGATTAAGTTTCTTTTTGCTTTATGCTTTATTCTCTCATTATCAACACGTGGAAAAGCTGTTAGTTCTGAATTACTTATTTAAACGTTTCAATTCACTGGCATTGTCACGTAGTTCAAAGTCGGCGTAGAAAAAGAACAAAACATAAATTTTGGAAGCATAAACCAGAGTTAAACTGCAACTTATGTTAAGGAAGAAATAACCAAATGTTATGCTATAAACTTATCATAAAAGCTTGTACTTGGCAGCATTGTAAAGTAGGAAAAGGAACAAAACTAATTTAGGCCGTAACATATTAAGTTGCGAAAATGTGAAATATATCTTACGGTTCACATTTCTCCGTCGAAAGTTGGCTAAACTAGCCAACCAGGTTCAATTTTCGAGAACGGTTGCTCCAACTGAACTAAATTATGTGATTTTAACTAAATGTTTGCCTATAATGGCGACGAAATTGAAATTTCTATAAACTAACTTTCGTGTGTGTATGTTTCGGCAGGAACGGGTTCAATATGACATATATTTACCTCAAGAGATTTATAAAAGCATAAAAAATATCAGGGATTGGCTTTCGTTTCCAGAGTTTATTAGAGATTATGCCTTGCAACAAATACAGGATTATGAGTGCAACCAAAATCGCCTTACACGTATGGGGGTGAGAGAATCAGAACTGATTTGAGACAAATTCTCTAATAGATCAGTCGGCAAAAAGTTTACTCTAAAACACTCAATCTCATTACAATTGAGAATTTTATATGTAAACGTCTCTATTGCAGTGGAGATGATAAATTTGCAAACAGGGGTTCTGGGAATAAACAATGTGGTTTGATATTAAAATGCATTTGGTTCTTAAAACTTATATAGCTTAAGATAATTTATTGCGAGAAAAACTTGATCCTTAAAGCGCCAGCTTGGCAGCACTGTGAAATGGGTGACTGCCAATTAAATTATAAATGAATATGCGAATATCACAATTAATATGCTAAATATTGATTATTATAACTTTCTTAAATACCCGAGTCTGGGCTTATTTAGAGAAACAGGTTTTTTTTCTCAAAAATTCGTTCTTCGGTTATACGAACAAAATAAAAACTGGCTGTAATTTGTTTTACTCTTGGGGCAAAATTAAAAGAAAAACATATAAATTATATCGCCCTCTATCGTTCATTAATTGTATGTACTGACGTAAAAAAACATCAATGATTGACAGTTATACAAACTTATAGCGAACAAACCGCCTGATACACAGTTACTTTTAGGGGAGAATTTCGCTTATGTTCGGGTTCCTTTCGGATTTAAAGTTTTATATCTGTATAGAAGTACACCGAGGGAAATTTAATAGGTTGATATATAAAAAAATGCTGGTAGTAATAATATTATTATTATGTTAACAAATTTTCTATATATTATGTGGACAGATTGTTTCATAATCTGTCCTATGGATGCGAGTTTCGACATTTGAATGTATTAAAACAATAATTCGATTCACTTTTTGATCAAAATATAATTTGAACTTAATTTGATTGTGTTTTACTTATTGGATATTGATTTTTGAATGTGTGAAAATCCAAAAGGAAATTACAAACAATTCTGATTTGGATTCTTACAGTCGAAACGAAATTAGAGACAATTTTGATTTCGATTTAGTTTATTAAATGTTTTGTGTTATTTCATTTTAACTATTTTGATAAAAAAAAAATAACGTATGAAATTTCCAAGTAGTTGAGAACATTTCTGAGAACCTGATGTTGTAAATTCAGAAACAATTTATTTATAACATTTTTGCCTTTGGCAGTTTAGCGTAGGTGTAGGCGTACGGATTATCTGCCACACTTTCATTAACAGAAGCGATATTTTCGTCAAGGCGTACATTGTGATGATACACAGGTCTGATCACACCTATAATGCTTCCAGTCTCTTCACATTTCTTTATAATCTTGCCAAATCCTTGTACTGTAGGTCGTTTATGACGACCATAATCAGCTCGTAAGGCACAAAAGTGCCCATGTTTGAATCACCACTTTTGTAGTAAGTTTTAAATTTAAATTATTATGCATTCTTCGGTTAATTAGCGATCCATATTCGTAAATGGCAAGTCTTTCACTACATAAATAACTTCAGATGACAGGTATTTAGCAGCTGACAGCCTTGCCAGAGCGGCGGTTTTGTTACCACTAAATAGATAATGCCGTACTTTAAATAAATTGAAAATATCAAAACAGAAATGAAACTAAATTTGTGCTTGGTTTTGGTATTTTTTTTCTGATCTGGAAATTTTTGAAGAACATATGATATTCCTTAAGTGAAATTTAAAACATGGAAAAATAATATACAAATACTTGTATGCAAATAACGTTTGGAAAGTCTTAAAGTTTAAATCACTAAAACTGATTAGTTTTGAAAGGTTTTAAAATGATCTACAAAAATTATAGTTAAAGTGGGCTGCCAAACAGATAAAATGTGATTGGGAGAGGATAAATCTAGAAATATTTGCGCAATATCTAATGTTATTATATTGGCTTCTTATATTTGATCTTTGGTTTTCTGTTTACGCACTGGAAATTAAAAAAAAATACTGGAACTTTTACGCGCCAGAAACCGTAAAGTGATTTGCGTTATTTAGACCAAATTTAGTCTTGACTGCCAATTATAAGGACATGCATGCTTTACATTTTATAAGGACTATAGCTGAATCTTGTCATGTTCTTGTGGTAGTCAGTGTTGGATTATTGGGCTTATAAAAACCCCTTTTAGTGGCTTTTAAAAATAATCGAATTTGAATGAATTCGTTTTTCAGGCAGTATTGAAGAAGATTGAAAGATTGCAATTCTCTCATAAAAGATCTGGCCCTGTGACAAGTCTTACTAAAATCACACAAAGTTAAAAGGGATTCTCTTCCAACACTGTTCTGAACAGGATAACATTCCCAAACGTCTTTAAAGAACACCATGGTAGCAACAATCATCAGCTGCACCTTCTATTTTTGGTCTATTTTTAAAGACAAATTTCCGGAGAATTTAAAAAAACATTTGAGATAATTTGGCTATTTTGATTAAATAGGCAAAAAAACGAAACCTCATTACAATAACCGATATGACATTTCATTTTAGAATCCATTATCTTGCGGCATTCCTTCCCACACTTTCAATTGAATACGATAATAATAATTATTACTACTATGATGCACATCGCATAACCTACAGCTATTTGTGTTGTATTTAATATGTTCGCAATATGAGCCACGAAAAGAGGGCGTTTATGGCAATATTTAGAATAAGATATACCAATTAAAGAATATCAACACACAAACACCAAAAACACACACACATACGCACTTTCATACAACACAACGAGGAAGAGAAAACACAAATGTGGGCTATCGTACAAATAACGCACTCATACCATAACAATTGCTGTAGAAAAAAGAAATACTACAGAGTGGCGCAATAGAACGCGCATATTTAAAAAATAGATTAAAAAATATATACAAAAAGTATGGTTAAAATAAATCTAAGGCATTGTAGGGTAATAAATGGAGTTTATTTTTTAAAAATAACATCATCTAAATGGTGACCCTCTCTACGACGGCACTCCTCTAACCGCAAACGAAAATTATTGAAAACTTTCTTCAGTAATACTGGTGTAATGGCTGCCATTTCACCACGGATATTCTCCTTGAGCTGAACGATGTTTCTTGGATTATTACTGTAGACTTTGTGTTTGAGGTATCCCCACAAAAAAAGTCAAGAGGTGTCAAGTCTGCACTACGTGGGGGCCATGGGATATCACTTCTTTTCGAAATCAGTATGCCAGGGAACATCTGCTTCACCACCGCCATGGAGTCATTTGATGTGTGACAGGTATCTCCATCTTGTTGGAACCAAGTTCTGGAATTCACTATTCTTGAACTTTCAATTTCTGGTGCCAAAAATCCGTCCAACATCTCAACATAGCGTTCCGTATTAACTGTGACGTTTTGGCACCGCGCATTTTCGAAGAAAAAAGGACCAATTATTCCTCTGCCAGAGATTGCTGCCCATACTGTCACTTTAGGACTATGCAATGGTTTCTGGTGTTTGATTTTGGGATTTTCACTGTTCCTGTAACGACAATTTTGACGGTTTACGAACCCATTCATAAGGAAATGAGCCTCGTCAGAGAAAGGGATATTGTCAAAATTGGAAAATCGATTAAGCATTTCATTAGCAAATGCGAGCCTTGCTATGAAGTCAGACTCTTTCAATTCTTGTGTTAATTGCAGCTTATATGGATGCAGTTTAAGATCCAATGTTAAAATTCGTTGCAAACTTCGTCGCGATAATTGTAAGATAGACGATCTCTTACGAGTCTACATTTGTGGATTTCCTCGCACTGACTCCATAACTCTCTCAACATTGTCTTTGGTCCTAGATGTTCTTGGGCGACCATTTGCTTGTGGTTTAAATGTTGAACCGCTCTCTTCAAAACGCTTTACCCATATTTTAATTAAGTTAGCACTCGGAGCTTCACTAATTCGCCGTAGTCCTTATTCAGCACAATATAGTCGCCTAGTAGCAATATATGAACGAGAGTTCTCGTAAAATGCGCGCACGCAAAATGCGCGACGCTTCCCGTCGAAGTGATTCATAGCGACTAAAACTCCATGAGCCCGCCAACCCAACGATGTAGGCGGCCCCCCGCCCGCGCCTTTTCTACCCCGAAAAAAAAAGATGATGCAATATGCACGTTCTATTGCGCCACCCTGTATGAAAATCATCTAACTATAAAAAAGAACCATATGAAATAGTAAACGCTATATTTAAAGAAGGTTTCCGAAATAAAATTGTTGTTGATAACCAACCTCCAACAATTATAATAAACACTTTATGAGAACAGCAAAAACTTTCATCTTTCCAGAAGTTACAGAAACATCATCAAATATACGGGCAAAACATGATGATTAATCATAATAATTTCATTGTTGACTTTTGTTTTTTAAATCTTTTTCTTTCTCTTCGTCATTTTGGCAAAACCCCCACATTGGAGTTTCATTACTGTTATAGTTTGTTGTTAAATTTAAAGGTCGAAACCAACAATTAGTCAATGGCAATGTCACATTTCCGCTTTGGCAGTTTCATCTTTTCGTTGTCAATGAATTTGAACATAACAGCAAATGTAATAAAAAAAAAATAGAAACTCATATTTCACAACTACTTTCTTTGCGTTTAAATAATACAATTTGTTAGCAAATATTATTATTTGTTTGGTAAACAATAGAATTGTCAATAGAACTCAATTCAAACTAAGGAGACAGAATGCAAATAAACGATGGGAGACTAGAACAGCTTGATACGAAATTGCAATGTGGTGAACTGAACAGATTTCTGGGGACAAGTTAAGGTTCAAAATCAGTAAACATTGAGGAACGTTGACGCAAATTGGATGCGATGACATCAAAGTTGAAAAGCAACTAATTTCAACATACACTGTGGCGCACGAATTGTGTTACTGTCAACTGTTCTAATCTATTGGCGCAGATTCCATTTTACGCGCCCCCTAGGTCTCTCCGGCGAACACATATTTTTGATATTCCTCGGCACTTTAGTTCTTATGCAAAAAACAGTACTCTAAATCGCAGATTTCATATTCTTAATGAAATTAATGAATATGCCATGAATCAAGATTCCAATCAACTCATAGATTTTGACTCATCTCAATATTTGTTACGATTATATTTCAACACATTTCTAAGATTAAATAATTCTATTTTAAATGGTTTATAAATGACATAAATAATATAAAATGTTATTGTTTTGCCATTGTTAGTGTGCAAGAAAATTTTGTTCCATAGACTTAAATAAATAAATGAAAATTAAATGAAACTGAAACATAATTTTTATGCATTAAACAACAAACCTACTCGAGTCTCTTAACGTAGCAATACTTAATGGCCACCCTGTTATTAAACCTTAGTAGCAAAAAGAAGACAAAATTCTGAACAATTTAGTTGAAAGATGAATTTTTCAAAATAAGTTTTTACTACCATATATTATATATGAGAGCGGTCACAAATCTAATCGACCTAACAAAGAAGACACAAAAAAATTGAGAAAAATGTTCTTTGTTTTTCAACATAATCCCATTTTCTCACTTCTCTCCTCCTCTCTGAAGAAAATCGATATCAACAAAAATAGTTCCATGCGCCTGCCAAAAAAATAGACGCCATAAACTTGCCGCTAAATTTAACCATTTCGCCTTCTTTGGACACGATTCACCCATTCCAATCCGCTTTGCCTCTTTCTTTGTCTCAACTGTGAAGTGGTGAACTTATGTCTCATTCATGATTACAATTCGACGCAAAAATTCGGCTTTAATGCGGTCAAACAATGCCAAGCACTCTAATGAAACATTTTCATGACGCTGTTTTTGCTATACTGAAAGCAAGCGCGGCACCCATTTTGCGCACGGCTTTCTCATCTTCAAATCTTCGATTCAAATAGAATGTATAGCACTTTTTGAAATGCCTATTATTTCAGCCAGCTCACGCAAATTTAGACAGCGATCATTCAATGTAGTTTTATTAATTTTCTTAACTATGTCTGGCTTGGATACCTCAATTCGTTAATTGGTCGACCACTACGGCGTTCTTCTTGGCAGCTTATACGGCCTCGTTTAAACTCTGCTACCCAATATTTTATAGTCGTAGACGAAGGAGCAAACGCCCTCAGGATAGAATCTAGATCGGCTTTAATATTAGTTGGGCTGAAACCTTTCAACTGGAAATATTGAATTACATAACGGTCCAATTTTTTTCCATGTTTGCAAAGTCACTGAGATCGTTTATTTTTGATTTCTCAAATAAAAATACTAAACAACGTGACACCATGAAACTTCATACATTTGTATCATAAGGTTGCCACTTTTCACCAAAATAATTTGTTTCAAACTACTGGCGCCATCTATACCTCACGTCGACTAGCTTTGGCGTACATGTTAGATACCGTTTCGTTCAACTGATTTCTTTTGTGATTTACATATTTTTCAAACAAAACGGTGATTACATTCTATATAAATCATATATAAAATTATATATCGTTATGATGCATATTATGCTCTTTAGGATTTCCCATAGCTTAGGTTAGGTCAGTGTGGCAATCTGAATAGGCAGACTCACTTAGGCTGTATAGTCCATTGTGGTACCACGGAAACAAGAGATATGGATATCCCTAGTTTCCCCGTTGAACCATCCTGAGCGCCTCAAGAAGCTCTTAAGTCGGACAATATCTATATCATCCAGACCTTCTAGGTCCCTAAAGAAATAAGAGCTTAGGATTTCGCATAGATCTTCTCACAAATTATGGTCATATCGGAGTTTTGTTAGTTCCCATTTTCTAGTTTTGAGCATTTCTAATATTTGTCTCGCCTTCCGCATTATTTTGAGACTGGCTTATAGGGAGCTTTCTATTGCAAATCAACCATAAACTAGACGAGAATTCCGAATGCTAATTTGAAGCTTTGGCGCCAGTATTTTTATAGACTATGATTAGTGCATTATTTCTCTGACGATAACATGATGTATTATAATTTATATGATTTATCATGTTATGTGACTATATATTTTTTACATTCCCCCGACTACCCCACTACAACTGGGCTCGAGACACTCATTTTCTCTGGAATCTTAACATTCTACACCTCCATGAAATTTCCAAACCATACCATAATAAACAAGTGGTTTCGAGCTGGTTGACTGTAAACTACATTTTTACTTCAACATTTGTTGCCAGTTAGCCAGCAATTAATAATGATATGAGCAAACAAAGAAACAACGATATCAACGTTAAGGTATCGAATAAGTTTATTAATTTATGGCCATAACCAAGTGGCAACTGCAGTTGTTCGGTGCCTCCCTCTGCATAACGACGGTGAGAGAGAGAAAGCACAAAAGCATAAAAATAAATTCCATTTAAAATATTTTAAAATTAGTTAATTTTTCAAAAATGCAATTAAATTTCCTATTTCGAAGCTTCTACTTTTTTTCTGCTGCGGTTACGAGCATGGTTGTTTTATTAACAGCAATACCTGTTGCTCAATACCGGCCACGAAGATCGATAGCAGAAGTGTTGTTATGTTTTTTCAAATTTATAAATAAATATTTCAAAATATAATAAGTAACTTCTTAGTAGCGACATCTTATCCACTGATGCAAAGAAAAAACAAAATACAAGATTTAATTTTTCTTTGTTTTATTAAAAGGTTTTGCTTTACCCCAGACAAGTCGCATCAAAATTAATGCACTGAGTTTTTTTTCGAATTATCGATGGGAGAAATTTATCAGTTTATTGATTACCATTTTAAAATTTACGATATCAAAGAGTTTAGGAATATAAAACACTACACCACAACACCCAACGAAGAGAAGTTGTGAAATAGTTGTTGGTTAACTATTAAAATGATATTCATTTATAATCATTTTAGTCTAGCACTACAAATGGTAGTGTGAAATTTTTTGACTGAAAGCATAAACAACTAAAAGATAAGGGCGGCAAGAGATTTCCATGTATAATCTAATGCTCGATTAACGCCATTATTTCCCAACTTTATAGGTGATCGATAACATGTGTGAGGTGTTGCTCTTACAAATTATTATATCTCTAAACTGTACGAAGGTGGTCCCAAAACTAGTCGACCTGATGTACAAATGGTGCCAGTAGTTTGAAAAAAATTATTTTGGTAAAGAGTGGCAGCTTTATAAAACATTCGTATTAAGTTTGTTTAGTACACATTGTTTAGTATTTTTATTTGAGCCACCAAAACTAAACGAATTCAGTGAATTTGTAAACACGGAAAAATTGCTCACTGTTATGTAATTCAACATTTCCATTTGAAAGGTCTCAGTCCAACCAATATTAAAGTACAGCTAGACTCTAATCTGGAGGAGTCTCCTCCTTCATTTACGACTATAAAATATTGTGTAGCAGAGTTTAAACGAGGCCGTACTTGCTGCCACGACGAACACCATAGTGTCCACGGTAGACACAGTTAAAAAAATCCACAAAATGGTATTAGTTGACCGTCGGCTAAAGGCGCGTGAGCTAGCTGAAATGATAGGCATTTGAAAAAGTGCTACACATCATACATTGACCCAAGATTTGAGGATGAGAAAGCTATACGCAAGATGAGTGCCGCGTTTGCTTTCAATAGAGCAGACACAACGTCGTGAAGATGTTTCAGTAGAGTGGCAATTTTCCACCGCAATACAGCCGAATTTTTGCATCGATTTATAACCATGGATAAGACGTGGCTCCGTCACTTCACACCTGAGACAAATGAACAGTCTAAGCAGTGGGCGGGAATAGGATAATCGTGTCCAGAAAGGACGAAAACGGTTCCATCTTTAGGCAATGTCATGGCGTCTGTTTTTTTGGGATGCGCATGGTGTTATTTTTATCGATTATCTTCAGAAAGGAAAAACCATCAATGGCGAATATTAAGCTAATTTATTGCAACGTTTAGGTGATACAATTATGGAAAAAAGGCCGCATTTGGCGAAAAAGAAAGTGTTGTTTCCTCAACATACATCCACTATTGCGAAGGCCAAAATTAATGAATTAAAGTTCGAATTACTTCATCATTGCACCTTATTGGCCAGATTTAGCTTCCTCGGACTATTTTCTATTTTCTATTTCCAAACTTGAAAATACGGTTGAATGCTAAAAGATTTGCCAACAATGAAGAGGTGGAGTCTGCGGTTGACAGATATTTCAAGGTTATTTTCTTACTATAAATAAGATGTAGAAGCTGTTGAATATCGCTGGAAAAAGTGTATCGAGCTAAAAGGGCCTAACTAAAAGGACGCAACAAAAAGTTAGGAGCAACTGTAAGGCTGCTGTAACATTATTAGCGATCGGCATATGAAATTCCATTTGTCATACAAAATTTGAAATAATTTCCTCCTTTTGACGTTTTCATTCATTGTAAAAATCTCAAAACACACTTGAGGTGAACGGACAAAATATAACACTGTAGAGAAACTAGATGACAGATAGCGCTCACACTTCGTCTCAGCATAGAAGATATTTGTGCCAACTTAGCGAAGAAAAAAAGTTTTGACAATTCCTTGTTTTTCAAATAATCAATTCACAGTTCTTTTTCGATATAATCTATAGGGCTATTTTTCTTGAAACCATTTTATCCACCTCTGTTATAATAAAAATTCTTGCTATACACAGCAAGAAGGGTTGTGTTAGGACCTGGTACAATTAGATTTGTATTCCTTTAGTGAGGACTGTGTCATCAAGTTGCTAGGTTTGTCCTCATCTAACAATGTCTTCCTCTTAATTTCAAGATTGTCATCATTTATTTTAACCAAATGCATAGTTCTGTCGAATCTCGCTCGCCTCAATGCTACAGAAGGCTGCAGTAACATCTCGTCAATATCGTTGTGTTGGCTCATGTTGAATTGATCGCACTATAGATCGTCGCCCTTTCTAAGGATTCGTCTATGATAAAACGGCTCTGTTTAGGCTCCATGCCTATCTTCATATCTCCAAATGTATTTTGAAGGGGCTACATTCAAGACCAACATCCCAAACAGACAGTTGTCAAGGTTAACGAGTCCCGAACAAAACAAATATACTTGATCGTCAAAGCAAATATACTTTTTTGTTACTCTCATGCCAAATATATATTGGCTGGCTCATTTTCAATGCTACAGAAGGCTGCAGTAACATCTCGTCAATATCATTGTGTTGGCTCATGTTGAATTGATCGCACGATAGATCGTCGCTCTTTCTAAGGGTTCGTCTATGATAAAACGGGTTCGTTTAGACTCTTTACCTATATTCACTGAAAATTTTGAGGCGATCAATGTCATCCCGCTTCATTTGCCCCAAATAATTTCGCCTAATTGGCGAATTTGTCTTTCCCGGGTTGGAACTGCGTAGCAAAGCAAATAGCTAAGCTACTGCCTAGTCGTGATTTATACACCATACTTCACGGGATTGGTCGCTCTGTGGCAACAGAGTGCAGACTGGGCGTTTTTACATACCTGCAGGCACGGAGACCCCAGGCAGATGGAACGGTCGATACTACATTGCAAGAGTTTGGCCGGTAGCGTGGGGATCCGGAGGTCCCGGGACTGCGTTCCCGCCTGTTCATTTGGTACAACACCCTAGTGGGAGCATCACGCGGGTTGTGGTTGATACCAAAATCGCTGGTAGAGACTTTGTGCTCGAATGTGGAATTGCATTGGAACCGGGTGCTACAGATCCATATTGTAACAGAGGTGGTAAGATAGCTCTCACCTCCGCCAATGGGGATTATGTTCCATACTGGCATAATCAATTTGGTATCTCCTGGCTGGCTCCTGAAGAAAGAAAGAGTTGACAATATGCGGTAGTATCAAAATTGTCAGCCCCTTTTCCTAGATAACCCAAGTTTTACTTGGCTATCCCAGAGGGGCTTTGGCAATCGCATTGTAATATGCCCAGTGTGTCGCACACCGTTGGTAAGGCCTTCACGGCGAGACTCACGTTAAACCCTCTTGAACTTCTGTCTTTCCCGGGTTTTCTTCAGAGTCATCTACAGTGCAAAAGTCTGGTAAATTTATTTGGTCGAAAGGCACACATATTTGTCCAATAATGTGAAGAACCATGCAAGAGCTTTTATGTGATGGGTGAAAAAAACAATCACTGGATTGTAAAGAGAAATCTTCTAAACATATTTCTTCAACAGCAAATAACAGTACAGTTAAATTTAAATTTGTAATTTGTTAATAAAACTAAAATGGAATGTATGATGTAGCGGACCAGTGCTAGTTTATTTTAATTTTATAGCAACCACTGTTATTTTTGTCAGTTTGACTAGACTGTCCCCAGGCATTCAAACCGTTTAACCGATTTTTTCCTCGACGCCGGTGGTCCGCCTGATTCTTTTTTAAACTCTGAGTGTGATAATACTCTTTTCGTGTCTTTCTTCTATAGCATTACCATTAGATTCTACTTAACTTTTACTCTTTATTGTATGCTTTATGAATTATTCATTATAAACTGATTTGATTCTTGTCACAAAATTTGAATAAATTATTTAATTCACGTCTTGTATTAATCAATATCATTTAACTGTACATTAGTTAACGATTAGATCATTGCATAAGACGCTGTCCACTAGACGATATGGTGAGGAATGTTAGTTAGTGTTTAGAGGCAAAAAAGTTCACACGGATCGTCAGCCTACGGCAGCAGGTGTTGGAAATTTATTCTCACTAAATGTATTTAAAACAAGTATTAAAATATTCAAATTACCAATTGGAATTAAGAGCATTGAGATGGTCAACCTACACAATAATGGTTTAATGAAATGAATGAGACCATCTACTAAAGTATCGTACAAGATATTGAAAAAAAAAAAACATTTACATCGATTTCTCAGCTCATGGCAAGCAGGTTACAGATGTTAGAACACATGTTTGAAATGTATGACAAATTAACTAGGATATTGATAATTTTTGACAGGTTGTCCTCCAATTTATCCATAGATGTTCTTGGAAAACTACCTTTACTTCTTTACTATATTGTAACGTTTCGTTGCAGAAATAGAAACTGGCCTACCAAGGACGATTTGTATTTTCTCTGAATTTTACAATATTTTGCAATTGTTTATTTTAGAAAAATTCAATTTGTTTTTCATAGATTTGATCAACTTTTAGCTAAAGCACCTAAACGATTGAAAAGCAACATGTAAAATGTTTATTATTTCTTTGGTTCTATTTAATTCGATTTAATTATTTTATCTTCATCTTCATCTTGCTGTGCAGAACATTTGATAGTGCAATTCTGAAATGTAATATTTTATTTTATATTCAACCGCAAAACTTTAAATAACTCAAAACTATAAAAGCGTGAGTTAATCCTTTTTACAAATTATCATCACTTATTCTGTTAACGGATCGCATATTGCTTCGGTTTTATAAACAAAAATTTAAAATATGATATTTACCCAATTAATGCTTACAAGATAAAATAGCAAGTTTTGTAAAATATATGAAGTTTTAAAACCAACTACGCGAAATAACAGTTTTTAGTAGATTTAACTTGTTTTAATGCCGCCAATAGAACGAGTAGAAAAGTATGAATTTAACAATTGGATTGGATGGTAGTATAAAAAACCAGTACAGAAATTTCAGTCAGGTGAACATTCTCCTGCGTTGTAACAAAAATGCTGGAAATACCAGTAGTGCCATGATGCATCGCAAGATTCTTACAACAGAACATTCAGAACTAAAACCTAATACAACAAGCAAAATTACAATCTCATGAAACCTTCCGCCTTTTCTAAAAATGACCAACCGTGACGGTAAGGATAGACCACGCGATCATTGTTCGCATGATTGCGGGTTCAATACCATATACAGTCACCTATTATTATTTGAGCGGCGGTCACCTTTATAAGTCTGACGGACAGTTCAAATAGTCAAGTAATCAACAAGTTTGGTAAATGTGTCTTGAACACGTCGATGCCGACGTGGTTGGTAATGACGTCCAAACGTCATCTGTCAAAGTGAAAAGTGTACAGTATACTCTGCCATTACATCATGGAATGACGAATGACCTACCACAACGTCTAATTTTTGGCGAATGGGCCTTATAAAAGCTCAATGAAAATCCGTTGTTTTATCGAAAAATTGTATTCAGCGATGAGGCTCATTTCTTGATGAACGGATACGTAAACAAGCAAAACTGTTGCATCTGGAGTGCCATATGCAACAAGGCCACATGCCATACAAGAATTACCGATGCATCCCGGAAAAATCACAATCTTGTGTGGTTTTTGGGCTGGTAGCATCATCGGTCCATTTTTCTTCAAAGACGACCGTGGAAGAAACGCTACCGAACCATGATACGCGATTTTTTCTTTGCCTCAATTGGCTGAGTTGAACTTGGTTGGCATGTGGTTTCATCAGGATGTCACACTGCTCGTGAAACAATGGATATGTTAAGGGATGAATTTGGTGAGCAGCTTATCTCTCGATTTGGTTCTGTGAGTTGGTTGAGCCAAGGTGGAATCCAGGCCGAAATGCTCGAAAAAGTGACGAAAAATTGGACTTTCCGAGTGGATATTTTGAGACGGAGCGGCGAACAACATTTACATGAAATTATCTTTAAAATTAAATGGCAAAGACCAATTTATCGATTTGAATAAAATATGTTAATAAAGGGTGTCCCAACAAGAACGCAAGGCAGTCAATGGTGTTCGGTACTGTGAAATGATAACCAGTTTTTTCGTGGCTAGAATTGAAGAAATGAATATGGAGGGCATGTGGTTTCAACAAGACGGCGCCACATGTCATACAACCAAAGAAACAATTCAATTGCTGCATCAGTCATTTTCCGGTCGTGTTATTTCGCGTTTTAGAGACCAGAATTGGCCGCCTAGATCGTGCGATTTAACATCATTAGACTTTTTTCCTCCATTTGCCCGATGTGCTGTTCCATACATAACCTCATTCTGTTTACTTTACGATATAATACAGTTTCATGATTTTTTTAAATATCTGTGTTTTATTTAAAGTTTAAATCTTGCGTTCTTGTTGGGACACCCTTTACATGATGCATATTTGAGTGTTTTATTCGATTTTTAAAAAGACTACGATTAAAAAATCACCCTTTATATATATTTTATAGGTTCTCAGATGATTATTTCTAGCTATTACAATTGGAATAATAAGATGAGTGGGCCTCCTCCTTATAGAGAATCGTGTAGAAAATGTAATATTTGTTTGTTATTCGTGTACAATCGTTGCAGTGGTGGCGGAGCACTGTCGATTGACTACTACCAATTTCACATTTGGCTTAAATAGTCATATCGCTTTTGAAAAGCTATAAAAGAACTACACAAATTGGTTTATAAAAAGCCATTTTTTAGTCATTTGCCAATTGAAATGCCCGAGATATATATGTTATTACTAACCGTGGCAAGATAGTTGGAACAGCGGATTCTTCTGCATGGGGTGATGGGTTCGAAACCCGCAACAATCATCAAGTTTCTTTGTAAGCGACGGTTATCTCAATATGTCTGACGAACACTTTTATTAATAATGTAGCCGATTAGTTTAGTAAATGCTTCTCAAAACTATGCTCGGAATAGACGTTAAGCTGTAGGTTGGGTTTAGAAAATTGAAGGGTACAGTGCGTGTAAACTTACTGAATATGGGAAGCCCTCATTGATGGGATGCAAGGTAATTTGGTTTTTATTTTTTTGTAACAACTTTCATTGGATGAATTCAACAGAATTATAAAGATATTCCACTGAAACAAACATTGAAAAAGACCACTATATCAATTATATATTGAAACAATTACGTTTCATATGATTCTGTATCTTTATTTTTTAGCTAAGACACGTTTTGTGTTATTTGCGAAACAAAATTCCTCTTTATAGAGCAGAAAAAATATGAATAATATTTGTGACAATATTATATTCATAACAAATGCCATAAAAAACAGCAGCACTTTGATTTCTTTCCACAAAATCTTTAAAACCCATAGCAATCACTAGGATTTTCTTTGAAATTTGTTATGATTCATTCACAAAGAAAGTAAAACTTAAATAACGCAAAACTTTGTAGATGAGTAAAAAGAAATACAAATAATTAGAGAAAAACGCTCAACGTGACGACGAGGTGTCACTTTAAATACATACAAATGACCCAGACCCAATTGCAATGATAGGTACTCGTACATATGTAGGTGGGTGGAGGGTTTTGAATTTCCAATCAAGCGCAAGAAAATCGAAAAAATGAAAATGCACACGATTCATAAGAAATTGTGGAATTTGTTTACTCTAAAATTAAATGAACTTGAAACGAAAATAAAAACTTATGGGTCTCGGCCATACACGCGTACATACTCGTATGTTTTTTTCTTTTCTTTCTGACACTTGTATGGATTTATTATTAACGTAAACGGGCGAATCTTAAGGTTCGCAGAAAACCAAATAATATAAGATGTACTAAAAATAGATTTAGTATTTTTGCATGACATTGAAGATTTTACTTAACACAATTAGAATGATCCGATTTAGGTCAAAAAGGCATCGTTTTATTTAATAACTTGTTGTCATTTTGAGGATAATTCTATTACGTGTCGCTCATAGAAACTCTCTCTTATATTTGCCAAACAACTAAGAATAGTCGATTTCCCTTGAGGTAAATGTTTTACCAGCGAAATCATTCGCCATAGTCAGGAAGAAGTGGTAATCACTTGATGTCAGATCCACACAATAAGGTGGACTGCCCCATAAGGGCTTCCCCACTAAGCTTTCGGAGCATCTGGCGAGTCACAGTCGATGTATATGTGGCGTTGTCCTGATGCAACACAATTCCTCTCTTGTTCACCAAAGTTGCCCGCTTCTTGGCGATTGTTTCCTTAACACCGTTAATTGTTGATAATAAAGAAAAAAAAATAATAAACGCCCTTCCATCTTGTAAATGAGCCATCATAGAGTTTCTCACATTCAGTAGGCTTACATGCATTTTATTTTTGGACCCACTCCAAGGGACCCTCAGTTTAATAACGATTCTGGACGTCGCAGTTTAGAAAATATTTACTTAACTGTCGATTACTCGATTATTCGAATTATTCGTCCGACATATCGAAGTGATCGCGGCTCAAACAATGATAGATGACTATACCGGGGATTGAACCCGCGATCATGTGAACGGTAGTCGTAAGTACCAACCATTGCAATGCTAACGATCACGGTTGTTGCTAGTACATTTCCGAATTACGAGTTTGTACCTGGAGGAAGAATCCATAGTACATGACTCCACCAAACACGCTCCATAACCTTCGTGACAATCAATCTTAGGTTAGTCATCGTTTACGACAGCTGACCGTGCTTCAAACTCTTTTCGTTTGGCGTTCACTTTTCATCACCAGTCCCCATCGGCTTCAGAAATGGGTTGTTTTCTTGGCGATTCAGCAGTGATTCGCAGATGGAAATTCGGTCCATGAAGTGTTTCTCTTTTTTTTTGCGTTAACTCTTGTGGCACCCATATATTGAACTCGTTTTGTATCCAGCTTTATTCAAGTGGTTGTCAGATGGCTTTTTGTGCAGTACCTAGCTAATGGGCAATTTAGGCAGTGCTTACATGACGGTCAGACTTGATTATTTCCATTATTTAATCAATATTAATCGACAATTAGCTTGCCAGGAAGAGGTGCACTTTTGACAACCAAATCATCGGAACAGAATCGATGAAATCAAAATGTCGCATAATTGGCTGTTATAGTATCAGGGCTATAAATCGCGTTTATACTTTCAGCCGCCTGGCCGGGGTGCTTTAGTCTTTATCGAAGAAAAACTATGAAATATGTATAATTTTCTCATGCTAATGTACATATTTAACGCGTTTTCCAAAAACGCTGAGCCAAGCAATCGCAAAACTGTTTGAGTAGTTTTTGGAGTACGAAATCTTATCGTATGAATGCCATCTGGCGGAATCAGGTTGCACTTGTACAACGCAAGCTGCAGGTTACCAAAACCATCTGTTGGAGAAATAGTGGACTTCTCTTCATTATATTTTTCTGTTTTTAACGCTTGTATGGATTTAGTTTTAGCGGAAACAGAAAACGGAATGAAACAATAATTATGGACAAGGTCGTTCTATTGGGTTTTATTCTATTTTTTATTTTTTTTTTT
>JAHXMU010025124.1:208914-227380 GCA_019455685.1 Philornis downsi
GAAAAGAAAAGAAAAGAAAAGAAAAGAAAAGAAAAGAAAAGAAAAAAAAAGAAAAGAAAAGAAAAGAAAAGAAAAGAAAAGAAAAGAAAAGAAAAGAAAAGAAAAGAAAAGAAAAGAAAAGAAAAGAAAAGAAAAGAAAAGAAGAGAAAAGAAGGAAAAAAAGAAAAAAAAAATAAATAAAAGAAAGAAAAAGTTTATCTGGACTGAAACTCAATGATTTTTTTCCCCATATTTTTCACTCTTGAGGCCAAAATATCAACTATTTTTTCCAAAATTTGAAATGCTTTTATGATATACTAAAGTTTTCAAATAAAAAAAAAATAATTAAATTGATAAAATTACTGAATTTGCGAGCACCGATCTCTGTACATATCTTCAACTTTGACAGAATATCCATTCTTCCGGAAGTTCGAGGCCCTTCTGAAATCTTACATTGTTATTATACTTTTTTTTTGCAAAACATTGACTTATCCAGCCCCCTGACTTTTTGATATTGTTGTTTTAAATATTGATTTAATTATAACATTACATTTTGCCATAATCTTTTATACACCAAAAAGGCAAAAAAAAGAAATGCTTTGCCGTTGTTATTTTATTTAAATATAATAACGATTTTACTAAATACAGATGTATGATGATTTATATCGTATTTCAAAATTTGTCATAAACGGCCAGAAAATTAAAGTCAATGACTTTCGAAAATTTCTCTTATTGTTATTGTTTATTTTATAATTAAAAATTTCTATGATCCCAAGCAATGATATCTTGTGTTGTGTTTTTTGTTTTTTTGCGATTATTTCCTCCTTTTCCTTGTTTGCGATTTTTTTTTCGTTGCTTTAGAAAAAGTTCATTGCTTTTTAATTTTTGTGTATTTACTGGGGATCAAAATGTAATAATTTTTTTATTATTAAATATTATCGTGACACACAAAGGGTTGTTTCTTGCTTACCGTAGACATCATTCATCTGTGCTCTTTCCGTTTTCCGTCTGTTGGTTTTGCCGCTTCTTTTGTCGTTAGCCACTATTATTATCAACAACATCACAACAACCCGGAAAACTTTAATATATTTAAAAGCTCTCCTGAGCGCATTTCTACTCCGTTTTCAATGTGCTGCTCCCCACATTTCACTTAACTCCATTGTCAGCACTTCACACAATACGAATGAATGACTGACTATAAAACGGGACACCACCAAAGGGTGAGTTCTAAAGCTTGACACAATTTGTGTATACCTTCGACAGTACAAGCTGCTCGTGCGCATTTACATATGGCTGTGTGTGATCTGAGCCTTGAGTTTTATAACACACATTTAGCTTCCACCCAACAATCGGGCATACTCTCATATGATAACATACAATTACTCCACTTCATCTACAGTAAATTCCAAGTATTTTGCCATAACTGGTGGCATGTTGCAAGTAACACTAGAGCACCACTCACCATCATCACCATCATCATCGTCGTCATCAACAATATGGCAAAGCAACAATTGTTGCTGTCGTTGTTACTTTGGCACACAAAAAAAAAAAACAAAAAGGATTCCGTTGTTCGTTCTGCATACGACACAGCTTTCTCACATTCACAGATTTGTTTGTGAAAAGTATTACAGGGAGAGAAAAAAAGAATATGAAGTCTCAGAAGTTGAATGAACTTTGTTGAGTGATGCTTTCAAATATTCTGTGGCACAGCATTGAAGGGTTGAAATGTTACAGATATCATAAGGGTGCTAACAATCTTGGAAGAGGAATTTCTAATGTCTTGTAGCAGGGATTAAAAATTGTTCATATATTTGGGAGTGATGGAAAACATCATTAGTGCTATGAACAAAGTGGCTTAAAAGTTGAAATACAGCTGGCAGCTTCATTGCAAGATGAAATTTAATTGAAGTATTTCCATGTTGAGCCAGTGACAAAATATCATCACTAGCAATAAATCATCAAGTGAGAAAAACTTGAAAGGAAAATATCACTAGGTCTATAAGAGACAAAAAATGACTCAGAAGTCATAATACAGCTGGCAGCATCGCTTCTAGATTAAATGTCATGACATCAATGCTGAACCTACATATGACGAAATGTTATCACCGGTGATAAATTACCAAATGTGAAAAACTTTAAACCAGCGGCAACTGTATACAAAGGAGGTTAATAGTCATACATAGAGGTGAAATATTTTCCAAAAAAAGACCATGTTGTGACAGTGATGAATAACATCGTCAGTGATAAACCACTCGAAGTGAAAATCCTACCAACTATACGGTGAGGACTTTAGTTTTCAAAAACCATAAGGACATTAGAATCCAGATAGAGTTTCTAATGTCTTATAACTGCCGCTAAAAATTACACAAATTTGGGGCAATGATGGAAAATATCACCAATGCTATGAAACAAAAAATGTGTCAAAAATTAAAAGATAGCAAGCAGCATTGTATTCAATCCAAGTGTTTTAAAACACGAGGTGTAATAAAAATCTTCTTCTTAGGTGGCGACTGGAATAGACACATCTTATCTATTATACGCCGCCCGTAGGAAATAATTCCAAACGCCTCGATCTTCTGCGCTTCTCCTCCAATTCGTCACATCAAAATTCGATAGCATTTCAAAAGCCTGATTTTTCCAACGGAGTTTTGGTCGCCATCTCCTGCGCCCTCCATTGAGTTCGTTGTCGAAAACTTTCCGTGCCGTAGCGTTTGGGTCCATCCGCACAATATGACCCAGTCAAGGCAAACGCTGTATATTAATGCGTTTGACCACGTAAATGTCAGTATATAGCTCATACAGCTCATTGTTCATGCGACACCGATACTCTCCGTTAACGATGATGGGTTCATATATTTTCCGGAGTATTTTCCCCTCGAAAACTGCCAGTACTGATTCATCCGCTTGCGTCATGACCCAGGATTCTGCGCCATATAACAAGACAGAACCAATGTCTGGTACAGTCGGATTTTTGTTTGTGGAGAGAGGGCTTTATTATTGAATCGCTTGCTTAGCCGATAGTAACATCTGTTAGCAAGCAATAGTCTTCTCTTTATTTCCATGCTGACATCATTCGGTTTGTTTACACCGGAACAGAGGTTGATTAATTCTTCCACCACCTCAAAATTATAGTTGTCGACGTTCATACAACGTCCCAAACGAGTAGACTCTTTGTTCGTTGAAACCAATAATTTGTTTTGTCGTCGTAATAAAAATAAATCCGTTATTTTTTCAACAGATGGCATTAGCAATCTGCAAGTGCAAGGGGGCTGAGCTAGATGTCGTTAGAATTATCATTATTGGCATTAGATTGCCTGATCAAAAAGTGAGCCAAATGTGAGAATATATCAGGTATATTATTCAGCATTTTATCAAAAATTCTGACGGGAATTGACTACTAAAAAACCTGCTTAAAGAGATTAACAAAATTCTTTTTGGCCATAAGTTCGCACAAATGTCCTTCATACTAATGCGAGGTTGCATCGCGATCTGTCATTTAGTTTATTTACAAAGCTCGATTTTATCAATTGATCTGAAGAGAGTTTTGCGATTTTGACAGTGGAGAAAATAATCGAATAAAGATTTTAGCTCAAATTTTGTATTGCATATAGAATATTGTGTGTCGTGTTACTGACTTACTAACTGCTTAAAGAGATTGCCAAAATTCTTTTTACCGGTAAGCTGGCGCAATGTCCTTCATGCTAATGTGAGATTTCATCGTAATCTATCATTTGGTTTGTTTACAGAGCTCAATTTTATTAATTGATCTGAAGAGAGCTTTGCGATTTTTACAGTGGGGAAAATTATCGAACAAAGATTTTGCATATAGAATTTTGTGTGTCGACTTATTCAAAATGTTAAAGAAAGCTATCGATTAATCGACTTTATCTTTGAGTGGTACAGTGCATAGGAAGTGCGGGCGATATGTGGTGAAAGATTTTCCTCACTCTGGCCGGCCATCAACTTCTTTAACTGAAGTTAACATCGATAAAATGAAGGAAATGCTTGCTAGTAATCGTCATTTAAGTTTGAGACAGGTAGCCCCTGACCTTTCGTCACGTACCAATTCGTAGCATTTTACGTGATTATTAGGATAGCAGATGCGCTGCCGCTGAATATTCTTCCAAAACTCAATCGTATAAAGGTCGCTGAAAATATGCTAGAACGGGTCAATTCAGAGCCCACATTCATAAAACGCACTATAACTGATGATGAGATATATGTTGATATGCAAGTGGCAGTAAACAAGCTTCGGAATAGCGCTTTCCAACTTTGTTATGACTTGAAAAAAACACGTCAAAGTCCATCAACACCTAATGTAATGTTTCCTATTATATTTCCTTTGATTATAGCGTTGATGTGCATTCGGAATTCTTCCTGGGAGGTCAGACAGTAAATAAAAAAATGGAAGGAAAACTCATGGATTTTGTGTCACGATAACAAGACATCTCTCAAAGCTATCATTGTAAGCAAATTTCTGATCGAAAATTTAACAAATAACATCGAACAGCCACCGTATTCACCTGATGTGAGTCCAGCAATCGGTATTCTCCTTCCAAATCTCAAATTATCCCTTCGGAGCATTAGTTTTCAGTCGATAGAGAACATAAGAAAGAATTCATGGCGAGAACTGTAGGAGGGGGAAACATACTTTGAAGGTGACACAATAATTTTGAATGAATATTACATTTTTGTGCTTTACTGAATAACTCTCTATATAACTTGCCCTAATATGGACAAATCGTTCATATTAAACTTTGAAGGGGGAGTGAAACCTCACCAATCTGTTAAGCAAATTTCCTTGTGCATCTGTAATAAACCACTTTAGATGCAACAAGCTTCACAAAAACTATATTTGAATAATACTATGATCAAATGTCTACCTTAGAACGTTGTCACTTCGCTTATAAGTCATGTATTAAGTCGCCTGGTGTTTGTTTTCTTTAACTCGATAATATGTGATATATCACGGACAACTGCAGAAAGCTCACATGACAGAATGGCAAAAAATTTCTGCACAAGTGTACATATTTGCAATATACGCTCTTTATATGAACCTGTGATAAAAGTATATAGGCAAACGAGTGGTAATGTAATCGTATCTGTAATTTAGGGTGCTCCCATTACAGTTCATTTGATCATTTGATCTTTTTCTTCATTTTGAACAGTCTGTGATATATCACAAATAAAAATACAAATTCTTATAATCATTTCTTGAAAATGCATGAGATTATTTCGAAAGATCCACTGTGATATGTGGCAAAATGTTAGGAAGTTATTGTAGTATGACCGAAACATACATATTTCCAATTTGAAATCATTCTGTGAACTCGTGATATATCACTGCAGGTGGCAGAACATTTCGCAAGGACTATACCTAAATGATGATAACAATACTGTATAGTTACTTACGTATACTATTGTTCAAGTCAAAAACAGACTTTACTCGAGAATTTAATTAATTAAGGATGCTTAAGGATAAAACGATCTGGCACCACTACCATGCTGATTATTGGAGATGCATTTGAGCTTCTGACCAACATTTCGGGTACTCTAAGATTCTAGCAAAAACTTCTTAAACTTGTATCGTTGTTAAGCAATGGAACCGTTTATTTGAGCCCCGGAAATAGAATGCTTCTAAGCTCACTGAATGTGAGAGACTCCCCCACATCTCTGTTCTTTCTTTTTTGTTTATATATCGTCTAAACACGCTTTTAACACATAACACATAAATTATTTACTATTATTGTATTAATTATGTCCTGCTAAAACTTTAATTTAACTAACTTTAATAGTTGACTTAGATGGTAATTTAAGAATAATATCATCTAAGTCAGCTATTAAAGCTCCTTTTATTACTTAGACATAAATAGCCTTAATTAAATAAACATATAATTTCCTTATCACTGAAGTACAGTTCTTGAGCTCTGCCATCCAGTGTGATATATCACAAGTTCATTCTCTATAGATCACATTGTAATGTATATGTATAGGTATATACCTCAGGTTCATTGCAACAACTTCTTACCACAGCTTCACATATCATGGCAAACTTTTCGAAATTGTCTCATATACTTCAAAGAGATGGTGATAAAAAAGTTGTATACTTTTATCTGTGACGTATCACAACGTAGTCAAAATGAATAAAATAAAAAAGGTCAAATGATTAATGCATGAAACGTTGTTTATAACTGTAATGACAGCGCCATAAAGAAGACATTTGATGTAAATGTCATTCAAAAAACATGAGTTTTGGAGTGGATATCAAATGTGATACCTGGTGAAATATGATCTACCCACGCTGATATATTACAAGTTCAGGAAACAAATTTACCTAAGGGATTTGTGCGTTTCCAACTTGTTCCCAAAAAGTTTTATCATCTGTGATATATCACAATAGTTTTAAAGTTGACAATTTTATTGATTTAGAAAAGTTTGTGCAAGGCTATATTTGCTTTTATATATGATATGTCATTATTAAATAAAAGTAGTGAAATCTTGGATGCAGAAGTAATGGAAGAAACTGTTTACAAATTTAAAGAAATCACTTTAAAATATACATATGAGGTGAATACAGTTGAAATATACTATTCTAGTACCAATTTTTCATATGCAGTGATATATTCTAGGCTTACGAGGGCGGTCTCAAAAAAAAATTGTAAATTCTTATTATCATTTATTGAAAACGTATGAGATTATTGCAGAAATCTCACTGTAATATGTGACAAAATGATAGAAAGTTATTGTAGTATGGCCGAAAAATACATATTTAAAATGTAAACCCATTCAGCGAACTTGTGATATATCACTGCACATGACGGAACATTTCTCAAGGACTATATCTAGATGACAATAACATTATTGCATAGTTATGTACAAATACTATTGTCCAAGTCAAAAACAGACTTTGATTGAGACTTTAATAAATCAAGAATACTTTAGGATAATACGATCAGCTGTGGCACGACTATCATGCTGATTATTGGAGCTGCATTCGAGCTTCTGTGCAATCATCAAATATATTTCATAGATAAATAGATGTAATGAAATCTTAGATGCAGAAGTAATGAAAGATATTGTTTACATATGCAAAGAAAGTACCTTAAAATATACCTATGAGACACATAAAATTAAAATATATTATTATATTACCAATTTTCTATATGCAGTGATATATCACGAGCTTCGTAAGTTGCTTTCTAAACTTGTGACATACTGCACAGAGTTTTGATAGGCATATCACAGTAGCTTGAAGTAAAGACATTTAGAATATGTGAAGTATTTGGACACAATGTGCTATTTTGACATCTGTGATATATCACAGTAAATACACATAGTTAATCGAAACAAGGGAGGTAGAAATTGTGACATATCACAGTGAATACACATAGTTAATCGAAACAAGGGAAGTAATTCAAACAATAATTATGTTAATGTAGTCTTTTGGAGACTGCTTAATCGAAAAAGTGATGATGTACGATTTACAGAATCAGCCTCTCACAGCTACCTCTTCGATTTGTGTTTCAACTTGATCATTCAGATATACTCCATTCATTAGAATTACCTAAAACATTGTGTTTAATTGAAATATTCATTTCAATACAAAATATGCGATTAGGTTTTATTTTTTGGAGACAATTTTATGATTAAAGTGATGTATCATCGGTATAGGCCGTAAATTCACATACCAACTTCACGTGATTCCACTTGGTCGTAAGAGTTTTTTTTTTTTTTTTTGTTATATAGCATATATATAGCGTATTAGAAATAAAGTGAACAAAATCTATAACGTCCACATAAAAAAATCATAAAATGTAATTAAAAAAAAGCTGCGATATAATATAGTAAATGATATATGACGAAATCTATTCAGCTGGAAAAAGCCAATAACATTTTGAATGGGAAAGAGATGAAAACATATTAAAATATACATTCCATAGAAAGGAAAAGCAGTGATACTGATTAAATGTGACCTATTTCAAAAAAATATTTACAAGGCAATATAAACTTGTGGTTATGATATATCGCAGTTTGTATAAGCTAAAAAAATAGAAATGATTTATGTGATTCCTAAGTACAATAAATCGCTATTTATTTGAAAGAAATGTCTATAGAGCAATGAGAACTGACATCTGTGATATATCACAGCATGTACGGAGGAATTAACATTATACATTTTCTGATGTTGTACGCAAAATACAGTTTATTGTCATAAATTATCTATTAACTGTGGTATATCACAAGCTCAATCAGTGCATGTTATCACAGTAACATTCAAATATAATTTTTGAATTCAATTTTTTATTTACAATGATATATCACCAGCTGAAGTAGTAAATGCAAATACTAACTACGAGAGAATACAAGAAATCTAATATACTTGGAACAAAAGTCAATTAGTAGCTGTGATATATCGTACATAATGTAAAATGAAGAGATTTAATCAGTAACAAATATGACTATAAGAATTTTTTATGACTGAAATGTGAACATCACGTAAGAAAGCAACAGTGACAACTGTGACATACCACAGCATGTAAAGTGAAGAAATCGGAACGATGTTGATAATGGAGTACTTCTTATGAAGACAATGATATCTTCAAATAAACATTTCCTGTCATTATAACAAAATAAAGTAATTGGCATTTGCGACTGTGACATATCACAAGTTTGTTTAGAATAGTATCATACGGTATAGTTCTAATTTTCTTTTTAAAATGTAGCATAGTGTGATGAAGTCCAATACATATCAAGAAGCCGCAACAGCTCATCCTTATATCAAAGTAAATTGAAAGGAGAGCATTGTAGTCAAAAGTATTAATGGACACAAATATTATTGGGAATTGAACTAAGAGGCGAATCAGTGAATCTAAGTTATCACTGTGAGTGACTTCATTTAGGCCTGTGATAAATATATCAGGCCTATAAATAAAGGAGAGCATTGTAATCAAACATATTAATGGATACAAATGTTATTGAGAATTAAATTCATAGACGAATCAGCGAATCTAAGTTACCACTGAGAGTGATTTCATTTAGGCCTGTGATAAATATGTCACAGGATAAAGTGAACAATTCTAAAATACTTGGTAGAAATAACCAAAAAATTCTTTTAGTTAAAAGGCTGTGATATTTAACAGTGGTCATAAAATAACGATATGTATTGATGAATTAATCAAAAACCTTTATTAATCAACAACAGTGATATATCACAGTTGTCGTAAAGTAAAGAAATTTAGTCAGTAAATGATTTAAATCGTTGAGATAGATGTGTCACAGTTAGTTCAGGGTGAAAAATTTGATATACACATATGGTCAAAATAATAAGTACACCCTATATTTTTTGTTTTTAAGGCAGTGATATTTTACAATTTCGGTAGGTAAATTTTACTGGTAAATCGAAGTTTCGATGAAAAATCAAGCTGACACTTCGTATCTTTAATGTATTACGGTTATAGTGAAGTACATAGGTGTACTCAATGAGAACTACATAAATAAAAGGACATTTATTCACTTTATTATTATAACTATAATATTAGGGATATCAATGAAAATATCAGGGATATCAGTGAATTTGACTTTATGAACTTGACAGTAGGAATTTTGTTGATTGACATTTGGTTAAATCACTTCCTTTCTTTACAATAACATATTGCAACACATTAACATTTGTTGCCAACAAATTCTGACAATGATACGTCACCACTAATCTTAAATTCAAAAATTATGTTTATTCTATATGAAAGGTATAATGCGCTGTGCTTTCAGTATTCTGTGATATATCACCCGTGTTGAAAAGCTACTATAATTTCAATGTTAAAACATCTCGTTTTTCTTATGTGACTATATTAGATTTCACAAGTAATGAACAAACTTCATATGCTTGAATAAATGGCTAGTTTATACCTGTGATATATCACAGCTGGCACGAAACCATCATAAGCCTATGACAAATAACTTCACAATATAGTTGCAGCTAAACTTTCTGAAAAACAGCGATCTCTTTACGTTGCAGTTGAAAAACAAATGCAGGCAGTAGTTTCCCAACTTCAACGATATCTATCATATGTTTAAACACCTTTTTCGCCTATCAAATTTTTGTGCTTCCGCTCTGCAGTGCTAATCTTTTTCTATGAAATTTTCGTTCGTCATATCATTACCAACTTTCTTATTTCCTCTTTCACTGCAGTATGTGAAAATTTATTAACTTATCATCATGTGCTGCATCGAAGTTAACTTTGGCGAAACAAAAAACTTGTTATCTTTGGCAGACTGTAGACGCAGTTATCGCTTAAGGAGAAGGCATTTTTATGCACTTTTGCTTTTAGATTTTTTTTTTTTTTAGTTTTTATAAACTGCCGGCAAAACCAAACAAACGCCACGACAATTGTCTGCCTCCGATAACAAAACTGGGTTACATTGCTTTCAAATCCTATCAGTTGCGCCATGGATTGGCCGATGATTGGGTGATATTTACAGCAAAGCCATGACAAATGTCTATCACGTTTGATAGCCTCTTTCTGATGCGGTAAATTTTGTTTAAACGCTTTAAGCGAACGGAAATTGAGGCAACACTTTTCGCAATGAGATTTTGAAACAATGACAACAGCGTTTAAGCAGACGCAATCAGCGACATCGACACCAGCGCATGTAACAAAATTATCACACCTAAATTTAAACAGTTGGCAAAATTCTTAAAGAACAACAAATAGATATCGAGATTAAGCAAATAGTCAAACAAAAAAAAAAAAAAAACGTAAAAAATAGAAACAAAACCTTCAGATTGTACAAGATAATGAAGAAAAACAAGAGCCAAAGCAAAAATCTAGCAATAAAACATGTAAGCGGTTTTGTCACTGAAACTTCTTTGGGGTTTTGTTAGCGGAGGGAAACAGTGGTTTGCAAGAGGCATTATGTTGTAAGAGAAGAATGGAAAGAAAAGCTGAGTAGAGATTAGGACTACTGTTATCCTACATGAACAAACATCGCATTACACTGAAATACACTAGTTGAATGGAGTTTATCTCGAAACTTTGCTGGCATCTCTACCAAGTGTTAAGATATCACAGATGTCACAAAACTAGCCGACCCGACATATAGATGGCACCGGTAGTTTGGAAATAATACTCTGGTGGAAGGTGGCAACCTTATAAAATACATGTTTAAGTTCCAAGGCACCACGTGGCATAGTATTTGTATTGAACCAAACATTTTGTAAACATGGAAAAATTCGGACACCGTTACGTAATTTAATATTTCCATTTGAAAGGTCTCAGTCCAACTAATATTAAAGCCGAGCTAGTTTCTACTCTGCTCCTTCGTTAACGACTGTAAAATATTGGGTAGTAGAATTAAAACCATAATGGTCGAGCAATTGAGGTGTTCACTCCACACACCGTTAAGAAAATCCAGAAAATGGTATTGGATGATCATCGACTGAAGGTGCGTCAGCTAACTGAATTGATAGGCATTTGAAAAAGTGCTGTACATCGTATATTGACCAAAGATTTTAAGATAAGAAAGCTGTGCGAAAAATGGGTGCCGCGCTTGCTTTCAATAGAGCAAAAATTGCGTCGTGAAGATGTTTCAGTGGAGTATTTGGCGATTTTTGAAAACTGTGGAAAGACAGGTGCCGCGCTTGCTTTCAATAAACCAAAAATACCGTCGTGAAAATTTTTCAGTGGAGTTTTTGGCGATTTTCGTTTCGATTTATAACCATTGATGAGTCATGAGTCCACTACTTCACACCTAAGACAAAGAAACTGTTACAGGGAGAATCGCGTTCAAAGAAGGCTAAGACAGTTCCATCTGCAGGCGTGTTTTTTTTATTTTTGGATGCACAGGGGATTATTGTTATTGATTATCTTCAAAGAGGAAAAACCATCAAAGGCGAGAATTATGCTAATTTATTGCAGCGTTTACGTGATTAAATTATGGGGGAAAAATGCCGCATTTGGTAAAAAGGAAAGTGTTGTTTCATCAAAACAATGCTCCAGTTTAAACATCCATTATTTTCGCAACTGTGACTGGCGTAGATACCTCAATTAGTCGACCACCAATATGTTCGTCGTGGCAGCTTGTACGACCTCGTTTAAACTCTGCTACGCAATATTTTACAATCGCAAACGAAGGGGCAGACTCTCCCTCAAATAGAAATCCATTATTTTCGCAACTGCGGCTGGCGTAGACACCTCAATTAGTCGACCACCAATATGTTCGTCGTGGCAGCTTGTACGGCCTCGTTTAAACTCTGCTACCCAATATTTTACAATCGCAAACGAAGGAGCAGACTCTCCCTCAAATAGAAACAGTTACCAATTTTTTCCATGTTTTTAAATTCACTTCATAAATTACTTTTGATGTCTCCAATAAAAATTCTAGACAACTAAAACATGTATTTCATAAGGTTTCCACTTTCCACCAAAATATTTTTTTTTACTACTGGCACCGTCTATACGGCAGTTCGGCTAGTTTTGGCACCACACTCGTGTTCTAGGGCTTTGGAATTAAAGATAGGTCGGCTAGTTTTGGGACCTCCTCCGTGTTCTGTTGCTTTGGAATTAAAGTCAGGTCGGCTAATTTTGGGACCACCCCCGCGTTCTGTTGCTTTGGAATTAAACGCAGATTCTGCAGTCAATCACGTGTTGGCAAGTGGAAGAAAACTCATTTAAATTGCCCGAGTGGTTGCAGAAATACTGTCATTAGAATGGCAACATATATTCGAAATATTTTGAAAATTAAGGCTTGAATTCCATTAACATCAAGATCTAAAACATTTTATTCTGGGGCCTTGAGAACAAATGCTGGTTCTAAAGTCCGTCATGTATAAGGAAGCGCAAATAAACTCATTCGAATTGCCCCAATGGTTGCAGAAACAAATTGAAACGTGAGAATGCATTTGAATTATACTGAGAATTGAAACTTATATTCTTTTGGCCTCCAAGCTGAAGCGGTTTATTCTGAGGCTTTGGTATCAAAAGCACATTCTGAAGTCTGTCATGTGTTGGTAAATGGTAAAAACTCATTTAACTTGCTCGAGTGGTTGCAGAGATATTGTCATTGAAATGGGAAAATGTATTCGAAATATACTGAAAATTTCTACTTGAATTCCCTTGACCTCTAGCCCTCTAACGTTTCATTATACGAGTTTGAGAACAAATATAGGTTCTGAAGTCAGTCATGTATTAGAAAGCGCAAACTGACTCATTCAAATTGCCCCAATGGTTACAGAAGTATTGCAGTTTGAGTGTAAAAATGCATTTAAATTATACAGAGAATTGAAACTTAAATACCTTTGGTCTCCAACCTGAAGCGGTTTATTCTAAGGCTTTGCTATCAAAAGCAGATTCTGAAATCGGCCACGTATTGGGACGTGGAAAAAACTCCTTTAAATTGCTCGAGTGGTTGCAAAGTTATCGCCATTGTAATGGGAAAATGTATTCGAAATATGACGTAAATTGAATAGCACTTAATGCAAGGTTTTACAAAATAATTGCTGAATTTATGCAAAAAAAAAAAAAAAAAAGATGCAGACTTATTTGTACCCCCGAAAATAGATCATATTCCAAGAATTCTTCAAAATCTTGCTTGTTTTAAACCACAGTCCATCATTTTTTTGTATGTCACATTAAAAATAAACATCACTAGGTAATGAGGCATTAGAGGAGTAGACACAGGGGGGCCGAAAAATCTTGGTTTTGCTGCTCTGACAAAAGCAAAGAATCATTCGCTGATACAGACACCCATTTTGCAGACCTACACAACAGGGCCAGAGTCACACCATGATCGTAAAAGAGACCGTCACAGAAACATTAGAAACATTTGCCTGAATGCGAAATTAAGATTACAAAACAAAAGAAGAGCAGCAATTACATCTGATGCCAAATAGACGTCAACATTTTGTTTTATTTTTATTATTATTAACAGTGATGTTGTTTTAGTTGGCGGTAGCGGTGGCGGTGGCGATGGCGTTGATATTGCCGTTGCTCTTCTTTTAATGTTGCTGATATTGCCAGTGTCTGTTAATGTTGTTGGCAATTTCGCACACAAATGTGACAATGCCGGTGTCGTTAACGCTGTTGTCGTTGCAGTCCCCTCTGTCGTTGCTGCTGTCGTCCAACTGTTTGTTACCTCATAATGAAAAGTGTTTGCATTTCATTCCCCTCAACGGCAAATAAAATAAAATGGGTGATATAATATTTTGTAAAATGTAAATAAATAGCACAGAAATAATGCCAACAACTAAAGAAAATGAAAGCAAACACCAACGACAATATTTTCTTAAGATTTATTATCGTATTTTATTACTCTGGTTAACGCTTTGAATGCGAAGCATTAACGCATCTATTAAAAAAAAAGTTAAACCCAGAGGAGGTAAGATATGCGATAAGATTGGCAAGGTGGTGGAAAATAGTTGGACTATTGTGGAATGCAGACTGACTGATTATAAAAATCACAAGACGATATTATAATTTATAAACAGTCCAACATTTGAACTTGCTTTACTTATGAAAGTATTTAAATTTATCAGTTTCATTAATTCGTAATCTCAGCAATTAACTGATAACAATACTAGGCAATAAAATTCAAGAAAAGAATTTGACCGGAAGTGTGATAATATTTTGCAAATCAATTTTGTGCAACTAAGCAGGAAAGTTACATTTAAAGAAATTGTGTGAATTATTTTATTATTGTTATTATTATTATTATTTTTTTTTTTTAATTTTCTGTTTTATCCAATGACAGTTTACCAATTAAGCCGTAAAATACAAAATAATATAAAAATAAATGGTGTGGATAATTTGCTTTCATAAATTTTCTCTTCATTCCAATGAAAGTTCATCAATTTCGAACTAACTCAAGTTAGAAGTATTCGATCCGATTATGATACATATCGAAGTACAAATAACTCAAACGGTAACAAAGGTTCTACACATTGTTTGAGAGTTGGTAGAAAGTTTTAACAGTGTGATTTTTTTTTTTTTTTTTTTTTTTTGATTCAAAATTAGTTCACTTTATATTTAATATAAGTGATTTTTTTCGTATTCAGACGGGTTATGTTTGAAATCATGACAAATCGGCTAAGTAAAACAAAAAAATTTCAATATAATGACATAATCCACCTGTTGAAAAGTAGTCTCTTTTTAGGATTCGTTCACTAATTTTACCATGTATTCTTTATTTAAAAATAATATATAGTTATATTCTATGTCAACCAGCAGCAAATTTTCTACACGTTGTTTGCCAATCGATAAAATATTTTAGCAGTTTGAATTTTTTTTTGACAACATTTGTTCTGTATCTTTTTATATGTTTACTCTTCTTAGCTGAAAGACATTAAAATAAAAATGTGAATAAATTGGTGTTATAAATTTTCGCTTCATTCCAATGAAAATTTAACAATTTCGACCTAAATAAAGTTAGAAGCAATCAGTCCGGTTACTGTAAAATATATAGTAGCAGAGTTTAAACGAGGCCGTACTAGCTGCCAAGACGAGCAACGTAGTGGTCGATTAAAGTGTCCATGCCAGACCCGGCTAAGAAATCCACAAAATTGTATTGAATGATCACGCGGGTAGGCTAAAGCCGCATGAGCTAGTTGAAATGACAGGCATTTCAGAAAGTGCTATACATCGTACATTAACCAAAAATTTGAAGATGAGAAAGCTGTGCGCAAGATGAATGCGCCGCGATTGCTTTCAATAGAGCAAACACAGCGTTATGAGAGGTTTGTCAATGTTTCTCCGCAATAAAACTGTATTTTTGCGTCAATTTATAACCATGAATGAGACATTGGTCCACCACTTCACACCTGAGACAAAGGAACAGTCAAAGCAGTGGACTGGAATGGGTGAATCGTGTCCAAAAAAGGCGAAAACTGTTCCGGCTCGATGGGTGCCGCGTTTGCCTTTAATAGAGCAAAAACAGCGTCATGAAGATGTTTCAGCAGAGTGTTTGGCAATGTTTCACCGCAATAACGTCAAATTTTTGCATCAATTTACAACCATGGATGAGCCATGAGTCCACAACTCACACCTGAGACAAAGGAACAGTCAAAGCAGTGGATTGGAATGGAGAAATCGTGCCCAAAGAAAGAGAATACGGTTCTATTTGCAAGGAAGGGAAAAGTCATCAACGGTGATTATTATGCTAATTTATTACAGCGTTTAGGTGATGAAATTGTAGAAAAAAGACCACATTTGACAAATAATAAAGTGTTGCCTTATCAAGACAATGCTCCAGTTCACACATCCACTATTGCAATGGCCAAAATTAATGGGTTAAAGTTCGATTTGTTTCTCCACTCACCATATTCACCAGATTTTATATTTTCAAACTTGAAAAAATGGCTCGATGGTAAAAGATTTGTCAAAAATGAAGAGGTAAAGTCTGCTGCTGATGGCTATTACTATAAACAGGGTATAGAAACTTTGAATATCGCTGGAAAAAGTGTATCGGCGTAAAAGGAGATTATGTTGACAAATAATTTTCCCAGCCTTTTTGTGTCTTGTTTGTTATGTCGGCTAGTTTTGCGGCCGCTCTCAAATATCGGAGTATAGATAATACAAACATCAACAAAGATTTCGGCAATCGGCAGAATGCTCTTGCAGTTTATTTAAAACTTTTTTGACAGTTCTTGCTCTGTATCTTTTCATATGTTTACTGTTCTTAGTTAAGCGCTCAACCATGCCCAAAATTATATTTATACTACAGGGTAACTGATGGATGCTGCTACATAAAGAAACACAAATAAATTTTTTTTTAAATCTATGTAAGTTTTCGTTTGGAAAATAATAAATTTTTGTTAAATATTATAAAAATAATTAAATTTAAACGACTTCTAAACATGATGACGCAGGTCGACAACGTTACTCATTACTACCTTAAAGGGTACAGCGGAAATTGTCTCAATTGTTGGACGAATGCAAAACTAGGGACAACCTTACCGACTCCAGCCGAGTTGGAGTCTGTGGGCATGCCTCTAGCCACTTGCAAGCTCCTACTGCGAGATGGAGCATATTTAACAGCAAATGGTAGGTGGGCGTCTGTCCGAGACTGTAATCAATCCAGACAGATGTGGCTTCGCCTAGATCTGAAGCGTTCTCAAAATCTGCTATCACTGTCAAGACCCGACGTCTCATTACTTGTATACATCATGACGAGACACTGTCTGATTGGAGGTTGCGACTAGTGATTTCTGCAGGAGCTGTAGGGATGAGGAGGAGGAGGAGTCCATAGAAAATGTTCTCTGCAATTGCCGGCGGGGATCAACACTGGGCTCTTATTTCTTTAGGGACCTTGGAGATCTGGATGATACAGATATTGTCCGGCTTAAGAGCTTCTTGAGGCGATCAAAATGGTTCCATAGGGGAAACGAGGAACATCCATATCTCTAGCTTCCGTGATATCATAATGGACAGTCTATGTGAGTCTGTCTATTTAGACTGTCACCCTGATCTAATCTAACCTAACCTATTGCCCTTTCAGAGATTCCTAGAACCATAATATCTTACCCAATACTTTGACATTTGGGGTTATATTCTATTATTATGTTCTTGAGAAATTATAATAGAAGTTTTCGTAATATCGCTGTATGTGAAGAAGAAGAATGTGGTTATTGGTATCCTGGTCCTTGGTCCTCCACAGAGTCGCTGTCATTAAATGGTTTTGGTGTCGTTACTAAAAGGCCATTATAAAAAGGTTTTATGGAAAATTTCAGCTGTTACAACATGTTCAACTAATTTGTGCTTCCATAGACCTCGGGCGCTGTTTCTTTCTATAGTACTTTCTCACTGCCAAAGCTTTCCTCAATTTACCTCTCATTTAATTTGCAATAATCATGATGTGATTTAATAATATTTTTCTATTCAATTATATTAAAACTGTTCATGTCATAGATATTATTTTATTATATCGTCGTAGTAATAATTTCGTTTCGCTTCGATGTTCTAGGCCTACCACCGCACTGTTGTTTATCTAATACTTATTCAGCTGTAATGGAAAACCGCTCTTGTAGCTTTAGCTTTTTACCACATGTTGGCGTTACTGTTGCTGTTGTTGTTGTTGTTGTCGTTGACTTGGTTAGCGGGTGGTGGCGGCGTCTGATGTTGTTACTGTTGGTGTTGTTGTTGTTGTCGTTGTTCTTTGTGTTGCTGTCATTTTCTGTCATTTTAATGCATTGTAAAACTTCATTTTATGCCTATTTATTATTGTTATGGAAATGCAGGCAGACAAACTTGCAGACGGGCAGACGGGCGGATAGACGGCCATATAGACAAAATATCAGATACATGGATGGATGGTTAGATGGTTGGATAATTTGGCTAGGCAGTTAGTTTTAGTTACTTAGGATGCATTCCCCACCACGATTGCTGGCGATGATGATGATGATGATGATGGTAGGCGGGCAGCCGTCTAAATAGAAGTCAACAAAGTGTGACGCGCGGTTATATTAAGTTTTGGATTACAACAATAATAGCACATACAT
>JAHXMU010025128.1:0-11670 GCA_019455685.1 Philornis downsi
TTATAATTAATTTAATATTTCGATATTAATATTTTGTATAAAGTTATCAAAAAATAAATAAGAAAATTAATAGAATAATGAATATTATAATAGATAAAAATGTTAATTTAATTGAAAGTGAAAATATTTAATTTGAAGGTAAAGAGGGTATATAAATAAATAAAATAAATATTCCTCCTAGAAATACTAGGAATAAAATATATGGAAAAAGTTTATTATGGAAAAAGTTATTATAGAAATAAATGTTGGTTGGGCTAATAATAATGTAAATCCAATAGCTAATGGTTATTTTATATTTATAAAATATAATCTAAACACAAGTATGAAAGAAATTCAAATTAATTGTATTAAACAAGAGGTAGTTTAATTAAAAATATTAATTTTGGGGACTAATGATAAGGAATTTATTTTCTCTTGAATTTTAAAAGATTTTTCTTAATTTTGATTTACAAGGCCAATGTCGGAATCAAACAACATCGGTCTTGTAAATCAAAATTAAGAAAAATCTTTTAAAATTCGAGAGAAACTAAATTAACATTAATTTAAAATAGTCCTAATTTTATAGTCCTTCCTGTATTATGAGTATTTTCTTCTCTTGTATTGATTAATCACTCAAACAGTATTCTAGCAGTAAGTTTCGTTAATAGACGGAGGCTTATCGATCTTTACTTCTAACGATATAAACGAGTTCTTCCCCAAATCTCAGTCAAATAAATAATTCTCAATTATTGTGTAGAGAAACAGAATCATTGGAAAAGTAATTTTACCCAAAAATCATCAGTAATTTATTATTGTGGCCCTGAAGGTGAAATATATCTGCACACCAATATAACCCCGAATTTACTACTTACGTGCTTTGGCGTTCTCATTTCTATAAAACCTCTTGAGCAAACATTTGTCGATGTTCCAAACCTCCCGTAACGGCGAAAACATTTTGTGTGGTCCTTCGAGCCGGAAACGAATGTTTTTATTAAACTATTGAAGATAACCAAGTATTTCATTTATTATAGGATTATTGCGATTTCTTTCTAGTCGTGGTTTGAGACTAAGGGGTTGAGACTATTTCGAAATAAAATGATTGCATTGGAATTGATTATTGCCACGAATAGTTGTACTGTATTTGTTGTCATTCATAAATCATATGAAAGTAAATTTTCTAATTTTTATAATAATTTCAACTAATTTTTAACCAAACACCCAACTCCCGCAATCAAGGTATGGCTTTAAATCAGGGACCTTCACGCAAGTTTAATTTTATTTCTGCTTTAATATTTTAAATTTATATAAAGTACATTACAGATTTTGTTCCTTATCAATATTCGAAGCAACAACTCAGTTCATGCATTGATTCGTTTTTTACCCGAAACGAAATTAGAAACCCACATTGATTTTATTTCTCTATCGAAGCGTAATAAAACAGATATTTTGAATCAACAACGTGAAACGAAAATATTGCTGTTTGTAGTTTTAGAAATAAAAGAAATTAATTTCAATTCAAGGAAACTTTATTCAAATTCATTTTTAGAAAATTCATTTTTAACAAGGTTTGATAAAAAAAAGATAAGTATAATCATCATGTTTACACAATTTCCGACTCGAAGCACCACGAATAGAAGCAGAAGAAGAAGAGTTAGTCAAATGGACTGTTTTGTTATTGCTGTAATCAATTTGCTGTGAAAAAAGGAACCTGTTGGAAATTTATAGAATAGGTAGTGGAATATATTTTGGGATTGAAGTAACCTTCCTATAACGCTGTGAAGGCAAGTCGACATGCTGATGAATGTTATGGTGCCTTTAATCGGATGATTTCTCAAGATATTTGGGAAGTTATTTGTTTGTAGTTTTATAAATAAAAGAAATTAATAAATTAATTTAAATTTAAGGAAAGTTTATTTGGGGAAGCGGTAAGCTTGCTTGAGCTGTGCAGAGTAACAGAATTTTGTTTTCATTTTATGGCCATCACAAGTGCAATTTGTGGCTCTCGTTAAATACTATCTGACATTTCTCTTATTAACAAATCACAAAGTGGTCAAATGGGGCAACATAAAGTATAATTTGATTTAATGTTACATTGAGTACGTTCATGGAACGTTTGCAAATTCATTTTAAATTAATTTTTAACAATATTTGATAAACAAAAAGATAATTATAAACATCATGTTTATACATGTTTCTTAATCAGAATTAGAACTAAAACCAAATATAGTTTAATTTCTTGGCAGAAGAAAAGACCTGGCGCCAAAGCAAGAAAATTTCAAATAATTTATTTTCGGAATTTACTATGCGAGACCCTCAGCTACCAGTCCACAGCCACTCAAAAATTTTGTCTGTTTATATTTTTTAATTGAAAATTTTCAAATGACATACAAACAAAATCAAAATCAAAATTGTCTTTAATTTCGTTTCGGGTGTATGAATAAGAAACAGACACACAATTCAACAAAATTTTGATTCGGTTGTCGGAATCAGAATAAAAATGTTGTTTTTTTTTAACTGAATTACGTAACCTGAGACCAATTAAAATTATTTTGGGATGTGATTTCGTTTCGTTGACGGTTTCTGCTTTAAATATATCAGAATTTTAATTTTAATATATCAGAATTTTAATGTGTTAATCTGCAAGGGCAGATCATACCAATTAATTAAATGTGTTTTTTTTTTTTCATATGTTAATAAATTATAAAGGGTGACGCATAAGTAAGTAAGTAATTCTGTAAAGAGACGAAAAAAAGACTTAAACAAAAAATGTATTCACTGATCAAATCTTAGCGTTACTTATGCGTCACCCTATGTAATACTATAAAATTTCAACTCAAAAGTCACTTGATCTTTTTTACTTTTCTTTTTTATGTTGGAATTTATTAATATATTTGGAACAAACTGAAAAATCATGTATTTTAAGGCTTTATTGTTTTTCTTTCGTTTTATGGGCAAATTTTTAGACCTTTAATTCCATATTGTTAACTTTTAGACGTTAACACGCTTATTAGTGCCGATTTTATATTGTCGCGGTCATAGGTTTATTGGATTCATGCTTGGTCGGTGTGAAGCAGTAGTGAATCTTCAACCATAGCAATACAATATTACAATACTGAAGCTCTACTTGGGCTTCGTTAGCTTGATGACAGGGTATGACAGCCGATAAATGTGCACAAGTAGTGTTAAATTTGGTTAATTAATTAAATTAAGACACACGTATGACATCCAGAATATATATAGAGCTGTCTGCGGACCGAAAATATCATCGAAACACACCCGCTCAGAAACGAAAAAGGCATAAAAGCCGCCGTGCTTGTTATGAACTGGTCCCAAAAATAAAATGTAGTAAAAAGGAACCCATTATTTGTTCCATGACATGGAAGACTTTTGTTTGGCATAATTAGAATTATCCGATTTGGGTTCAATGTGCACCGCTTTATTAAAAAATTCGTTGCCATTTTGAATTTAATCCCATTATGCCCCTCTAATAGAAACCCTCCTTCATGTTGGCAAGAAATTGGCAATTTTTTCTTTTTTCAGGTGATTTTTTCAACCGCCATCTTAGACAGGAACTGGTAATAACCTATCTGGTGAATCGCTATCAATGTGGCTTTTTCCAGATGGAACACATTTCCTCTCCTACTGGCTGAAGCCGTCCATTTCTTGGCTATTGCTTCCTTTAGTTTGGTTTAGTTTATAATTATTAACAGGTTAATCGATTATCCAAAAATCCTGAATATCTAGAGTTTTGATTAATCAGCGAATTCCAATTTTGATTGATCAACTTCGGATAATTCATTCAAAATTTAAATAGTTTATGATTGAAGATAATAAGAAGGAAATATACAGGCGACTTATTTTTTAAGAGACAAGGAAAGTGCATAATGGAACGTTTTGAGAAGGTATCGACACACAACAAAATAAAATATGAAATATCCGACTACTCAAATACGAGTAGATCAATCAGTTAATCGTGTATTTTGAATAATAAAACTATTCGATTAATCCAATCTACGAAACATATGATTAATCAATTAATTTATTTGCTCGGATTTTGGTAATCAGTTTGGCTGATTAATCATTTAATCGCACATCCCTAATTTTATGTCAATCGGATTATTAATTTTGGAGATCAGTAAATATAAGATATAGTAACAAGATATCCACTACCTTTCCCATAGATGACTTTAGTAATCTGTATCTGTTGTGGTACGAGAGCGGTCCCAAAACTAGCCGACCTGACGTATAGATGGTGCCAGAAATTAGAAAAAAATTATTTTGGTGAAAAATGGCAACCTTATAAAACATATTTTTTTACATTTCAAGCCGCCACTTTGTTTAGTATTTTTATTTGAATCATCAAAAGTAAACGATCTCAATAAATTTGTAAACATGGAAAAAATTGGTCACCGTTATATAATTCAACATATCTATTTAGAAGATTTCAGTCCAACCAACATTAAAGCCGAACTAGATCCTACTCTGGGGGAAACTCTTCTTTCGTTTACGACCATTTGAAAGGTCCAAACAATATAAAAGACGACATAAATTCTACTCGGGGAGACTGTAAAATATTGGGTAGCAGTGTTTAAACGGGGCCGTACGAGCTGCCCAAAGAAAGACCGCGTTGGTCGAAAAATTGAGGTGTCCACGCCAGATTCGGTTAAGAAAATCTATAAAATGGTATTGAATAATCATTGGTTGAAGATGCGCAAGTTAGCTGAAATGATAGACATTTCAAAAAGTGCTATACATCGGATATTAACCGACGATTTTAAGATGAGAAAGCTGTGTACAAAATGGCTCCTGGCAACAGGGACGACCATAAAGAAGCGGTTGAGAAATATCGGAAGATTTTTCTTTTCTGTTGTACAGTCGTACTACCATGGAGGTCTTTTGAAGAGAGATATGGTAAAGCATGACATTTATTGTTGTGTCGATATTTCTCGGTGGACGTTGAAAATTTATGGCGTAAACGATGGACGACCAGTTCCATGCGAGGTATGATATAGCAAAACTGGAGCTGTTTTTGTCTGCTAAACCCAGACCAGAGGATTCTTCTCTTCTGGTAGCACCGGAGACAAGGGGCCCCAGGAACATTTTGTTCTTGCCTGGTCGTGGCGTTGGACCCCTTGTGGGAGCATCGTGCTGGCTGTGGTTGCCCGAACATGTGTTTTCAGTGATTTTGTGTTGCTTCAGGGTCTCCTGAAGGTATTGCGGGAACTTAAAAAACACTGTTCTTCGTCTATCTGATTTGTCCTAGATAGACCCCACTCCTAACCGGGATAAAGCTCACTTCATACCAAGTGACTTCAAAGGTACTTTGGCTGAGAGAGGAAACAAGCCCTGAGAAAATTTTCCAAGGGGACTTGCTTCTTATCTCAATGGTACTTCGAGTAATCCTTTCGGGATTAGTTTGAGTACCCCAAAGGGGCTGGCTGTCGCAAAAAAGAAAAGAATTGTACAAAGAAAAAGAAAAAGAGAAAACAGTGCCATGTGTGATGACACACCATGAGGAAGGTCTTACGGCGAGACTCATGTCCGCAATTGATTGATTGTGCATAGAATGGGTGCCGCGCTTGCTTTCAATAGAACAAATACAGCGTCGTGAAGATGTTTCAGTATAGCGTTGGACGATATTTCACCGCAATAAAGCTGAATTTTTGCGTCAATTTATAACCATAGATGAGACATGGGTCCACCACTTCATACCTTAGACAAATAAACAGTCTAAGCAGTGTATTGGAATGGGAGGAATAGTGTTCAAAGAAGGCGAAGACCGTTCCATCTGCGAGCAGGGATGCACAGGAGATATTTTTTTTTTTTTTTTTTTGAATATCTTCAGAAAGAAAAACGCATTAACGGCAATTATGATTTATTGCAGCGTTTAGGTGATGAAATCATCATCATTCCATCCAAGGTCATGGCGTGTGGTTTTTTGGGATGCGCATGGAATTATTTGTATCAATTATCTTAAAAAAGGAAAAACCATAAACGGTGAATATTATGCTAATTTATTGCAGCATTTAGGTGATGTAATTATGAGAAAAAGGCCTCCTTTGGCGAGAAAGAAAGTGTTGTTTTATCAAGATAGTGCTCTAGTTCACACATTAACTTTTTAAATTACTTTATCATGCATCTTATTCTCCAGCTCCTTAGGACTATTTTCTATTTCCTAACTTAAAAAATTGGCTTGGTGATAAAAGATTTGCCAACAATGAAGACGTGGAGTCTGTGATTGATAGCTATTTTAGGGAGTTTGACAATTCTTACTATAAACAGGATATGAAAGCTATATATCGCTGGAAAAGGTGCATCGTGCTAAAAAGGATATTTTGTTGATAAATAAAGAAATTTTTTCCCAACTTTGCCGCATCTTCTTTGTTAGATCATCTTGGTTTGGGACCAACCTCTTATGAGTCCGATCTAGTTACGCTATATGGCATTAGAATGAAAAGGAAAATCAACTCTGACAGTTTTTAAGCGCGCCTCAAAATATTGTTTGAGCGCGCGTCAAAGCTGAACATTAACAAAGAAAAAATACGGTTTTACAGCTTTTCTTCGATAGAGGCGAAATAGCAAACCGGCCTGTGGAAAATATGTGTAATGAGTATGGTCCGGATACTGCAAGAGCCAACGATGCGCTATTTTGGTGTCAATTTAATTTTGATGTCAAGGATGCACCACTTTCTGAAAGAGCAATTGTCGAAAATATCTGATTTTATATAAATATACTATGTTTCATGTTGTAGCTATCTTGACAAACATGCAAAATTTCTTTTTTGCCTATGGTGGTATGGCGATGAACCACTGTGTCCCCGCTTATCCTTTTATCATTATCACGTCATCATCATCGTCATCATTGGCATACGTGTCGAACAAAGTGGAGCTCTTTGGTAAAAAGGCTTTAATGGTTTTGTACTCAATATCCTTTCTCCTTTGTAGTTGGCTCCTCTGTTTTCTCTCTTCACCACTTCCTCCCTCCCTCTCTCTCTCTCACACACACACACACACACTATTTCTTTCGCTTCTATACAATCAGTGCAGGCAATCCAATTGATATAATATTCCTGGCCGTAAAAGAATGGTTTGTTAACACTTTTTTCTTTATTGGATTGCCCCGGCGGCTGGCGTGTTGCACATAACAACTTTGCAACATACGTACGTAATACGGAACGTAATCGCATCCAAGTTATATGAAAATGAACACAAGGTTTTAACTAATTTTTGAAGCGAACATTGGAACCCTGGGCATGGGTAGTAGTAGATAAAACTCGTACAAGCGTACGAAGCGCCTTTCTCACATTGCATGACCTGAGGTAATAATTTCTGTATTGGAGAGAAAATTAAAAAAAGAAGGAAAAAAAAAGCGAAAAATGAAAAGAAAGGCAAACAAAACAAAAGCGAGTATTAAGTATACAGTATGAATGAACGTACATACGAGTATATGCAAACATATGCTTTTTACATAATCCCAGGCAATCGAGCAATTTCTTTTTAAGCAAATTTCACTAGTGTAAAGTTTTATTTATTCACTCCCATTAAGGTGTTGTGCGGTTACCAGAAATCTCTTTACACTGTTTGCAATGATTATAACAGGCACCTCATGTGACCCACCTTGAACTCTACGCCAAAGAGGATTGCTCGAACGATAGTATTTTTTCTGTCGTATTAAATTTCTCAACAGAATTTAAGGATTAAATAGCAGACACCAACATCCACTTTGAGAATTGTTGTTACTGTAATGGTAACAACCGTTATAAAGGATTTCTGTTGTGTGTTAAAAACATAAATCAGAGAAACTGGATGAAAAGTAAATGCTGCGCACGTACGAGTATATTGGAGAAGAGGCTAATTGCTATGGGTTTTTAACTGAACATTATGTGTTTAATGTAAAAGTGATTAATCTTTGGCAATCTTAAAGATACATTCCAAGAATGTTCCATAAGAAAAAACTTGTACAAATTTATTTTATGTAAAAAAAACCTAAAAAACCACCTTTTGAACAAAGCTTTGGCAATGCCCACCACAGCAAGGATGTGGAAAGCATACTGTACTTAGGAGATTGGTGTTAAATCAATATTTATTAACTTATAAACTTTATAAATTTAAACATTTCGTGTTCTATTTTCATCGTTTGATTGGTCTGCCACAGGTAGGTGGTTAAAAGCGCGCCTTGGCAGTTATGGTACAATTCATAATTATGCTAAATGATGGCATCACATTGAAGGACAATGCAAATATATATTTTAGGAAGTTTGATTCCCTTTAGCCAAAAGTTCATAAACTAAATCACAATATTATATACGAGTGTTTAGAAAAACAAAAATGTGCAACATTTTGCCACCAATATTATTAAAAGTGACCCAGAAATTTAATAAATATAAATACAGGGTGTCCGTCGGGAAGGTATACTACTTTGTTTTGCCGTTTGTTTTTTATTACGGAAAAATATTCGATAAACCAACGTGGTTTTAATTGTTAAAACATTTTATCTAAATCTATAATCGATTACTGTGACTATGAGAAAGTTACGTGAAATTTTTGAGAGAAACAATGTGAATGATTTCGAAAAATAGGGTCTGTAGCTGATAGGGCCACTGCATGGACCACAACGTACTGCAAGATCGGCTGAAAACATTGCTACTGCTCAAGAAAGTGTTCAAAACAATCCATCAACCTCAATTCGATGCCGTGCTCAGAAGCTTGGTCTTCAAAGAACAACTTTGGCCACAATTTTGCACAAGGATTTACATTTGTTTCCATTTAAGATTCAGTTGAAAGAAGAGCTTCTTCCACAAGACCATTTACGCCGCCGTACATATGCCAATAGGATGTTACAGCTCGCCCATGACAAATCCGATTTTCATGAAAAAATGACCAGGCACATTTTCATATGAATGGATATGTGAATAAACAGAATAGTTTGGTGTGCAATTTGGTCAGGAGGAATCACTGGACCTTTACTTCCTTGAAACTGAAAACGGCGTAACGATAACTGTCAATGAGAAGCGATATCGTGATACGATTGAAAATTTTTCAACACCACAACTGCATGCTTTGGACTTGATTAAAATGCGGTATCAATCAACAAGACGGTGCCACGTCGCATACAGCCGGGATTACAATGGAATTACTGCGAGACCTCTTTCCACAACAAGTTATTTCAAGAAATGGTGATGTTGATTGGCCTCCACGGTCGCCTGATTTGACTGCTCGGGACTTCTTTTTGTGGGGATATCTGAAAAGCAAGTGTGAGAATGTAATAAAAAATGTGCTCAAAAGAGCTCGCATTTGTGAAGCCAACAGAGGCGGACATTTATTTGATATTGTATTCCATACATTAAATAAAACATTTATCAATATAAGATCCATTCTCTTTCATTTAATCAAAAATTATAAAGAAACAAAGTAGTATACCTTCCCGACGGACACCCTATACAAATCTGGTAAAACGTTCATTTTTGATTTTACTGTCGATCTCAATGTAATCTGATTTTGGTTCTTTTTAATTCGGTTCATGATCGCTTTTTTGTTATATTCGTAATTATAATAGAATATAATTCAAAATCCTGCGAAATTGATTACATTGACACTGCTGGTTGAAAGAGCAGCTATTCCGGTATTCCCTAAAATACCTACAATTTTCAGCGCCCTCAGCTGTTTGTACTTTCTCAAACATCTTGACCACCTTAAGGGTCTATAACTTCACAATTGAGAAGTTTTGCCCACCGATACGAAAATTTTCTCAATGGGCTGCTGTATGTTTTTGTAATATATATGAACTTTAAGAACTTCCATAGGCCTATAAAAAAAGAGAAAATAAAGGAATTATTTTATAAATCATTACTAAACAATGGACATTTTGTTTTAGAAGTTGACTGGAAATCAATCTTTTTGTATGGACCCAGTCAAAGAACCAGTATACGAGTATTATATTCTTTTTAAAACCGAACACGTTTCGGCCAATCTATAGGTAGTCTGATTTTAATGATTTTCATTTCATGCCAACAAAAAATAACAATGTATATAAAGGGTGATTTTTTAACGGTAGTTTTTTAAAAATCGAATAAAAAACCTTAAATTTGCATCATATATACAAATTTTTTATTGGAATCGATAAATTGGTCTTTGCCATTTAATTTTTAAAGATAATTTCATGTAAATGTTGTTCGCGGCTCTGTCTCAAAATGTCCATTCGGAAAGTCCAATTTTTCGTCACTTTTTCGAGCATTTCGGCCTGTATTCCACGAATAACGCGTATTATGTTATCCTGTATGGCTTCAATAGTGTTCGGCTTGTCCACATAGACTAACGACTTGACATAACCCCACAAGAAATAATCAAGAGGCTTTAAATCGCAAGATCTTGGGGGCCAAATCGAGAAATAAGCTGCTAACCAAATGCATCCCTCAACATATCCATTGTTTCACGAGCAGTGTGACATGTTGCACCGTCCTAATGAAGCCACATGTCAACCAAGTTCAACTCAGATAATTTGGGCAAAAAAAAATCACGTATCATGGCTCGACATCGTTGGCCGTTGACGGTAACGGTCGTCTTTGAAGAAAAATGGATCGATGATGCCACCACCCCATAAACCATAACAGACTGCCGTTTTTTCGAGATACATCGGTAATTCATATATGGCATGTGACTGTTCATCACTTCAGATGCGACAGTTTTCCTTGTTTAGGTATACGTTTAGCAAGCAATAAGCCTCATCACTAAACCCAATTTTTCGATAAAACAGCAGATTTTCATTGAGGGAATTTTGATAATAAATTTCAACGATTTGCGATCGTTGCTCGTTTGTTAGTCTTTCCATAATGAAATGGCAGAGTATACTGTACACTTTTCACTTTGACAGACGACGTTTGGACGCCATTACCAACAAGTGCTGCCAACCCGAAAAACTTAAATCTTAAAAAATCACCGTATATAAAAAAACAAATTCCTGAGACATGGGAGAGCTTTCCACGTTCAGTAAGCTTACACGTATTCTGTTTTTAGACTCACTCAACAGAACCTACAGTTTAACGATGTTTCAGAATGTTATAGATTGAGAAGCATTTACCAGACTTATGATTTATCGGTTACTCAACTACTTGAAGGGCTCGTCAGACACATTGAGATGACCGTCGCACACTAAGTGGTTATGAAGAAAATGGAAATAAATCTATAGTTTCTGAGTTGGTGATTCGATATGAATGAAATTTCATATGTCTATAACCGAGGTGTAGTCGAGTTTAAGTTCTAAACGTGCATCTTATATTTCTAAACGGGCATGCACCACAATGACCCAACGTAGGGCACCTCAAGAACTTGAAAATTTTAAAACGATACAACTTCTTAAATTTGAACAAATTTTACCCTGTACATATTTCTCTAGTTGAGATCTTTAAAAAACATTGCTTTATGTATGTTTTATCTCTTAAACTTTAGGAGTTATTCAAGTTTTAAAATAATTTTTTTTGTTAATTCACTTTTTTTCTAATAGCGGAAACAAATTTTTTCCAATTATTTTGAAACTTTTTTGTTGTAATAACGAAATTGTAGGTACTTAAAGGAAAAGAATTTTAAAGACTTGATCAAAAGTTATACGTAATTAAAGTTAAAAATTATAAAAAGTAGATTTTTCGTAATTTTTTGCAAAAAAAAAAATACCCAAATTCTTTTATAATTACAAAA
>JAHXMU010025130.1:0-13476 GCA_019455685.1 Philornis downsi
ATAAAACGTGTGAAAGTTTTCATTAACTATCAATGTTTTTAAAAAGAAAAAACAATGTCGCCATTATATTTGACCAACATTTCTTCATATTGGGTCGCACAAAAATATTAATTTTATTCTAACCCTACGCAATAAATCTGAAAGCTCTTCATAGCGAAAATCTATTCGAATTACAAATGTTTTTCGAACGAATGGAGTGATTCGTTTTATGGAAACAAGCTGTTAATATTTGATTTTGGTCCAGTGTTCGTTGTAGCAAACTGTTTACAAACGTATGACGAAACTTTTGTTTAGACATTCATTCGGTTTCTACATCAGTAAACAATTTTTAGAAAAATTGAATATTGCATTAACCAGTTTAGTCGATTATATTGACACCAAGAGTGTTGTTGTTGGTTTCTTGACACCAAGAGTGATTTTAAAGTCTGATATAATATCTTTATATATATAATTCTACTGTACGGGCGTTGTCAGTGAACACCTCCTAAACGGCTGGACCGCTTTGCATAAATTTTTGTATATGCGTCTGGGTGGTGCCCGGGATGGTTTAGATTTACAATTCGGTCCAATTGGACAAAGGGGCGTGGTACCTCCCATACAAACAAAAAATTAAAAATCAGTTATTTCTGCTCTTGCTTACGGTATTTGAACAAAATTTGGTGCGTAGGTTTGGTGTACATATCTTAAGTGCTACTGCAAATATGGGCGGGATTGGACAATGGGGCGCGGTACCTCCCATACAAACCATAAATTAAATATCCAATATTTCTGCTCCTGTTTACGGTATTTGAACAAAATTTGGTACATCGGTTTGGTGTACATATCTTAAGTGTTGCTGCAAATATGGGCGGGATTGGACAATGGGGAGTGGTACCTCCCATACAAACCACAAATTAAAAAGCAATTATTTCTGCTCCTGCTAAAATTTGAAGGCAAAGCAACGTTTGCCGGGTCGGCTAGTAATAATATAAAATAATATAAAATTTTAAATTATTCAAAATTAACAACATTTTAAAAATTTCCAAAAGCGCACTACTTGTCATCCTGTTACTTCCAAAGAAGCACCTTTGTACTATTTCCAAAATTATATAATACTAAGTAGATCCTAATAAGCTGAAATAAAAATAATCTATTTTTCGCATTTCCATTTCCCGGCTTTCGTAGCAATGACGGAATCTTTCTTAATGACAGCTACAACATAGTGAACATTTCCGCTTAATTACAAATCTTTTATTTTAAGTTCTATAAGTTTGAACGATACAAACTCAACATAAAGTAAACTAATATAATGTGGATTTTAAAGCACATTTCTATAGAAAACTTCTTTTTGTCTTATTTAACAAGAAACCGTATGTTCACATGAAAGTTATCCGCTGATCATATTTGACACTAATTGAGGGACTAATTTTAAAATGAAATACCCGATTGAAAAGCAAAGTTAGTTACCATGTTGTTTTCATGGTAACCGCTTTTAGTTACAATTACTTAACAGTGTACAGAAGAACATACACCAGGTTAGCTGTGATGTCAAGTATACATTTCCAAATTGGGAATGTTTTTTCGGCATTTGATTGGAGTACCAATTGGGTAGATTCATATACAACTGATGTTCGACATGACGTATAAATGGTGCCAGTAGTTTGAAGAAAATTATCTTGGCGAACAGTGGCAACTTTATAAGATAAATATTTTAAGTTTTGAGGATCCACATTATTTAGTATTTTTATTTGAGCCATTAAAAGTAAATAATCTCAGTGAATTTGTAAACATGGAAAAAAAATGGCCACCGTTATATAATTCAATATCTCCATTTAAAAGGTCTCAGCCCAACCAATATTAAAACCAAACTAGATTCTACTCTGGGAGAGTCTGCTTCTTCGCTTATGACTGTAAAATATTGGATAGCAGAATTTAAACGAGGCCGTACAAGCTGCCAAGCCGAACACGGTAGTGGTCGCACAATTGAAACATCCACGCTAGACACGGTTAAGAAAATCGGGAAAATGGTATTGGATGATCGTTGAATGCAGCTGCGTGAGCTAGGAGAAATGATAGGCATTTCAAAAAGTGATATACATCGTAAATTGACCGAAGATTTGAAGGCTGCTGTTCAATTGAACCAAAAACTGAAATTGAATTTCTGACTTTTTTTGTGTTTAATGTTTTGGTACTTAATTTATTAAAATGAAAGAAAATTTATGTTATAGGATTAAAGTAAATACGTGAAATATGATTTATAAAAGCACAACCAGTTCGTTGGAAAAAATCGGAAAAATTAGAAAAACATTTAAAGGGGTGCTATTCAAGTGAGCGACACTGTATAAGGCCTATAATGTCTTTCGCTTCACCTATATGACACAAAGCGGCAAAGAGTCACTTAAGAAAAATGCAAATTCTTCAAAACAAATGCTTAAAAATTATTTTCAACAAACATTGGAGGTACCGCACTTATGTGCTACATGAGGAAACAGGAAAAGAACTTTTTAAGGATTATTTTTAAAGATTAAATGATAATTATTTTAATAAGATTCTCTATTCTCCTTTTTTCGTAATAAGATAATGTAACATGATTTATAAATAACTTGATAAGGGGAATTTATCAAACTGAAACTCATCATCATCTTCGCCGATAATCACTCTATGAACAATAATTTTCTCTCAATGTTCGGCTTTACTATTTACAGGGTGGCGCAATAGAACGGGCATATTGCATCATCTTTTTTTGCGAGGTAGAAAAGGCGCGGGCGGGTGGGCGCGTACATCGTTGGGTTGGCGGGCTCATGGAGTTTTAGTCGCTATGAATCACTTCGACGGGAAGCGTCGCTCATTTTGCGTGCGCGCATTTTACGAGAACTCTCGTTCATAAATTTGCTATTAGGCGACTATATTGTGCTGAATATGGACTACGGCGAATTAGTGAAGCTCCGAGTGCTAATTTAATTAAAATATGGGTAAAACGTTTTGAAGAGACCGGTTCAACATTTAAACCACAAGCAAATGATCGCTCAAGAACATCTAGGATCGAAGACAATGTTGAGAGAGTTATGGAGTCAGTACGAGGAAATCCACAAATGTCGACTCGCAAGAAATCGTCCGTCTTACAATTATCGCGACGAAGTTTGCAACGAATTTAAACATTGGACCTTAAACTGCATCCATATAAGCTGCAATTAACACAAGAATTGAAAGAGTCTGACTTCATAGCAAGGCTCGCATTTGCTAATGAAATGCTTAATCGATTTTCCAATTTTGACAATATCCTTTTCTCTGACGAGGCTCATTTCCTTATGAATGGGTTCGTAAACCGTCAAAATTGTCGTTACTGGAACAGTGAAAGTCCCAAAATCAAACACCAGGAACCATTGCATAGTCCTAAAGTGGCACTATTGGCGGCAATCTCTGGCAGAGGAATAATTGGTCCTTTTTTCTTCGAAAATGCGCGGGGCCAAAACGTCACGGTTAATACGGAACGCTATGTTGAGATGTTGGACGGATTTTTGGCTCCAGAAATTGAAAGTTCAAGAATAGTGAATTCCAGAACTTGATTCCAACAAGATGGAGCTACCTATCACACATCAAATGACTCCATGGTGGTGGTGAAGCAGATGTTCCCTGGCAGACTGAATTCGAAAAGAGGTGATATCCCATGGCCCCCACGTAGTCCAGACTTGACGCCTCTTGACTATTTTTTGTGGGGATACCTCAAACACAAAGTCTACAGTAATAATCCAAGAAACATCGTTCAGCTCAAGGAGAATATCCGTGGAGAAATGGCAGCCATCACACCAGTATTACTGAAGAAAGTTTTCAATAATTTTCGTTTGCGGTTAGAGGAGTGCCGTCGTAGAGAGGGTCACCATTTAGATGATGTTATTTTTAAAAAATAAACTCCATTTATTACTCTACAATGCCTTAGATTTTTTTTAACCATACCTTTTGTATTTATTTTTTAATCTATTTTTTAAATATGCACGTTCTATTGCGCCACCCCGTATTTTTGTTTTGCAAATGAAGGTTTTTAACCTTTTTACCTTCCAAATCGATTGTAACTCCGTTCAATTATTTTACTTTTATGCAATAACAAGATTTAGATGTTGCAATATATTGGAATAAAACTCAAAAACTGTACATAATTACCTTTTTTAGATTTAAGTTATTGTTGAATTAATAAATAAAAAAAAAGTTAGTTCGTCTGAATGATATTTCTGCACTAGTCTGACGATTCTTTTTTAGTTTTAGCTTACAATTATGCATTTGCAACCATCTTCCCCCAACTTCAGAATTTCCTTGAGATGGAAAAAAGCAAGGAGCTCTCTTCCCCTTATTAAATTTTCCTAAATAAGAAGAAACTTTGCCACATTTTGTATTCTCGAGTAATAAGTATTATTTGCATTTATTGAAATTAGATTCATATTTCGGTTTTCTTTCCTTTACATATTTTGTTTTTTTTTTTTTTGCATTTTATTTCTTTGTTAAACATATAAGATTTGTTTATTGTTTGAACAGATTATCGGTTTTTGTTTTGAGTGTTCTTTATATCTTCTATACATAAATGTATGAATTCCTTTTGTGTGTTTGTGTCTCTATAATTTACTTGATTCTCTTCCAGGTGGACAGAAGTATATAAATAATATTACTAAATCTAAGTAATTTATTTATCTATAGATTATTGATAGACTTCTCCTTTTGTTAATATCAAAGTTAAATAAAAGGAAAATCTTTCGTTTTTTTTTTTGTCATTCAGGAATTCTAAATATTGCTTTGTTAAGTAACATCAAATCAAATGGTAAAATTTGAAATTTTTTTGTTGCTTTACTTTGTTCATTTACTTCGCAGGTACTATAATTTAGTCTAAGTGAAGTAAATACATTTGTATGAAGTTCTTTGGTATATACAAAACATAATGCACTGGATTCTGATACTGATTAATAGTAAGTGAAATGACTATAAGGGCAACCCAGACAGCTTTTTGTAATAAAATATTTTGTGGGAATTTGAACTTGCATCATTACTTATGCATAATCCACTGGGTAGAGCAAGAATTTATCATGCTTTCAATTCACTGTGTTAAAAGTTCATCTATGTTGGCAAAAATATGGTAAATATTGCGATTGAATGTCACACAACACAACAGAGCAAAATTTCTACCTCCACGGTCAACAAGTGCGACTTCTATTGCGTTTGCAATAGACACGCGAACGGGCATTCTTAGATCAACATAGATTTTTCTATAATCCCTCCCCCTGTGATGCTGGGTATAATATTTAACCCAAGTTCGATGTCCTGGAGAGGTAATTTAAACTAATTTTCCAAAAACATAATTGTTGGCAAGCTTTTGCTAGTAAAATAAAATTGGATTGTGCAGCCTGTAAATAGCAGAAAGACCATCAAAGTTATATCGTAAATGTTATTCTCAGTAATGAAAAACATTAAACCAAAACAGCAAAGAATTCTAAAAAAATCTGAAAAATTTTCTTTTTTTCCAGGTAAGTTCAACTCTTGAGTGCTTACCTAACCCGTCTATAAATACAAGACATCTTTCTTCCTTGCCAGGGGCGGCCGAGATCGTGACATACCAGCAAAAGAAAAAGAAAGAATAGCTTTTCCCCAAGAATAGCATTTTCATAGTTTCTGTGAATTCTTTATAAGCATAGAAAGTCCTTAGGAGGTCCTTTTTAATAACAAACAATTATAATAATTAAAGGTTTTTTTGAAGATTCCCAATAACTTTCCACTTAAATCCAGTTTAGAATGATTATCCTATACTGCATTAAATTTAAAGAGACAGATCAATATAAGTTTAAATTACATTTGTAGATGCTTTTCTGAGCTTCTAATCCGACCCTGAGCCACAACATTGAAATCTCCGTGACAAAGAGTTTCATTCTTTTCGTAGAAGCAACAAAGTAAAGGGTGTTCCAACAAGAACGCAAGATTTAAATTTGGCGCCATTCGAAGTGTCATTGTTTGACATTTGAATAATTGTTGTTATTGTTTGCTAGTAGAAGGTACGAGGTTAGTAAAAATGGAGCACTACACGAATAAACAATGCATTCTCATTGTGAAATTGTTTTACCAAAATGGTGAAAGTTTTGCGGCTACAGTTCGCAAATTGCGATCAAATAGTGCTCCAAAAGAGTCAACTGTAAAGAGATTAATGGATAAATTTGCCAAAACTGGGTCTGTTAGTGATGTAAAGACAACAACGCGCCTTCGACCAGGTCGATCGACCGAAAATATCGCAGCTCAAACTCCATCCACCTCAATTCGACACCGAGCCCAGCAAATTGGTGTCCCCAAATCCACTATGCAGCGAATTTTGACGAAAGATTTGAATCTTCATGCATACAAAGTTCAATTGATTCAGGAACTGAACCCAGCTGACCATGGACAGCGAAGGGAGTTCGTTAATTGGGTATTGGAGAGACAACATAAAAATGCTGATTATGCCGATAAAATCATCTTCAGTGACGAGGTCCATTTTCATCTTGATGGCTTCGTTAATAGGCAGAATTGTCGCATTTGGAGTGAGGAAAATCCTTGAGTGATTCACGAGAAGCAAATGCATCCTCAACGTGTCACTGTGTGGTGTGGATTTTGGCCTAAAAGGAATCATTGGACCTTTTTTTTATGAAAATGAGGCATGTCAAGCGCAAACAGTCAAGCGCAAATATCAAACAAACAGTGTTCTATATCGTGAAATGATAACCAGTTTTGTCGTGCCTAGAATTGAAGAAATGAATGTGGAGGGCAGGTGGTTTCAACAAGACGGCGCCACATGTCATACAGCCAGAGAAACAATTCAATTGCTGCATCAGTCATTTAAATCTTGCGTTCTTGTTGGGATACCCTTTATAACTAACATAAACGCTTACAGCATTTTCTTACTTATATAAATGTACGTAAAAACCATGGAGTTTTCATCAGTTTAAGAGATCTGGGGAAAAAGTTCACAAATGGAGTAAAAAACTACAGCTTTCCTTTTACGACAAGTCCACGTTAAACTCATCGATGACTATGTAAATGTTCATTATTTCTGGATGCTCTAATTGTGCTGGAATACTTAGATCGAGCATCTATATACTTCTGGGGCCTCAGATGAATATTTCTATCCAGTAAAAAAAGAACATCTAGGGAAGTTAAAAAGATCTAGAAGTAGTGATAAAAATTGATAATCATCGATGAATTTAACATGGACTTTTTATAACAAGGATGCTGTTGCTTTTGACACTTTTTCGCAAAAAAAAAAAAAAAATATACATCCAAGGAAGCAAACATTCACTACATTTTGTGGTGAGGAAGTAGTGACAAATTGCGTAATCGCCAATGAAATTAACATAAAATTGTCATGGGAGGGAAGGACTATTTTATGATGCATCTTCTTCATATATTCACGCTATGATGTAGGCGTGATAAAAATGCAATGCTTTGATTACATTTTCACTTTAAGAAATAAAAGAAAGAGTTTTCCCAATATAAATAATTGCACTAAAATTGTTTTTGAAAAAGCATTCTTAAGAATTGTTTTTATCACCAAATCTGCTCGCAGATTCCAATAGGCTTGACAACTCAGTAGACAGGCACTGAACTGTAAAGGCACCTCCTAACGCTTCGTAGGATCGTAGCTTATGCACTCTGTACCATTAACTGTCGTCCACAAAATTGGGAACGGAAATTTGCGACATACGAGTAGATTCCTATGGCGATAGGAAATGGACGAGTATATATTTTGTTCGGTTTCTGAGTATTTGTCCTTTTTACAAATGAAATGACATAAAGGAGGATAAACAAATGTTTTCCCCCAAAAACTTTAAATGGTGCTTCTTCAGAGCATATTAAAGGAATGTTTTGTTTTAATTGTTAGGAATGAGAATCGAACCGATGTTTTTAAGGAAATTTGATTCTTTCTGAATATATTCCACTTTTATTTTATTTTATTAAGTTGCTAATGATGGATAATTTAAAGTTTTTTGAAAGTTTTTGTATCGGAAGCAAAAAAAATAAAATTTAAAAAATGCTAAAAATGTTTAATATTCACACAACGATTGGCGGGTATAATGCCATTATTTCATTGGTATAATTGAAAAGAGCATCCCAAGAAGAGGAAAATATGATCATATTGCATTTGTATAGGATGGTGCATAAGGAACGTTAAGATTTGATCAGTGAATACATTTTTTGTTTAAGTCCTTTATTTTCGTCTCTTTACAGAATTAACTGAGTACTACTTGGGAAATTTATGATGGAAAGACTCAGCACGGAACAAAGAACCAAAGTTATTCAATTTTACTTTGAAAGTCAGCATTCGATTATTCAGATCATATCGAAATTTTCTTTCATGTTCGAAATGCTCCTAGCGCTCCAACAATTTACCGATTGGTTCAGAGTTTTGAGCAACAAGGGGCTGTTTGTGATCTTCCTCGTGTAGGAAGATCTCGTGCTGTTCGAAATGAAGTGACCATTGCTCAAGTGCAAGCAAGTATTGAGGAAAACCCCGAAACTTCCACCAGGCGACTTTTTCAGTAGTTAGAGATGTTTAGACGGCCTTTGCAAAGAATTTTACATATGCTAAATCTTTTCCCATATAAGATGCAATTGGTCCACGAGTTAAAACCAAATGATGCACAAGAACGCATTCAATATAGTCGCCGTTAACGTTACTTATGCGCCACCCTATAGAAATAATGAAAATGCTATTCTTTGGAATGACTTCCACTTTTTTTGCTGGGGATTTGTGGTTTTTTCACCATCCATAGATGAATTATTTTTGCTGGAATACTTAGAGATAGATTAGATTCTTCGTACACATATTTCTGAGGTCTCAGATGAAAATTTCTGAGCAGTAAAAAAAGAGCATTCAGGGAAATTAAAAAGATATAGAAGTAGTGGAAAATTTGATAACATGGACTTCTCATAAGAGGGATGCTGTTGTTTTGTGCAATTTTTCACCAGATCCCCTATAGCCATGAAAACTTTTTAGGTTATCCTAAAAATTTGGATGTTTTTACATCGGATGCAAAAAAAGAAAAATACTAAAAATGTTAAATATTCCACAACGACTGTCGACCAGAAAGCCTTTATGTTATTTGCCCCTTTGGTATAATTAAAAAGAGAATCCTAAGAAGAGGATAATATGATCAAATTGCATATGTTGAAACCATGAAAATGCTATTGTTTGGAATGACTTATATTCTCCTTGCTTTAGAGTTGCGGATCTTTTTGTTATCTTTAGATGGTCCATTTTCGCTGGAATATTTAGGTCGAGATAGATTCTTTCGGCAGCCAGAAATACACATATTTCTGTTGTCTCTGATGAATATTTCTAGCCGTTACAAACAGAATGACAATGTGATAATATATTTATCGCCGGACGTTGAAGGATATAATTTCAACTAACCTCTATAACTGCTACTTGGAGATATACAAACATTTGCCAAAGTTTCATGATAATATGGTAAAATAAGAAATCTAATTTGTGAACTTTAGAAATCAAATCAAATCACATAAATTTCGATTCCACACATCATCAGTAGTACAACAACGATTTGGATAAGTTTTCAAACATTGTAGTTTATTAAGTTTCCAGTGTTTTATGGAAATTCAGGTTTACTTATGGCGGAGAAATAGAAGATGTATGTATGTATATTTCTATCGAAATTATTTTATAGAAATTTGTTGCTTTAGATGTGTTTGTGTGTCAGCATATCAGCATTTGTTTGTTTGTATCGTAATTATTTCAGTTATAGTTTAAGACTTAAAACACTATAAAGCTATTTTTCAGTTTCAGTTACATAATGTATTCAATAGATTTCTCAATATATATGTATGTATATATGTGTATGTATGTTGTATATACTTGTTCATTTACTTATTTAGGACAAAGTTTATGCAAATTTCGAGTTGTTTTATGTTTTATGTTGTTGTTGTTGTCGTCATTTTAAACTGTTTTAGAAATTCAGCAAGATTTTTTAGTTTCAAAGTTTAGAGTTTATTTTAAAGTTTATAACACGATAATGATTTTAATAATTGTAAATCAAAGATTGTTCAATTGGTCTGTGGTAGTTACAAGAGATCATCTTCACTTGTTAGTAAGTAGATTTGTTATAAATACTCGTATATATTATTAAGACATTGTTGTTAAATTGGAATTGTTATTCTTTATTTGTTCTCTCTTATGGTTTCTCGTATTATCATTTATTTACTCGTATGTATGTATATAATAATGCATTCATGTTGGTATGTTTGTATGTACTATAAAGTGCCTGTTCGCTGGTTATAAATGTGTTAACAATATTTGTTTCGGTTTTTTTGTGGTCTACTTCTTCACTTATATTTAATTTTTATATTAATGTAGCTGTTATGTAGTCATTCTTGTAAGATGTGTTATATGTTTTGGTGCTTTTAGTATAACATTTCTTTTTCTTTATTATACTTTGTGTATATAATAAGAAATATAATATTTTGTTCCATTTGTTTTTCTTTTGGTGTGATTTTGAAAAAAGGGGCGGCAACAGTGGTTTGAAAGTGTATTGCAGAAAATATTTTAGATTTTTCTTTTTCAACTTTAGGAATCATACGCTTAGGTGTAAAAGCGGACATGGAATTTAATAGAAAAAGGTTCTAATTTTGGACAGGATTTGAAATCAACATTTTGCGCTTGCTCTATTGTTGTTTTTTTTTTTCTTTGATGAAACAAAAAGGTAGTGGAACGAAAAATGGGCAGGCAAAGACTAAGATCCAAATTTGTGCATTAACATTTTAACGTAATAAAATACTGTAAGCAATGCTGTCATCTCACTGATAAGTGTTGCTAATTTTTTTTTGTCAAATATTTTGCTCCGATCAAATTCAAAAGACTTTGTTCATTATGTGGATGTCACTTATTAACTTTGTCTGAATTTTAAATAGAAAATACTTTGCAATTTCTAGTAAAACGTGAGCGGTCCCAAAACTAAATGATCTGATGTGTAGATGGAGCCGTTAGTTTGAAAAAAAATTATTTTGGTGAAAACTGGCAATCTCATAAAATATTTATTTTCAGTTTCAAGGCGCCACGGTTTTCAGTTTTTTTATTTGAGCTATCAAAAAAGAAAAACGATCTCAGTGAATTTGTAAACATGAGAAAAATTAGTAACCGTTATGTAATTCAACGTTTCCATTTGAAAGGTCTCAGTCCAACCAATACTAAAGCCGAACTAGATTTTATTACAGGGGAGTCTGCTTCTTCGTTTACGACTGTAAAATAATGTCTAGCACAGTTTAAACGAGACCGTACGAGCTGCCAAGGCGGACACGGTAGTGGTCGACCAATTAAGGTGTCCACGCCAGACACGGTTAGGAAAATCTATAAAATGGTATTGGATGATCATCGGCTGAAGGTGCATGAGCTAGCTGAAATGATGGGCTTTCCGAAAAGTGCTATATATGTATCGTATATTGAAGATCAGAAAGTTGTGCGCAAGATGGGTGCCGCGCTTCCTTTCAATCGGGTAAAAACAACCTAGTGAAGATGTTTCAGTAGAGTGTTTGGAGATGTTTCACCGCAATAAAGCAGCATTTTTGCGTCGATTTTTAACCATGGATGAGACATGGTTGCACCATTTCACACCTAAGACAAAGAAACAGTCAAAGCAGTGGATTAGAATGGAATAATCGTGTCCAAAGAAGGCGTTTTCGTTTTCCATCTGTAAGCAAGGTCATGGCGTCTTTTTTTTTTTTTTTGACGCGCATAGGATTATTTTTATTGATTATCTTCAGAAAGGAAAAATTGTGACAAAAAGGCCGCATTTGGCTAAAAAAGATAATATTGTTTTATCAAGTTGATGCTTCAGTCCACACATTCACTATTGTGATGGCCAAAATTAGTGAGTAAAAGTTCGATTTATCTTTCTCGGACTATTTTCTACTTCCAAACTTGAAAAAATGGCTCGGTGTTAAAAGATTTGCCAACCATGAAGAGGTGGAGTCTGCGGTTAACGGATATTTTAATTAGCTTGGCGGTTCCTACTATAAACAGGGTACAGAAGCTATTGAACGAGCTGAATCGAAACTAAGTTGAAACATAAAGAAAATATTTCCCAACTTTTTTGTGTCGTCTTTCGAAGAAAATGTTGGTCCATTTCTTTAAAGGTGTCGTACGTAACGCCATCGTACGTTTAGAGCCATGTATAGGTAGACTGATTATTTTGGAATTTTGCAGATGCATTTATATGCTAGAGAATTTAGATTTAAATTTGGAGAAATACCTATGAAGAAAAATAAGCAGCCCTCTCCCAGTTCAGCTTAATCAAGTGACTTTTTGCATATTTAAAATATTGAACTGAGTGGCTACTATTTGCCATACAATCCTGAAGTGGCGCCAACAGGTATTTGTTGTCGATTCGGACTTCAAATTGATATGGAAGATCCTCGGTATACGACTACTCGCAGCTTATATATTGTATAAGTACAATTCAACAACAAATTCTGCAGTGAATGGAATGTAGCGAGAGCTGCAATTTATATTTTGGGATTAGCAAATAACGTGCAGATGCACCAAATCTGACAACAGCATAGTTAGGTTTATCTACACAAGTGCTTGAACCGTTTTGCTATACGAGTGATAAATAGTTGCGTTCATCACAATTTCTTGAAAACTTCTTTACCACTAAAAACAATGAAATTCAATAATAATTAATATTTTTTGGGCGATATTTTTTTATGATTTACGCCGCAGGTTAACTCAACAGCTGTGTACCGATCGGCTCACTTTGGATTTCAGTAATTTGGTTTTTGATTTATCAGAAATCATTGAACGAATAAGGAAAAGCAACCATTGACTTCAAGGCATTCTCTACCATAATAATACTATACCACCGGTCGAGTACAAAAATTGACTATTTGAGCATTCAGAACATCGAATTGATGAGCCATCAGTTATACCACCCCCTCAACTTGGCATCAAACTGACTGATTTATTATGCCGGTGCATCACAACTAAATTGGAAAGTCTGCTTCTGCACTGACATCTAAAAAAGAGGTTGATGCATTTATGAGACATGTTATGACTTTCTTGTATCTCGTTCGGAGTGGAAAGTGTGCTTCGGAAGACGGTTCAAATGCATGGCTTTCACTGAGGGGATGAGAAAAACTTAAAGTCAGTTTCAGATACTGAATATTCTTCTTCAGTTTAGTTAAATAGCAGCCCGGGTATAATCAAAAATAAAATAAGAGGGCGGTCCCAATACAAAGAAGACACAAAAAGGCGAGAAAAATTTGATTTATTTTAAAACATAATCTCCTTTCAGCTAGTGCACTTTTTCCAGTAGTGATTATAGTAAGAATTATCAAACTCCCAAAAATAGCCATCAACCCCAGATTCCACCTCTTCATTGTTGGCAAATCTTTTATCACCGAGTCATTTTTTCAAGTTTGGAAAGAGAAAATAATCCGAGAAAGCCTAATCTGGAGGATAAGATGAGCGATGAAGCAATACGA